>JAGDYQ010000018.1:3624696-3738741 GCA_021962125.1 Bulinus truncatus
AGCATTTCTTTTCTGGATGGAAAGGCAAAATTTCAAGTGAATAAAACATTAGAATGGCTAAGCACAAAGCCCACAGATGAGCAGGATGCCATTGTTAAATTTTCGATCCACAAAGAGTTGCAATAAGGACAATCAGTAAAGAGAGAAAAGGTCAAATGGAAGCGGCCATCTGTGACAGATTAAAAGAAAAGGGCAGAAGAGAGACATGGTACACAGATCAAGAGTAGGCAAGAGATAAAGTTCTGCTCGAACAAAATGTCCCTAATTTGATGGAGCAGAAAAATCTTTCTAGCTTTAAGTGCCTATCAAAAAAATAAAGTAAAAGATCTCTTGGATTCAAATCCTAACAAAATTGAAGGCGTCGCTTTCAGCACATCTGGAATGTGGATGGACAAGATACCCTTTTTCAAGGAAAGATTATCATGAAGTCAGCATCTCCAGGGAAAAAAATCAGGATAGCTTACTGGAAAATGCATGAAAATGAAGAGGATGCCGAAGATGTAAAACTAACTTTAGAAAGTATTTTAACAGATGCTGTTCTGAATGATTTAATTTTTTTTTAACTTGAATTAATTCTATGTAATGCCCTTGCATCTTTTTCTAATCATTTCCTTTTTATCATTAAATAATGATTTCAGTCATAGGCTGTAAAAACACCTGTATCAATGTAATTTTTTTATGAATTGCTGGGAAACGTATGATATAAAAATTTTCACTGGCAGACTTATTCTCTTTTATTGCTTTGTAAATGTGGCTCTTTCACATATCTTTTTTCTTATCACATGTGTGAAGTGGTTTTTCATTTAAGAATGAAATACGATTTATTTAAATCCATGATTTTATTTGGCAAAAAATTTCAGTTTTGTCAAGTGTTAAACTTTTTTTTAATATGACATACATAATTTAAATTGACTATTTATTGTTTGTATAATTGCATGCAGTAATCTTAATTATTCCTTAAAATTTGCTTTGTCATTCAACAATGAAATATGCACAATTATTTTTGCACTGAAGCATGCATCTTGGAGATTTTTAATCTATGTTTCTTTGTAAATTTAGTATTTTTATCCTTTCGCCTTGTAGTAATGATTTTTTTTGTTATTCATTTTTTAAACCAATATGATTTTAGTTGATTTTCATTGCAAAATGAAATGCATGCAGCCACTTATGTTTGGTGAAAATTGTAGGCTTGTATCATTTTTACTTAGTTTTTGCTGCTTTCAAGTATTTTTCATTTCTAAAATTGTATAGCACTTGTATTTGTTTTTTTTTAAGTGCCTAGACTAATATCACTTAAATATGTTTAATTGACCTTATTTTAAAAGTCAATAGGATGCTTTATCAGTGGTGAAAATTTGAGCTTGCTAGCTTAAATGGTTCAAAAGTTATACCAATAATTTAGTAGCCCAATCTCAAACCCAGGCCGCAATTTTTTTGAGTTATTCATCATATTGCCTTATAATAATGATTTTTTTTGCTAGTCATTTTTAAACCAATATGATTTTAGTTGTTTTTCATTGTAAAATGAAATGCACGTGAAGCCACTTATGTTTGGTGAAAATTGTAGGCTTGTACCATTTTTATTTAGTTTTTGCTGCTTTCCAGTATTTTTCATTTCTAAAATTGTATAGCACTTGTATTTGTTTTTCTTTAAGTGCATAGACTAATATCACTTAAATATGTTTAATTGACCTTATTTTATAAGTAAATAGGATCATTTATCAGTGGTGAAAATTTGAGCCTGCTAGCTTAAATGGTTCAAAAGTTATGTCAGTTTTAGTAGCCCAATCTCAAAATTCGGGCCACAATTTTCTTGACTTTTTCTATAGTAAAAAAAGGCCTGTTTTTCGGCACAAGAAATTGAATATCTCAATAACCAAAAGACATACATACTTAAACAAGGTATCATTTTAAAGCATTTTTAGAGCTCTATTGATCTATGTATGATTTGACATGTTATATACATTTTGAATTTTTTATCAAAGTACCTAACAATACTATTTTCAGTGCACTGAGACCTGTCATCCTGCCCCGTAGCCAGGTCAAAGCAAGCAGGGGGGCACCAATACCCAGCAAGGGGGCAGTTTTTCTCATTTTAGTTACTTTTTCTTTATTTTTTCCTCTTTTTCTTTTTTAAGCGGGGGGGGGGGGACTCCACACCTAGCGGGGGAGGGCACGCCCCCCAGTGCCCCCCCCTTGGCTACGGGGCTGCCCACCACCCAAACGACAAAGATTAAATTACCGTCTAGCGCGGGGCCAGACGGGATCCAATCGGTCAAATCCGCATAAGGATATCCTTGGTTTCTTTGTTTCCACTTTTTTAATGTAATAAAATTTTATTTTAAGCCTTCAGGAAGTTTTACTTTTTAAACTTGTCAAATAATGATAACAAACGGGGCATTTTTGTGAGAAGCGTTGTGTAATGGGTGTTCTATGCAATATTGCTAGGGTTGCATCAGGGGTGGGCGAACGTTTTGAATCGCTGACCACTATGGGTTTTAAAAAAATTAACCCGTGGGGCCGTAATGAAATGAACTAATATAAATTAATTAAAGGCACGTCTCATAACATAATAATGCTATTTATTAGGGAGCGACCGATAATCGGATCGGTATCGGTATCGGACCGATATTGGTACTATGGGTAAACTATCGGACCGGCCGTTTTTTTGGCTGCCGATACATTGTTGTTTTTTTTTTTTTTTCACAAATCTAGTAACTCTAAACTGGTTTTGGTTTACAGAGTTAAAGTTTACTGACAGGCTTCCAGTTAACTGTTCACCTGAGTGAAGTGATTTACTGATATAATTAATTGTTTTTAATTTTTCAAACTTTTTTTTTAAATCTGCTACAAGTAAATTCAGTAAAAATTACAATGATTAAAGAAGAAAATTATTTTAATTTCATCTCAACTTTCACAAGTTAGTGAAGTTACAATTAACAATTAATACATTTTACTTTTTTTAGTTTGACATTTATTATTTACAACTTTATCTTACTTTTCTGTTTGTGTACCAGTAAAAAGTAAAAACAACAAATTGTTTGTTATAAGTTTAATTTTAAACAACAAACATGCAGATTTCTGAGATCAGGCAGGCATGGTTTGAGTTTCTGACTTCGGTCTTCAAATCTTTTGTTCTTCTAATCTTCTTCATCTGCAAGACACCCTTTCATTAATGGCAAAATATCGGTATCGGTATCGGGAAAAATGCTGGGGGAAAATATCGGTATCGGACTATCGGTAAAAAGGAATATCGGTCGCTCCCTACTATTTATGTGTTTCTATAAGAAACGAGTGACGGACCGCAGGTCGGATTATACAGTCCTTCTGGCCGGATTGACCCGCGGCCGTAGTTCGCCCATGGGTGATTTGGATTAGCCTAATAATAAGACCGTGCTTGTATTCCGTCAGTTGTAACGAAGCCGCCAAGCAATCAACGTCATATTACTCAGAAAACGTGTAAAAAACAAAATTGTATACTTCACCACAGGGTATGTGACCTTTTTCTTCCTCGAACGGCCGAAATAGGTCTGTCGAGGTAAAATCAGGTCAGTGGAGTCTTCGTACGGGAATCAAAAGATAATGTAGGTCAAGAGAGACTGATCATAGCATTGCCCCCCCCCCCTCTCATTCCATTGAACTTCTATAACACTCGGTGTCTACATTGATTTATGAATTAATCAAGAAGAAACCAATAATTATTACATTATAAAAGAATATTTTATAAAAAAAAAACATCGTTTTTCTTGCGTACTAAAAAGCAGAAAATTTTTCTATGAGTATGGAAAAATTTCTGAATAAATTGGTCACATGGTATGATGGCAATATACTTTATAAGAGCTTCTAATTTTTATAAAACGAAAAACGTTGGGCGCATAAATTTATATTATGTGAATTTTTGTTTTACAATGCTGCATTTTTGTTTAAGAGAATGTATATTTCGATTCGTTTATTGCAAAATTATTGCAATGTTAACAATTAAATCCCAAAAGAATTATTACAGAAGGTTTTCGAAATATCACGATATTGCAGATCATTTATTAGAACTTCTATAACTAAATGCATATGAGTATGTCAAATTAATTCTAGTGTTGTATAACCTAAACTCATGATATAAAATATAGAATGTAATACTTGTAAAGTGAATTTAATCAATATATTAATATAGTGAAATCATATTAAACAGGTTTTCATTTATAGTGGTCCGTCATGTGGCATCAGCCAGGGCTGTCCCCGTGCTATGATACGGGGAAGGGGCGTGATACATTTACAGCTAAATCTAAGATTATTTTAAAGAAAGAAAACCATTAGGGGGGTTGTGGGTGGAAATCCGAAAACTCGCATCGTACATCCAGCACATCACACGTTGGCTGCAAGTAAAGGACGGCCTTGCAGTATACATTCGAAGACCGAAGATCTGAAGCAGAGCCGCCGGCAGAAAATTTTGGACATGGTGCGGGGGAGGGGAGTTGGTAACTAAAAGATACGATTGCAAGGCAACAGAATATAGTTTTCTTTCAATGTACTCGCCCAGAATTTAGTTGTACTTTGTGATGAGACGATACGTCGTAATCGGGAGTAGGAAATGTCGTGAACATTTTTGTGTACATATATTTGGAATCGGATAATCTTACAGTGCCGGACTTTCATGGTAGCCTAATAAGAAATCGCTACCAGCCTCGCGAGCAGAAAATGTTTCGCTACTAATTTTTAGAGCATTTTCGAAAAAAAAAATGCTTCATTGTCCCCGTTTTGTCTGTCTGTCTGTCTGTCTGTCTGTCCGTCATCACCCTAGATCTCAACAACCATAAGTTCTAGACCCATGATGTATATATCATTTTGTAGGTCTTGGCCTGCCAAGAAATGACTTTTCTCCATTTCGCGATCTGACCTCTGAGGGCCGTAAAAGGGGGCTTATAAAGTACCGTTTTTTACTATATAAGTTATATTAATAAAAGAGCGTCCTATATCTCAGCAACCACAAGTCCTAGACCCATGATGTATATATCATTTTGTAGGTCTTGGCCTGCCATGTGTACATCAAAAGTTCATTTCGCGATAGGACCTCTCAGGGCCGGGCTTCAGGGCTCCTAAGGGGCTTATATATTATATATAGATTATAAGCTAAACAAAGGGGCGAAATCATTATTTATTTTTGTAACAGTTATTCAACATAACTTACTTCCCTTACTTTTTATAAAACCCATAATCAATGACAACTTTGCAGCACAGCTAAATCAACCAAAAGTCATCATTTGTTGGGACTTCAATCAAGATTTCAAAGAGCCCGGGGCAGAAATTTGAAAATTTCTTCGAAACAAACTTCAACATTCAACTACTTTCACCAAGATTGGCAACAACAATTTATCAAACAACAATTGACGGAGTTTTCGGACGATTAAATAACTACAATTTAGAATATTTCAATTATGAGTCCTATTTCAGTGACCACAAACCACTTGTAGTTAGATTTAAGAGAAAATATTTTTTTTTTCAAATATAAAGAAACGTCTTTTTAATATCTTTTTTCAGATATATGCATTACAAAATTGAATTTATAAACATTTCCAAAATTGACAAATATTTACTGAAATATAGCATATGTACTGATACATACACGAAAATGCGCTAACACGTCCTGTGTCCAGTATGGAACAGGCTTAAATTGCTTGTTTTTTTATTATCATACAAAACCTAATGCCTCTTAGTAGCATTTGTTAATCATACTGATTCTTATCTACTGAGTTTTGATGTATCCGAAGTTTACGGAAATGATGAGATATAGAGAATAATATAGGAATCGGCGAACGTGTTGTTATCGACTTCATCTTTTTTTTTCTGTGGATATTGCTGATTACTGTAATGAAAAAGGTTTGCAACACTAGACTGACCGGGATTTTAAAGGTCTGGACATCGTTGAGGTGAACTGACCTTGAACTGGGACGGAACAATGTAAAGATATGACACACTTGTCTCAAATCTAGAGCGCTTCACGGGTTTTAGCGATCAATAAACATATCAGCACCCCACAAAGCGGCACGCACATCCTGCGCCACATACACAGCAGACACAAGAGCGCCATTTGGAGGTAGATTACGGAGCAAAAGAACAACAGACAGTCCAGATCAATCCAGAGAAGGTCGACAACGACTGAGAGTAGGATGACCTTTTTTTTTTTGACATGCAAAACATTGGCATTTTGTAATTGAAGGATTTCTCAAAACATTGCTGAGCTTCTAAACATCTTTCACAGTCCGCCAGACGAAATAAGCGGTAATTAACGTCGGGAACCGAAATGGGCCTTTCACATAATTATTATCTAAGGAATGAAAATGTGTGTGTGGGTGTCCTATAGTGTATGTCTGAAATATAATGCAAAAAAAAAGTAATGACACAAAAATACGGAATTTTTTATTCGGGGTGGAGAAATCCTCATCACACATAAGAATAGGCTGAGATTTGTACTAAAGTCTAAAGATTGTTTTAATTTTATAATTGTGTGTGTGTATGTGTATACATATATAATTTTTGCGCTGTACAATATTTGAAAAATCCATAATTTGCTATAAAATGACCAGGCTATTGATAGTGTGAGTGTGTGATCAGAAGGGGGTCCAAGTTGAAGAGATGGTCAGACGCCCAATATTTTCACAAAGAAATAAAAAAAGGGGGTTTCCTTTCACCCACCCCACCACGTGACCAGGATAACTGCTCGAGATATTTTTGCTCCCCCTCCCCCCCCCTCCCTTGACATTTAATTAAATAAGTTTAAAACGTGACCTTTTTTTTTTTCTCCTAAACTCCACAGACAAATTGGGGAACTGTGTGAATGTTGAGATCAACATATTATTATATTGTGTGTATTATTTAAACATTTCAATACGTATAGTATTTAGACGATGGTCGCTTTTGTTCAAAATAAGGAGAAACCTGATGAATTATTGCGGAATGTGACTCTCCGCCCACCCCCTCCCCATTAACATCTCACTATTCCCATAATCTGAGAACGGAATACAGCATAAATTCTGATTCAATAAAGTCCTCAAATCTTGTAATTGACTTTTGGACCTGTTCTTATTTAGTGAGAAGGCTAAAATTTGGCACGTGTGTAGATTCTGCAAGACAATTCACGATTTTTAGAGCATTTTCGAAAAAAAAAATGCTCTATTGTCCCCGTTTTGTCTGTCTGTCCGTCCGTCATCACCCTAGATCTCAACAACCATAAGTCCTAGACCCATGATGTATATATCATTTTGTAGGTCTTGGCCTGCCAAGAAATGACTTTTTTCCATTTTGCGATCTGACCTCTGAGGGCCGTAAAAGGGGGCTTAGTACCGTTTTTTTGCTATATAAGCTATATAAATAAAGAGCGCCTATATCTCAACAACCGTAAGTTCTAGACCCATGATGTATATATCATTTTGTAGGTCTTGGCCTGCCAAGTGTACATCAAAAGTTCATTTTGCGATAGGACCTCTGAGGGCCGGGCTTCAGGGCTCCTAAGGGGCTTATATATTATATATACATCTTGTACGTTCAATAACCCATTCATTTTGTGCGAAATACTGCAGCACGTAGTTTCACCAAGATTTATTAAGAAACTCATCAAATGAAATAGTAAGCTTGTGTTCTGAGTTTAATTGAAAGTATCAGAGCTATGCAACAATTGACGGAGTTTTCGGACGATTAAATGACTACAATTTTGAATGTTTTCAATTATGAGTCCTATTTCAGTAACCACAAACCACTTGTAGTTAGATTTAAGAGAAAATTATTTTTTTTCAAATATAAAGAAACGTCTTTATAATATTTTTTTTACAGATATATGCATTACACAATTGAATTTATAAACATTTCCAAAATTTACAAATATTTACTGAAAGCTAACAAACGTACTGAAACATAACATGAAAATGCGCTAACACGTCCTGTGTCCAGAATGGAACAGGCTTAATTGCTTGTTTTTTAATTGGAAAGGATTGATTAGGTGCAAAAGTGGGCAAAATGCGCGGCTTTGTTTGTCTAATTTACAGTGGCAAATTAATTATATTGAATCCTTTCAAAACTAAAAAGTATTTTAAAAAAATATGTTTTAAAAAAACGTTTCTAAAAATATGCTTTTTTCAAAACGCAATATAAAGTAGAAAAAAAACCCAACACATTTTACCAGACAAATATAATTATATTAATTATCATTACTAAAATTAAAAAAAAAAAGGGATGGTATTTGCTATCCGATATCAATATAAGAACTAAATATTTCTTTAAACTAGTTGATAACTAGCAATAAATTATAAATAGAAGAACAGACCAGGGCCCTAAATGGGCTGTATAGCAAAAGGAAGAAGAAAAAATATTATTAATTTTTTTTATTCGAAATAAATATAAATATAATTCAACCCGTTTAAAAGATACTTATATTTAGGAGAACTATCAATAATAATAATAATGTATGCATATATAATAATATATAATAAATGCACAAAACAAACAAACAAAAACAACAACAAAAAAAAAACGTAGAATATCCATTTTGACAGATGACACACACATAGAGACAATAGCTCGCAAAACTGTCACCAAAAAAGCCGCCATCACCATTATTAATGTTGTCTTAAGGTTGCGGTAGGGTGGGGGTGTCTTTGAGCGTTGTCATGTGAGAGCCCGTTTCTCTATGTTGCAGGCACCAGGGCGCTCACCTGCTGAGTGTGGTGGTATGTTGTTCTACTGCGCAGTGAATCCGGTAATTTTAAAATATAACGAAGCAAAATAAATCACTTTAAGCGTTCTGTATAGTGAGCATAATACAACCTTTTGAGTACTTAAATATGTTTTCTAGATGAGCGACTGATTTGAGGTATGGTAACTTTTCATATTCATTTGTGCAGATGGATCTAAGTTCTTTGTTTTTATTCAATATGAACATTATTAAAGATCCGTGTGATTTAATAAATTCCACTAATATAGTCGCCATTAATTCCTCGCTGTGATCGATATTTACTGTCCTTCTTAAAGTTAATCCCCACTTTTGTTATGTAATTATTAAACAAAAACAAAATTACCATCCGCAGTAGCTAGCACAAACCTGTATTTGTAACATTATTCACAAATAATACTTTAATCATAATTATTTATGTACTTTTTTTGCTTGCCTTGTTTCCATTGTTTTTTTTTTAGAAATTCTGGCCAGTGTGAGGCCAGGCTTCGGGCATCTGAACTAAAGGGTCATTGGTACCCAGAGTTATCTTCATTGTTTAAATAGATCTACAAAAAAAAAAAAAAAAACAAACATCAACTCACAAAAAGAATTTAAAATAATTTTATGTTTCTTTGTTACGCGGTAATTATCAGCATTTATCATGCCTCCTTCATTTATGGCCTAACTGCACTCCGAACCTAGAAGTACATGACGAAATGGCATTGAAAAGGAAATAACTGAATCTGTGAAAGCCTTCACATTCATGCAGCCAATCTGCTGCTTCTATTATAATGCAAACCCCACGGTAACAACATAATTAAAACAGATAATATATTGTTTAAATAAAAACGTTTAAAAATTGATGAAGGCCTACATGTATATTCGAGGGCATTTGTACCCAGTCATTATCAACCTTACTACTGTGCTACCGATCAAACTACACGTGTTGTATATAGGTAAACCAAGTTAAAAATAATGTGAACGTGACCTAGAGATCACGTGTCAACGATTGTAACGTGCAAAATGTCAATGTGCTCTTTTGATCTTCTTTCTCGGTACGTGGGTTAATATCCTCTTGTGGTTTTACAAAATCTATGATATTATACTTGATATGGTTATCGATTGTCTTGTAAGAAATATGCAAACTATTGGATTGAATAATTATCATATTATGTCATCTCCGGCCGGTATGGCCCATTTAGTTAACCTTGAATTTTGTAATTGGGTCAATATCTGTAAACATCCGGGTAGTTCTGCTGTTTTATAATATGTGTAATAAATGAAACTAAAATAAAATAGCTCGTGTCACAGTTTGTTTGATATCGGCAACATGTTGCGTCTAGGACACTTAAAATGCCTAATCTGGTGGATAAATTAATATTTTTCATCATTATGAACTCTTGTAAGTTTCCATTAATTAATGATTAATTACATTCGTTGTAGATACACCAACCGCCAGTTATGAGGCCTATCTTATATAACTTAATAGTTAAGTCTTATGCAATTTAATAACAAAATTCTAAGAATGGTTTTTACTTTTTAACAGTTATTGACTTAGTTTTAGGTCAACAACCTTCAGTCACTACATACTATTCATACTTGGCAAGTAATTTTTAATAACTGATATAATACAATCTTTATCTTTAATGTCTTTATTATAATTAATTATATTAATTATACAATATCATAGCCTATAATAATTTTTTAATCATTTAATCATGAATACAAAAATACTAATTGGATCATTATTCATTTCTTTATATAGTTGTTAGTTTACCAGTTTTGTCTGTACCATTATTGTTTCATTGCTAAATAATATTTTTATACTAATACTAATACATTTATTAATTTTAAGATAGGCTATATTAGGCCTAACTGGCTACACTGTTCTAGTTTCATATACTACAGTCTACACTATTCTAGTTTCATATACTACAGTCTACACTATTCTAGTTTCATATCAGAATATTTTTTGGTAAACAAACTCCATTTTATCTGGTTGAACATCTTAGACAGTGTCTATCTAACTAAGCCAAAAAAAAAAACTGTCAATATTTTTAAATGTTATTATTCCTAGTATTTTAAAAATAATTTTGTCTATTAATCGGTTTCATAATTTTTTTTCTGAGACTAGATAATAATAAATACAGTTGTGGGGTAGGGGTGGGGCAGTCACCAGTTGGCAGTACCAAGGTTGATGTTTATTATTGTGTCAACATATTTTGAATCTCATATTTGCTTGTACTTTATTCAAAAATTCTGACTATAATTGTATTTCAGTTTGTTTTTAACTTAAAATATCTTCACAAAAACAAGCATAGAAAATTAATGGAAACCACAGTGACTATTGCTTGGTTTCTGATGTGATGAAGAAGCAGCATAAATGATGAAAAAGCAGCCAGCTGTCATTGACTTTGTCACTGCCTGTGTTCCTTGACACAAGAAAGTGCTGCATGACATAATGCGGGTCATAGTTCTCTTATCACCATAGTAAAGAAATGTGGATGTTACGAGCACCAATATAGTGTTTCAGCAAATTTTTTTAGTTGTTATCTGGAAATGGAAAGTTCATTTTTAAAAAAAAAACAACAAACCACATTAAAAAATTAGATGCTTATTTAATTTAAAAAGTATTTAACTCCACATATGTTTTAGTTGTAATCCCTGGAAAACAAGTAAACAATGTGATGTAAACAAGGATCATTTAGTCTTAAAACACATTTTTATATAGCTATTAAGATGTAGGCCTATATGAATGAGATTCCTGGTTATAAAGAGTGTAATGCATAACCTTTTTTTTTGTAGTACAATCACATTTTTTGAGGAATTGAGTAATATATATATATATATATATGTTATTGAGTGTGTATTTCTTTTTTTTTTATAAACTATAAATTATTAAAATTTTATAATTAATTTAAAATCAATTTAATGAACATTTTTAATAAGTTAATATTTTATTCTTTGAAATTGTCTGTTTTTTTAAAAAATATCTTTGCTTTAGTTTAAATAATTGACTTTTTTTTTTGTTGTAAACTGCACTAATGTTTATTTATTTTTCACTTTTTTACTGAACAAATTTTACGTTTTAAGTGAATATTTATAATGTTCTTTTTTTTTACTCTGTAGGATATTTATAAAGAAGAACATGCCAGAGAGAAGAGAAACATTTTTAATAACTTGCTTTAATTCCTTGTTTGTGACTGAAAACATTTTTGAATAATATTTTATCTACATAACTGCAGCAGAGGAGCTCAATTTCATAAATCCGCTGGTATTTATTTCTTAACATCGACAATGGAGTGGAATATGATGGAGCCCATTGGGGTGGCTTACACGCTCGGTGACTTGGTGGATGATGTCTACATACCCAGTGATGAATGTGAAGGTAAGTCTCTTAGACATTTTTATGTTGTTATCTGTAAGGAATATAATTGGTCTCTTTATTATTTTTTATTTTGCAATCATGTATTTTGCATTATTCAAGCATTAATATCTTGTAAAAAAAACCTTCCCCTAAAACAAGACATTGAAATTACAATGTACTTCAAGCACATTAAGGAGACAGATATAAAAAAACAAAACAAATTATCAATAGCATAAGTATATAATATAATAATAGTGGTCTCACTTCTGGGTTATATCGAAAGTGGAATTAAAAAATGGCTATGGTGGGGAATTAAATAAGGGCACCAAATTGACAGTCCCATGAGCAGCTTATAGGATCTGAAAACATTTCATCCTGCAGTGTCAGTTTTAGGATTACTCCCTTCTCATCAAATATTTATGACTACCCCCCGCTCCATAGTTGCTAACACCGCAACTGCACTATATGCATTTGCACTTTTCTAATATTCAGTTGTGGAAAAATTACAAAAAAAGCAATGCAGAGTTTTAGACACTGTTGATATAATTTTTCTGGCTGATCATACATACATACCATTATTAGTTAGTGGAGATTTTTGCTAAATGGCAAAGAACAAGGCCTCTAAATGTAAGGGTCCCCCCCCCCCTCAAAGCCCACTAGCACACATCTACTGTAATGCACTCTTAATGTTTAATATCTATGAGATTTTTTTGGTGGTGATAACATTTAAAAGATGATGTTCTAATTGGGCAGAACAGTCTTCAATCACCCTTTCCATTTTAATCTTTGGTTTGGCATTATTTTATTGTAATGAAATGTTTAAGATCCAATGACAGGAAGAATCTGATGCTTACAAAGATACCTGAAACTTCTCTTTTTTTTTTGTGACACAGACTGTAGACTGTGTTTTATTTACTTGTTTTCCATCACCAGTTTTCTTGTTTGAATATGTTATTAAAAATCAATATTTGTTTCTTTACATCTAAGTGTAATATTTTGTCAAACCTTCTGATTTAAAACATCTAATAGCTTTTTTTTTTTCAGTCATCCATTATTTCTTGTAAATTTCCATTACACATTATGTTCTGTAATTTCCATCAAAAATACATAATTGAGCTAAATTTACACAACAAAAAAAAATAACAACACTTTATTGTCTGGGGGGATAGGTTATGATTTTGATTGCCAATTTAGAAGACAATCCAGATATCTCAGTGTTGACTTGTTAAACAGCATTGTTTATCATACATGCCGGGCTGTCGCCAGGAAATCTCATGCCTCTGACAATCGCCAACAAAGTTGGATCTTGTGACCTCCCCACCCCCTCTCTTATCAAATCCACACGACCAATAAGGGTTATATGGCATAATACCGCACTGGCACTGCGACATACTCCAGCGATTTCTGAGGGGGGGGGGAGTGAGTGTGGATGGCCTCATTTAGAATAGATCATTGGCCCACGTACGCCCCCGAACATTAACCGGAATAAATCCCATCGGAACTTTTCTAGACATCTATAATTCCGGGTCTCTACAGCTGAAGCAGGGCTGCCGCAAAAGTTGCAAAAGTGCGCGCATGCGTGTGTGTGCGCGTTCAGGGTGCAACCCGAACACATGTATGAAGCTCCTATCCTTAAGTACACCGCCGGGAAAGTAATCAGCTATATAACGACAGCAGTAAATGTGTGTGTTTGTCTTGATAGGGCGCCCCCCCTCCCCCCACAGTCTTTGGTGATTGCAAGCGGGGCCCGAGATTATTGCTTGAGTCAGCCCCTGATTTGAAAGTATTTGCATCCGTCTTTTTTCTCTGATTTCATATCATCAATACTAATAGATATGGCATTACTTAGCCCCGGCCTATCTTGAAACTTGACATTTATTTCTGACGCCGAAGTAAACCAATATCTGGATTCTTATCTCTGTATCTAAAAAAGAAAAATAATTAAATTAATAGTTTTTAATGGTGGACTTTTTTTATATAGATAATGATCTCCATCATCTTGGATCTCACATTACATATCCCCCCCCCCCCCCGTTTTAGTCTGTTGCGTGCAGTGTTCTCAGATGAGGACGATATAATGTGTACACTGAGGATGATATATGCAGCATTATTAGACATTTATTATCGAACCAGTTTTTTTTTTTAAATCTAAGTATTACATATTTAAAGAACATCTTTGTTAATACGTTTATATATTTTCCAAAATAAAATGTATTTGGGATACACGGATTTCTGTTAGAGATGGAGATTTCTGATAACAAAAAAAAGAAAAGGTTATGAATCTATATATCGAATTTGTGTGTGTGTGTGTGTGTGTGTGTGTGTGTGTGAAGAAGATACCAATGGGCAAAAATCATTTGGTTTTAAAGAATACACGAATTGTATCCACGATACAGTCTCACTCTACGTTACGGTCTCACTAACTACCTCCATTTTTTATGATCCATAGCCGATTACGTCATTGAACTAATTATTTTTTTTTATAATGAGCCAGATTCGGCTGTTTATCTTACACTGTCTTGAACTATACAGCTTTGGGCATTTTCTCTCTTTACATCTATCTGGTTGTCTTTGGTCGATCTATTGGAAATACCCTACCCCCCCCCCCCCATATGTGATATCGACATGACCTAATTATAAATGGAAACATTCCAGTAACCCCCTTTTTTTCCGCAGCTAAAGAGCTACTTCTGTTGGACAATTTCCCCCCCCCCCAAACCATCACCAACTCCCCCCCCCCCAAACCATCACCAACTCCCCCCCCCAAACCATCACCAACTCCCCCCCCCCCCAAACCATCACCAACTCCCCCCCCAAACCATCACCAACTCCCCCCCCCCAAACCATCACCAACTCCCCCCCCCAAACCATCACCAACTCCCCCCCCCAAACCATCACCAACTCCCCCAAACCATCACCAACTCCCCCCCAAACCATCACCAACTCCCCCCAAACCATCACCAACTCCCCCCCCCAAACCATCACCAACTCCCCCCCCCGCAGCTTGTTTCCGATGCTGGGAATCACAGACTTTGCTCCAGTATGTGAAGATTATTTGATGAAGACCTATATCTTAACGGCCGTTGTTTGTTTGTTTTACTCAGTAACTATATTTGGATACTTATCAATGCTTATTCACACTTCACACCTTTTTTTAAAAAAAAATTAGGACAGCTAAAATATTTTTTTTCTTTCAAAGTATATTAGTATCACCCATCAATTCGGACCTTCCAACGTCATTTCATTTCATTACCATTGATTCGAAGATATAAAGATTAATGGAATGCTTTACGTGTTTATCTTTTTTTTTTATTTTTTTTTTTAGTTCAAGTCGAGTTGATCGATACATTTTTGTAGTTAACAAAGCATTTGCCGGGACCATTTCCCCACAGCTGTAAATTGTAGGATTCCGTGAATGTACGCTTCACAAGCCCGCACGCAAATCTTGAAAGATGCGCAGTTTACCTTTATTCTGAGCATGTGTCATTATGGGCCAGTTAGACATAAGGAGAGCCGTTCTTTGAGGTGTTTGAGAGCCCTGGACAGAAACTTACATCTCATAGCCACGTTTGGCACCCTAGCAAATGTAACCTGTTGGGAGCTGGTGTAATGGAAAATGAATTCTTGAAACGGGGGCCCCCTTTTGTGTAGTTTCTTAGTTAGCGTATCTCTATATGAATTGCTCTGGGGGCAGCAGTCACATAAACGTAAGACTCCCTGACGTAGCATCTCACAATTACCTTTTTTATTCTCCTTCTCCCCCTCCCCCATCCCCCCAATATATCGATTACAGAAAAACAAAACAAAAACCGAGCGAATCAGATACGTGTATTGTAATTTGCCACTGACGTCCTTGAACTTGACCCCCCCCCCCCCAACCACCGCCCATCATTCTATAACGACCAGCACGTGCCTGACAAAAGCGTGTTTGTGAGCAGACGATAACATTAGAACGGTGACGTTTTATCGACCGTCTCTTCTGCTAAAAACTCCGGTTATAGCTGACTTATGTCCCAGTATTATCTCCCGTCACCTCTCTCTCTCTCTCTCTCAGCTGTCTCGCTTCCCCGCCCCCTCTTATTATTGCGCCCCCCGCCTTCCCCCTCCCTCCCTCTCTACTCACTGCTTCTAGATAGTCGTTATTTTTTCAGAGCTAAAGCCAGCCGCACACTTTCTCTATTTCCTTGCTTGGGTTTTGTTTAAATCAGAAGTTTAAATGTTTTATTAAAAAAAAAAATAAACTAATAATTTTTCTCTATTAATATTTGCTGCTATATGCTGCTATCTGCTGCTAAGTTTTTAGCTCATAAATGTTTTTTTTTTCCCCTTGGTCATTTATTTTCTTTGAAAAGATTACAGCATGAAGTAAACTACATGTTTACGGGATTATTTTCCTTTTTTCAGCGAAATCATCAGAATAAATTATTCCCAGTCTAAACATTTTTTGTGTGGACATGTTCTATAAAATACAAAGGCTTTTTTTTTGTCATTATTACCGGCAATGTGTGAGATCCGGGATCCTAGGCAATTATAGAATGCCGAGTTCCCGTGCGGCAAAGTATGTAACTGGCCTACATCCGCCATTTTTACCGCCACTGATGTTGGCGGTGGAGCTTGGGTCGTTGTTTGATGATGGCGAGCGAAGCTCTTGAGTGTTGAACATAGGTTAAAGTTCAATATCATGACGTGTAATGTTTTTGTATTCGGGTGATAGTTCTTTCAACATTCTGTCCCGTCCTCCATGACCAGTAGCCAAATGGGCCTTATGAAGTACGTCAAATAACTCGGGAGTCCGCGAAGTAAAACTGAATGGTACTCACACCTTCTTTAACAGGGTAGATCAACTTACTGTCATTTTCCACCATCATGACATCATAGTGTTTCACCAGCCAATAGTCCCGTGGTTCTTTCTTAATGGTCGTCTTAGCCTTTTTCCACATCATCCACTCATTTTTGGTAACTAGTTTCGGTTAAAAAAAAAATGCAGTTTTTTTTAGCAGCATTGGCTCTTACTTTAGGATAATTCATCGTGGAACCGTCTTTTCATGTCAATATGACGTGATTCCTGTCATGGCACTACATTCCCTTCCGACATGGTCACAAAGGAAGCCGAAGGGAGAACGTCTGTGGGATCTCAGCCGGATACAGTGACGTCTTCAAAAGGAATTATGGTGTATGCGCAAGACGAAATGCCAAACTATGAGGTGTCTTTGTGTGAAAAAGAAAATTAAGTGCAATTCAAAAATACCATTCTAGTCTTCCCTGCTGCAGCAAGTAGCTCATCCCAGTTGTGTTCAGCTTGTTTACACCAGAAACATTTTCTCTTTATTATTTATCAGTTCTTCTATAATTCATGAAATATGAATATGCATGGCCCAAAATATGAAGTGTTTTGTGTGAAAGAAGAACATTCAGTACAGTGCAATTCAAAGTGCCCCAATCCAGTCTTACCTGCTGAAGCAAATATTTTAATCGCACTCTGCAGTCATTGTTTTTTTTCTGGTATGAACATCATATGCTTTGTTTTTGCATTCGTTCCATATTATAATACGCAATTTTCAATAAAGGCTTTTATTGTTCTTTTCTGACACTGCGCCTAAACGATACTAGTCATTCCATACAATGTCTGGGCACTGTATAGAGTGCCTAGGAAAAGTATGCAAAATTTACAACAAAAAAAAAACAACTGATATTTTATACTTTGCCTAAAACCATCAGGCATTCTATTCATTTCCAAGGCATTCTATAGAATGCCGGCGGAATTTCACACATTGCCGGTAACATATGTAATGCCGGTAACATATGTAATAATCTTTCAAACTATTTTGGCAACACGCACGTGATATGGCCCCGCTGTAGAGATTATGATGAAATATTATAAAAACCTTGATGCATAATTTATCTCATTGAATAAAGCATTAAAAATTATATATTTAAAAAAAAAAAAAAACTTTATACAAAATATGCACTAAAAAGTAAAAAAAAATAAAACAACAACAAAAATTCCTCACAACTTAGAATTATCTATTTAAATAATCATTCCTAAAAAATAAAGGTGTGGGTCCCCATCAGACATTTATTTATTAATTGCCACATATGAACTAATGTAAAGACGCATTGAGCTCACCATGTTGAAATCACCCACGCTTTTATGTCGATGATATACAGTCGATTCCGCTTAATTGGGACACATCGGGACCGAGGCTTTTTGTCCCAATTAAGCGGCTGTCCCAAATAAACATACACATTTACTATTGGCTTCTTGGTTTGGTTTCTTTGAGATTTGTCCCAAATAAGCGGCTGTCCCAATCAAGCGGTGTCCCAATTAGGCGGATCCACTGTACATTACTATCGGATTCAGTCAGACACTAATTGAGATTCTGAAATCAATACTCCCCCCCCCACCCCACCCCAACATCTCCTCCCACCAACACTCACATAGACAGGAATCCTCCCATTTGTGAAGTACATGACAATTTTCCCGGGTCCGTATAATTTGTGTTGACATTTCTTGTACATTGATCCGGCGGATAGTTATCGTGCCTTTAATGTCAACACGAGAGGCCTTGAACTTCGCGGACTCGTAATGATGTGCTGTGTTATTCAACATCGCCATGTGAGGGGAAAGATTTCTCACTTTTTTAAAAATGTCAAGATACTCTCTGTCGGGTCTTCCAGATCTTACCAACGTTGGTCGGCTCACGTGGTCTTGTTCAAGGTCACGCGATCTCGGTTGAGTTCACCAAATGTTATGTACAAGTTGAACGGTCACTAGTCCATTTAAAAAAAATCAGTTCGACCATTATATTTTTTTTTACTATGTGGAACGAAAATGAAATTAAAAGTTTAATTAATTGTTTAGTATCTATTTATGACTTGTATATATTTATAAAAGAATAACGCGTAAGTAAGAAATCAAGAAAGATAGTAAGAAACCGAATTGAACTTGTGCGCGAGTGCTGTATCGTGCGTGCCACACCAACTTGCCTCTGTGTTGCAAAGCGGCAGAGGGAAAAAAAATTAATTTGGTCATTATTGCAATACTTCGTTTTGATTTTAACATTGAGAGAATTAATTATTGTTTAAACAAATAATCCTAAATTATTAGCGTTGACGGGTAAAACGTAAATGCTGACGAATGAAATGTACATTAGGTAGGTGGCATATCAGACAAGTGGCATACATTAGCACCCATATCTTTACCTAACGGTGTTTGGTTTGGTTTGGTTCGTTATTTGGTTGGTTTGTTTGGTTGGTTGTTTGGTTTGGTTTGGTTTGTAAGCGTTGGTCGGTAAAACGTAATTTGTGATACATGAAATGTAAGTTATTTCTGCACATTAGGTGGGTGGTGTAAACTAGCACCCATATCTTTACCAAATGGTGTTTGGTTTGGTTTGGTTGGTTGTTTGGTTTGGTTTGTTAGCGTTGACGGGTAAAACGTAATTTGTGACGTATGAAATCAGTTCTTTTCCGCTCATTATGTAGGTGGCATAAATTAGCACCCATATATTTACCTATTGGTGTGTTAGAAATGTTTAAAGTGTCACGTTTGAACTCCTGACTTACCGGGCAACGCCGGATACACTGCTTGTTTGTATATATATATATATATTTGCCAGCCTACTGTATTTACGAATGTATAACAATACAGTTGTAAATAATCACAGCTATTTTATTTTGTATATAATTGTTTCCTCCGCTTTACATTTTATCATCGACCTTTTAATCTTTTACCGGCTCTTTTTAAAGCATTTTCGAAAAAAATGCTCTATTGCCCCCGTTTTGTCTGTCTGTCTGTCTGTCCGTCATCACCCTAGATCTCAACAACCGTAAGTCCTAGACCCATGATGTATATATCATTTTGTAGTTCTTGGCCTGCCATGTGTACATCAAAAGTTTATTTCGCGATAGGACCTCTGAGGGCCGGGCTTCAGGGCTCCTAAGGGGCTTATATTATTATAAATACACCTTGTACGTTCAATAACCCATTCATTTGGTGCGAAATACTGCAGCACGTAGTTTCACCAAGGTTTATTAAGAAACTCATCAAATGAAATAGTAAGCTTGTGTTCTGAGTTTAATTGAAAGTATCAGAGCTATGCAACAATTGACGGAGTTTTTGGACGATTAAATGACTACAATTTCGAATGTTTTCAATTATGAGTCCTATTTTAGTAACCACGAATCACTTGTAGTTAGATTTAAGAGAAAATAATTTTTTTCAAATATAAAGAGAAATATATATATTTTTTACAGATATATGCATTACACAATTGAATGTATAAACATTTCCAAAATTTACAAATATTTACTGAAAGCTAACAAACGTACTGAATCATAACAAGAAAATGCGCTAACACGTCCTGTGTCCAGAATGGAACATGCTTAATTGCTTTTTTTTTTCTGGTGATGTTTCTTCCAAATAATCTTCTTCCCTGTGTTTAAAGTTAAAACAGAACTTGATGTTTTTCGTAACCAGGCTTTTTTTTTTTAGTTAATGCAGCATTCAGACATTCGATAATTATTTAACTACGGTATTGCTTATTCAGCACAATGTTCTTGCACTTATGAATCTAACTGCTTCAGTCTGCTTTTAAAAAATAGGTCGAGATTAAAGCCAATGAAAAGGAAAACGAGATTTTGACCAAAAAAAAAAAGTTGCATCTGAAATGGTTTAAGATCGTTTGACGTTTAAGTAAAAAGAGTGGTTTTGTTTATAATTAGGACATTTATTCAGTTGTGTTAGGATGCAAATTAGTCAGGGTATTTTAAGTTTGCTCTTAATTAGGTCCTTGATATATTATTTTTCTTTTTGATAAACAAGTCTGGTATTTGTTTTTTTTTTTCGTGGTGATCTGTTTCTTGCCCTTTTCTTTTGTGTTCAGATTATGTTGAAGATCACATCAATTCTTAAATCCAAGTCACTGTGACGTCTCTCCGTCCCCCTATTTACGTAGCTGTCAAAATGTCTGTAATATCTTCCGGCTATTGAGTCACCTTTGAGTGTGTGCGCGCGCGTGTGTAATTCGTTTGTTTCGCAATAGTCCCAGGTCATTTTGTTTTCTAACACTGTCTGTTTCAACCCAAATGAGACTGTTGACTCACATTTACTAAAACCGTGGATTCTGTTGGAAGGATATCATTTTTTCTGTGAAAATCGGAACTTTTTTATCGGCACATGTTTTGCTATTCAAAAATTCATCAACGCTGTTCTTATCTCTTCCCGAATTATACAATTGTTTCGTTTTATTATCACAGTGCAGCCATTGATTGAAGTTTTTAAAAAATAAAAATTGAAACATGTGATAGCAATGAAACCGTTCAAAGTAAACCAATTATAGTATGCATGCTGTGTGTTATATTCTAACGAGCAAGTTACAGCTCTGCATCCATTATCCATGGCCCACGCAGACTTCCTTTAAATACATTTAAATATGTGTGTGCAACCTACAATTAGAAATATTGTATTTTTACTGTTATTACTTTAAAAAAAAATATGTCGTGACAGATTTAAGAGAGGAGCGCCACTTCCTGTGTGACTTTTTATGAACTGCTTCAATGAATTAAAACAGCCCATAGTTTACCAGAGTTATTCACTACAGGCTTTTTTTTAATACTTTGTCAACATATATTTTATTGGGTAAGCCAAGAGAATAAGAAGACCTGAGATGTTTTTAGCACTGTCCATGCAAGTACCAGTACATGTGCACGCGTTTTATAATGGGAAGTAAGACAGTGAATGCTAATACGCGTGCAAGGGGAAATTACGAGTACTGCTAGAGTACTAGTACTTGGTTAGGCAAGCACCAAGTAGCCCATCTCTTGTTGAAGACTGTCCGCACAGCTTCAGCTGTATAACGTTTTCAATAGTTCAAAGTTTGCACAACAGAGCTCTGGTAATCATAGCCTACTCCGAGATCCCCCTCATATCATCATTGATTGTTGAATCTTTATTGTCTCCACACTGTAGTCATCAACTCATCAAAAAAAAAAAAACGGCTGGCAGCTCCAACATGCGAGTTTATCGGTCTTCTGAGAAATAGCGATTATCTATACTATTTTTTTTTTTATCATGGTGAGGTTTCAAGGGTGAGGTGTTCGATATTTCATATTTCCACATGAGTCTGGCCTGGAATTGTTTGCAGACTGTCTTGTTTCTAGATAAGCCGATCTGGAAATTGCTCACAGACCGACATTGGCGGTTTCATTTTTTTTTTAACGGTGACCGTGGTAATGTTTACAAACAAAACTCACAGAGAAAGACAAACTTGATGTCTTATGTTGTACTTGCTGCAGTTCTCGATTGCATGGATTATTCTTTTGTTCTGCTCGAAAAGGTAAATTTTGTCTTACAGTTTTCTCGCAGGTTGTTTTGTTTTGTTTAGTAACACTTGTGTGCTTGAAATTTTTGTTGTTTCTCACACAAATCACCGAGATACATTTTTGTACCGTTGGTTATACTTCTTTATTGTAGCAGAGCAAGAATGTTTCAAAGCGCATTTACCTATATGAACTTATGTGTTTGTACACATGATGGTTGTTATAGCTTATTTAAACGGTTTTTTTTTAGTACTGACAAGATACATTTGAATGAATGAATGAATTTTAAGGCCCTGTTCATAACAAAGAATGATCTTGGCTACTGAATTGAAACATTTGGAAAGTTACTGTTTAAAAAATCAGGCTATAAATGAGGCCGCTTTTTAAATTGACATTAATGTTTGGAGGGGGGGACACATAAGTATTTCCCCCACGGATCATTAAAATTTTCATTGAATTCCCAGTGTATCTATTTTATAATTGTGTGACTTTATGAGTGTCTTTTTTTAATACTTCAGTTCAATTATTGATTTCGTTAATTACGTGAATACTTGTGTATTTTTGGTTCTGTGTCTCGCGAACCACCTTTTACCGACTGCCACTTCGAACCACACATGTGACGGTTTTTTGTAGTGCTCTTCTTTAATTTATTAAAGTCACACTGGGGGTAACGGATGGTCGTGCGGCAAAGCGTTGGACTGTCGACCTGGTTCGATCTCCGGTGAGGACCAAGGAAACATTTTCAGGTCTTGGCTAAAGTTCCCGAGATATCTATGATGGGGGATGAAAGAAGGGCACCAAAAAACCCCTTCCATTAGTGGTTTTATATAGGATCTAAGAGATTTCATCTCATCCTTACAGGGACTTCACACACTAGTCACACTGCTCACATCTCTGAACTTCCGGTGCCCATTTTAAGCTGGGTTGATTTTTTTTTCCCGCCAGTACCCGAACAAAATCACGGGGCCGTCAGTTCGTAAGGCGCGCCTCTACCCCCCCCCCCCCCACGACCACCGGTCCTCTAGTATCCCCTGTAACACCCTTTCACCTTTATAGACACTCTTTAAAAGTGCCACGTTGTATTTAGGTCGCCATTTCTTATCCATATAACAATTACCGTGATCCGAACTGTAACAGACTGTCGCTTAAAACTTTACCGACTCTTATTGGCATATGAAGATCCTATCATGCTCTTTGTGCACACGACTTGGGCGGTACTGATAGTTTACGAATTTGTACAGTTATAAAAAAAAAAACAAGCAATTAAGCCTGTTTCATTCTGGACACAGGACGTGTTAGCGCATTTTCGTGTTATGTATCAGTACGTTTGTTAGCTTTCAGTAAATATTTGTAAATTTTTGGAAATGTTTATAAATTCAATTGTGTAATGCATATATCTGTAAAAAAAATATTATAAAGACGTTTCTTTATATTTGAAAAAAAAATTATTGTCTCTTAAATCTAACTACAAGTGGTTTGTGGTTACTGAAATAGGACTCATAATTGAAAACATTCGAAATTATAGTCATTTAATCGCCCGAAAACTCCGTCAATTGTTGCATAGCTCTGATACTTTCAATTAAACTCAGAACACAAGCTTACTATTTCATTTGATGAGTTTCTTAATAAATCTTGGTGAAACTACGTGCTGCAGTATTTCGCACCAAATGAATGGGTTATTGAACGTACAAGGTGTATATATAATATATAAGCCCCTTAGGAGCCCTGGAAGCCCGGCCCTCAGAGGTCCTATCGCGAAAATGAACTTTTGATGTACACATGGCAGGCCAAGACCTACAAAATGATATATACATCATGGGTCTAGGACTTATAGTTGCTGAGATATAGGGCGCTCCTTTATTAATATAGCTTATATAGTAAAAAACGGTACTTTATAAGCCCCCTTTTACGGCCCTCAGAGGTCAGATCGCGAAATGAAAAAAAGTCATTTCTTGGCAGGCCAAGACCTACAAAATGATATATACATCATGGGTCTAGGACTTATGGTTGTTGAGATCTAGGGTGATGACAGACAGACAGACAAAACAGGGACATGCTATTGTTATTGTCTTGCCTACAGAACTGAACTTGATTTTAAGTTCAATTGACTAATCCTTCGCCCCCCTTGAGCCCATGCTAGTTTTAATCCGATGCAACCATAATCTCTAGCTCAGAGTCGAATTTCGAGGTAGGGCAGCAGTTGCATGGCGAGATTAACTCGCGCCAGGGGCACAATACCTTTTTTTAGCGTCCCTCTCCCCCCCATTCGAAAACCATGTAATATTATATGTAAAATATACCATTTGGCACCCCTTTGTGAGTTACGCCGGGGCATGATGCCCCCCCCCGCTACACCAATGAGGAGCAGTGGGCGGGGCCCTGGATATCACGTGCACGACCAGGGCTTTTTTGTTGTTGTTGCAGCCAGGTAGTAATAGATTCTTCTGACGTGAAGCCATCACCAGGCACGAGGTGGGGGGGGGGGGCACCCTAAGATTCTGCTAACTACCCTGTCTCTAATATATCCAGTGTTCTAATTTCATCCGTTTCTATATCTCAAAACCTACCGTACTTTAGTACACTTGTTTGAATCTAGTTGTTTTGTTTACTTTTTTTTTTAAATTTTTTCTTTCCCCGCTCATCCAGTTGTTTTGATCATTTCTATGTTTTCATGTTTCCTCTTGTGGTCCTCGCTCCTCTCTGAGATAAATAAACTAGACTGACATTTCTCAGTGTTTTTTATTTTTTATTTTTGTGTGTGTTAGCATTGTATTTTATAGCTGCCTTTTGAACTGTTTACAGCCATTTCTGTGTGGATGATATATATCACTTAGTATAGTTAAGAGCTATTTATCTAGGCTGATTTAAAAGACTTATATTTCTACTGGTATTTAATATTTTTTTTTGTAATCTTGAATCCTTTTATAAATTTTGATTTCATATCTTAAACATGTTAATTTTAACCTGCTATGTTAATTTTAACCTGCAATGTTAATTTTAACCTGCAAGGTTAATTTTAACCTGCGCGGTACCTGAATGTTATCTTTATATTTTTTTCTTTCAATTTCAGAGGTTCTTGAAGAGATGATAGATGCTTTACTAAATGAAGATAAGACAACTTTGGATGTCAGGAGGCGCATGTCTTTAGAGAAGGTGGTGGAGAAGGTAAGTGGTGGTAGCTATTGTTGTTAAAGTAAAATTAACAATGTTATTATATAGGAGATAAAAGTGTCTTCCTGTCAGTTTTGTTGAGTCTACAATCTATACACTTGTGATGATATTTTACCCTCTTGACTCATACATAGCCCATGCGTCCAACAGTAAGTAATAACTATACATATATATATATATATATATATATATATCCATATGTTTATTTATTTGGGATTCATCTTAAATCAAATATAAACACATCCTCTAAAAAAAATAAATAAAATTCATTGCTGTTTACTGAGACAATATTTTATTTAGTAAATGGGCAATAATTATATACAGTCGATTCCGCTTAATTGGGACACATCGGGACCGAGGCTTTTTGTCCCAATTAAGCGGCTGTCCCAATTAAGCATACAAATTTACTATTGGCTTCTTGGTTTGGTTTCTTTGATATTTGTCCCAAATAAGCGGCTGTCCCAACTAAGCGGTGTCCCAATGAAGCGGAATCCACTGTATATATAAAAAATGGGGTGCTCAGACAGTTTTGCTGAGCTTTGACAATCCAAAACATTTGAAAGACAACACCCTGTAGTTATCTGGTATTTTTCTGTGGTGAAGCCTTATCAAATTTTTGTTGTCTGAAACACTGCAGGGCATGTAGAGTAACTTGGGTTTTTAAAAAAAAAAAAAATTCTACAATTCTTGTAGTACAATGTCATGAGGTGGTGTTGTTGTCAGTTTCCCTTGTGTTAAGTCGGTGACTGAATTATATTTTGTCTCTTTATTCCAAAAGTGTGGGTAACAAGTGCATGCAGGCTAAAGTTATCAGTTTAAAATTTTCTTTTACCACTTGTACAGTTTAGAAAATTTTATAGAGATAGTTTTGCAGTTCTATGACTTTTCAAATTTTTTATATTTTTTATGTACCCCAAACATTGTTTGACATTTCCAAGACATTGTGATGAAGGCGTAGTAGTTATGTTTTTCTACAACGTTATCATTTAGAAATTAATCACTGATGTAAATGTTTCATCATTTGAACTTTTCGCTAGTCTTGTTATATTACTCGGTTAAACTATTACTGAGATAAATTATTTAAATGTTCAGGAAAAATGGTTATCATTATTTAAAAAAAAAAAAACAGCACTTTAAGACACTTGTTCTATCTACAATAAAAAAACAACACTTTAAGACACTTGTTCTATCTACAATAAAAAAAACAACACTTTAAGACACTTGTTCTATCTACAATAAAAAAAACAACACTTTAAGACACTTGTTCTATCTACAATAAAAAAAAACAGCACTTTAAGACACTTGTTCTATCCACAATAAAAAAAACAACACTGCCAATTGTTGGTATTACTTATAAGTGATTCCTGCACAGTGTTATGTGCTGGAGAGTACAATAAAATAAATTGTAGTAACAGGTTACTATAGTTTACTGTTAGATATTTGACTATAGTTCTTTTTAGCTGCACAGTTGTGCTTCACAATATTTTTTTTTTGTTTGTTTTTCATACAGGATCTTGTGCCACTGCTTAAAGTTTGTAGTGATGAAGAAGTATTTGGTAAAATTGTCAGGTGAGAAATGTGACTACTAGTTTTTATATATCTTTGTTCATTACATTAATTCATATTTAATCTGTTTTAGTCTAGAACCGTGAGCTTTACTTTTTTTTTATGTTTGACATGAAATATGCTTTGAAATTAAAGCTGTGGTACACAAAGTCAAAAAGCTTTGTAAACTACTTATTCAAATTTCTTGTTAAATTTGTGTGCATTGCACTCTTATAGAACCAGGCATGAATAATTATCTTTGTTCTTTTCACAGGCTAATGGCCAACTTGACTCAGCCTCTGGATATGTGCATCTACACACCTTACATCAATGATAGCTACTGTAATGAAGTCAACAATCTCATTAGTACAACCAAAAATCAATGTACTGACCTGGACTTTTTCAAAGCACTCAGTGCCAATATGAAAGAAATACTGAAGAAGGTGAGACACTTTTCATTGGGATGTACTTACTTCATCATTGAGACGTACTTTGTTGAGACATACCTCACTGAGACATACTTCATTGAGACATACTTCATTGAGACATACTTCATTGAGACATACTTCATTGAGACATACTTCATTGAGACATACCTCACTGAGACATACTTCATTGAGATATACTTCATTGAGACATACCTCATTGAGACATACCTCATTGAGACATACCTCATTGAGACATACCTCATTGAGACATACATTGCACATTGAAATACTGGAATCCCTCTAGGAAAAAAAATTATTAAATTTCATATACTAATGGATAGTATAAAATAGTTTTATATTCTATCTTTGTCCACAGCTTTACTAAGGTTTTTTAAAATACATGTATCATATTATGTAAAGTATAGCCCAAGTATTTTATGGTATTTTATTGTATTGTAAAATAAGCAATTTAAAAGAATAGGCAATTAAGTCTGAAAAATATGTTTGAAACACTAGGGTTTTTGTGGAATTTAAAAAGTTTATCATTTGTTGAATGCTTTAGAAAATGTCTAAAATAAAATTGAAAAAAGGTATAATAAACACAGTTGTTATTTTTGTAAGAATTAACAACAAAAAATTGTAATTTGATTTATTTTGTTGAATTAGATAATTTTTGGTTGACCTAATGAAGAGTTTATAATCATAACAAATGAAATTGCATTGCTGTTTCTCTCTCAGGAAGAATTAGAGCCTGCTGACTGCCAGTATTTAAATCACAGCTTGCTCTTACTTCGTAACTTGCTTCACATGAAGCCAGGAGCTTCCAACGGTCATCAAGCTGTCCTAGCTCACCAGTGTCTCATCAGGTTAGTGTTTGTGTCTGTTCATTTCATGGATTACATCGTAGAAAACCTGCTTTTATGACCAATCAGATAATTTAAAAATACTTTTATTAGAAATATAGTGTATACTATTATGTTGACTTCATTTTTCCTCCAACTGACATGTGATATTAAATAAAATATTCTAAAAAATCCTCATGTGTAACTGTTCTACTTCATTATTGCAGCTCATTTTTCATCAACGAATTGGACAAAGTTATTTACACAATGTTGAACCACAAACACAAGGTAAGTTTTTTTTTATATAAGTTGTAGTAAAAAGCACTATACTAATGTAAAGCAAAGAAATATATTTATCAATAACCTTACATCAAAGTAAGATGCATGCGAAATACAAAGTTTAAATTAAAAGAAAAAATAAAAAAGTAAATGTAATGTTTATAATTCAGTATAATTATTATGAAGTAAATAAGAGCAACATTTTAAGTTAACGTATACTGTTATGTTTATGAGCTGATCACCAGTTGTTTTTATGTTTGCTGTTACGTTTATGAGCTGATCACCAGTTGTTTTTACGTATGCTGTTATGTTTATGAGCTGATCACCAGTTGTTTTTACGTATGCTGTTATGTTTATGAGCTGATCACCAGTTGTTTTTACGTATGCTGTTATGTTTATGAGCTGATCACCAGTTGTTTTAAAAAAAAAAAATAAAACTGTTTATTAACTCCTTTGTAACAGGAGATGTGGACCATCGCTATGGCTCAACTGTTATCTTTCATTTTTAAAGAACACGTAAGTATATAATTAGGTTCTGTCATATATATATATATATATATATATACCTTTGGTTATATACCTTGGTCAAACTAATAGAATGGTGGGCCAAGATGGGTTCTCAAATTAGTAAAGAAGAGCTGCACCAAGAGCAGTTGCACGGCAGGTTTATATGAAATAAAATAAATTAAATAGAACCCGCTTGAATGTTAACCAGGGAAAGGGAACTTGAGCTCGGGTAGGATCAAACATCCAAATGGGATGTATTGGTCCTGCAGGCTGAAGTTTGCCCATTTCTAATCTATATTGTGTGTTATACTAAGATGTATGTTATCAGACACTGACAAGGATCATGAAACTTTTCATCCACCTTAAACTATAAATATTATCAGTTTTAATATTATGATACTGTGCTGTAAAATAATATTTTAGATAAATGTATTTCTACCCATGGGGTGTTTGGTATTCTTTTTAAAAGTAATTCTGTTCAGAGAAATGTAACATAAGTTTACATAAAAGATAATTTAACTTAGATACCTTTTTACCTGTCTCTAGTAGACTTTGTTGAAAGTTCTTCAGTTTTGCGTGATGTAATGAAGTACTGTACTATAAATATAATAAATACAGTTCATACTTTTTACATAGACATAATTTCAAGACTATTGTTATAATCCTATTGTCATTACCACAGCATCTTACTGAATCAGAATTAAATGGTGTCTCATTCAAAACCAACATATCTGCATATTTTTTGTTTCAGACTAATTATTTGGTCATTTTTTTTAGAAAACTATTTACTGAAAAGTATGTAATGTACATACATGCAAAAGCCCTGATTGCTGACAGCACTGGTTGTTAGTTTTCTATTAAGGAACACAGACTTGACAAAGTTTTTGGTTGTTCTTTGGGGTCGTATATATAAGTTCTTAATGCTGAATGTTCATTTTAACTTAGATTGTCAGTTATCAACTTATGTATGGACATGATACTAAACTGCAGTGATACATCCACTGTGATTCTGATACAAATACTGATACAATATCAGTAATACTGATACCTTCATGAGGAACACCACAAAAGGAAAAAAAGAAAAGAGTCTTTGTAAAAACTACACACAAAAAATGTATATTCACTGAGTTTGTTACAACTGGCTCATTGGCTTCATTTCACTATTTTGAATACAGTCAAGTGATGTTTTTTAGAGCATTTTCGAAAAAAATGCTCTATTGTCCCCGTTTTGTGTGTCTGTCTGTCTGTCCGTCTGTCCGTCATCACCCTAGATCTCAACAACCATAAGTCCTAGACCCATGATGTATATATCATTTTGTAGGTCTTGGCCTGCTAAGTGTACATCAAAAGTCCATTTCGCGATAGGATCTCTGAGGGCCGGGCTTCAGGTCTCCTAAGGGGCTTATACCAAAATCGATTAAACAAGAATCTGGTCAACATCAACACATCAAAGCAACATCGTGTATGGTAGATAACATTCTTATTATCAACGTATACAAAAACCCAGCAATAAACAATCGGTTTGTAAAAGATTTCTTCAATGACAACTTTGCAGCACAACTCAATCAACCAAACGTCATCATTTGTGGGGACTTCAATCAAGATTTCAAAGAGCCCGGGGCAGAAATTGAAAACTTCTTCGAAACAAACTTCAACATTGAGCTACTTTCACCAAGATTGGCAACAACAATTTATCAAACAACAATTGACGGAGTTTTCGGACGATTAAATGACTACAATTTAGAATGTTTCAATTATGAGTCCTATTTCAGTGACCACAAACCACTTGTAGTTATATTTAAGAGAAAATAATTTTGTTTTCAATTATAAAGAAACGTCTTTTTAATATCTTTTTTCAGATATATGCATTACACAATTGAATTTGTAAACATTTCCAAAAATTACAAATATTTACTGAAAGATAGCATACGTACTGATACATAATACAAAAAATGTGCTAACACGTCCTGTGTCCAGAATGGAACAGGCTTAATTGCTTGTTTTTATTATTGGAATTTGGTAGTTGTTTTTAAAATAAATTATTGGCTGTTTCCTTTAAATCTTGTTCACAGTCTCCAACTTTAGAACTATTTCTTATTTATTACATCATCATTGAATCACAGCATTCAGTAAAACTGTGTGATAATATATGGCTGAAAATATTATATATATATATATATATATATATATATATATATATATATACACACACACAAAACACTGGCATATTATGTTCGGTGATGAAAAAAAATGCTGAAATAATGTTTGGTCTGACAAAGCAGATTTAAACACTTTGCTGTTTGAACTCATTGTGGGTTCTTAGACATTAAATTGCCCAGTATCTTGTTTTGCCTGTCACAGTATGAATAGTTTACTACAGCTTTAAATGAATTACACTGTTTTTGTATTTTAGTAGGTTTCACACTTACATATTACAAACATAGTCAATAAATTAATGCCAACGGCGCTATAGTTTTATGATTCATATAAATTACAGATTTGGGGGCCGGGATTGGGGGGGGGGGAAGATGGACTACATTGTGAGAATCTGAGAGTATTATTTACCAACCAATTGGTCAGAAATGAAGAGTATCAGTTTTAAGTCCAGATAATTGGCCATTATATTACAAACTCTGAACACCAGCTACGTTAGTGCTACATGTTCTCTTAGGTGCCTCCATGACTCGGTGCCACATGACATACTATATGTCTCCATGGCTTAGTGCCATGTTTTACTAGGTGCCTCTATGGCTCGGTGGCACATGACATCCAATGTACCTCCATTGCTCGACGCCATGTTCTGTTAGGTGCCTACATGGCTCAGTGTCATGTTCTACAAGGTGTCTCTACGGCTCTGTGGCACATGACATCCTATGTACCTCCATGGCTCAGTGTCATGTTCTACTAGGTGTCTCAATGTCCACTTAGATGCCTCCATGGATCAGTGCCTCATATTCTACTAGGTGCCTCCATGGCTCAGTGCCTGATATTCTACTAGGCGCCTCCATGGCTCAGTGCCATGTTTTACTAGGTGCCTCTGTGGCTCGGTGGCATATGACATCCTATGTACCTCCATTGCTCGGTGCCATGTTCTACTAGGTGTCTCAATGTCCTCTTAGGTGCCTCCATGGCTCAGTGCCTCATACTCTACTAGGCGCCTCCATGGCTCAGCGCCATATGTTCTCCCAGGCGGCTTAATAGCCGTTGCACACTTGGTTATTGTGGGATATAAGCAGACTGTTCTTAAGGATAGACAAACCTGTGCCTTAGAACGGCACTGTTTACAACTAGAGGAGGTTACAGTTCGGTACATGATCAAGAAGTAACATATCATCTGTATATGGACATCTTAGGAATCGGGACCATATGACCTTTAGTAATCTTGTGAAGAAACCATGTGGCCTTTAGTAATCTTGTGAAGAAACCGTGTGGCCTTTAGTAATCTTGTGAAGAAACCATGTGGTCTTTAGTAATCTTTGCGAAGAAACCATGTGGCCTTTAGTAATCTTTGTGAAGAAACCATGTGGCCTTTAGTAATCTTTGTGAAGAAACCATGTGGCCTTTAGTAATCTTGTGAAGAAACCGTGTGGTCTTTAGTAATCTTGTGAAGAAACCATGTGGCCTTTAGTAATCTTTGTGAAGAAACCATAGATGTAATTGTCAACGATTTGAATAATCTGGTTTGAAATAGATTTAAGAAGCTTCTCTTGCAATTTTTTTTTATTGCAGTGATAGTGTAAACCCCATCTATTTTGATCCGGCTTTAATGTTCAATCAATTATTTTTAGTTGTCTTGACGAGCACGTGAGAGAGCTAGATACCAGTCACGACATACTGCATTGTTGCCCCCCCCCCACCCCCCGTTGATCATTGTATTTATTCTTTTTTTTTCTTGGCATTAGACGTGTTGGTGTGGTCATACAGCAGCTACGTGCTTTTGCTTAGGCTTAGTATTTTAGTTTATTCTTTTGTTTTGTTTGTCAACATATTCTTTTGTTTTGTTTGTCAATGCCATCTGTTTATTAATATGTACACGTATAAAGGATGACTGATCGTTTGACATAGTTAAATGTTCCTTTACGTTGTAGCCTGTGTGCATTCCGACTGGGGAAACTTTCATTACACTCTCTCTGATTCGACAAAGTTGTTACTGAGATGATTTCATGCAATATTTCATTTACATAGCCCTTGATTTAAGTCAACTTAAAAAAAAAAAATATCAAATCTGAACACTGGTTTTGTTGAGCTTGTCTACGTAAATACATACCAGTATAACTATTAGGTATTTCCATCTTCCCTTTGCTAAACAAATTATGTTCCTGCACAAACAATGCCAAAATCAGTTAGTATTACAGATGGGGGAAACGAATTCAGGGTGGGGCTAGGAGTATGTAAACAAACAAAGTAGGTAATCCTCTTTCAGACCAAGTAATATGTCAGGTCTTTTGTGGGAATCAATTGTCTTGTCGTATTGGCATCAGGCACTGGCCACAGAGCTTGGTAAATACTCACGTTCATGCAGCACCGTTGTCTGTCTGTAGATAATTACATCGTCTGACGTGTCCTGGGTCGAACATTAACACTGTCTGACTGCGAGGCCAGTGGATCTCAAACGTTTTCACTGTAAGTGTTAGAGAAAATTATTAAGTAAGGGCTATTTGTTACCATTGACCAAGGACTAATCGAACTAATTGGATTGGGGGAAGGGGGAGGGGGAACAACGGCCCGAAATCGATCTTTGTTTAAATAATGGTTTCCTTCTCCACGTGCGCTCGCTCGCTCGCTCGCTCTGGTGGTTGTCTTACTGAAATAATCGATGGAGTTTGTAGCTTTTTGTGGACATCAGTCTCGGGAAATGGGGACAACACAAACATGTCCAACAACATTTTAATATCCTTGTTTATTTTGATGGATGACTCTGTTAGCTGCAGTGGCGCAACAAGGGGGGGGCACTGGGGGCATTTGCCCCTCCCCTCCCCCGAAATAAAAAAAATTAAAAGATTAGACCAAAATTAGTCACATGATACATGTCACATGACCCCTTTACTTTTTTTTTAACACAAGTGATTTTTTTTTGTCCCCCCCCCCCCGAAAGTTTGGTCTAGTTGCGCCACTGGTTAGCTGTACATTCGACACATAGCAATATTATAATGAAAACCTGCTCGTATTAGATAAAATGCGAATACTCGGAACATTGTAATTATCGATTGTCAAATATTTGGTTTTATAGAGATACGGCTGATCGAAAGATCAGTTTATACCTTGGGGTGGCCACGCACGAAGTCGATGAGAGTAAGACATCCTAAAGAAGAGTCGATTGGAGAGTACTTGGTGATGAAATAAAAATAGAAAAAAAAAAGATTCATTGGGTGCCCGTAGTAAACTAAACAAAGATTCGCATTTATTTTTGGCTTGTACTATTGTTGGTTTATACTTTATATCTGGCATCAAACCGTCCCAATGCAATGACCAGTTAGGACAGAGGTCCCCAACCGGTCCGTGGAACGAATGTTTCTGGGCCGCCCAAGAAACATTAAATTGTTTCCTTTTTATTTATTTCTCTCGTGATGTTGGCGACTTTCCATGGACGAGAAATAATGAACATCAACCCCCCCCCCCAATCCCTTTCCAGTGGCCGCGGTGAAATTATCAAACAACGCTGACCAGTCCGTGGCGAGAAAAAAAAGGTTGGTGGCCACTGCGCTAGGGGACTCGCAAGAATCCCCCCCCCCAATGACTTTACTTATTTTTGTCAAATCTGATGATGTAAAATCATGATTGATCAGCAACTCTTTACATCATCGTAAAGATAGAATGACATTCACCAGTATTTCTGCCTGTTATGCAGCTTTTTGGAAATAATTTTTATAAGTATTCCCCCCCCCCCCCCTTCTCCTGTCATCCACCTTATCAACTAGCCAGAAAATAATGATCACCATTTTATCTAGGGCACAGTAAAACGGGCTTTGTATTTTACCAGTGTATTCCAGCATTCATATTTGGCTTAAGCCATAAGCAACGCAGGCTTTGTTGATGTTGTCTCACTTTACACCCTCTACCTGCTTGAAAGCTGATATGGCTTTACCGTAAGGGTCTCGGGGGAATATGGCTGACCTTTTTTAACCGAAGAGTGCAATGAAAACAAAAAACATTGCAAAAATAACCCCATTGTTAATAACAGTGCGGTCGGTCATTCTTCTTAGTTTTTTTTTTGCACATGTTCTGCTAACCACGAATTTGAGGGAAATATTTGTCGAATATCCGGAAATTTATATTAATTTTTTGCTCTCGGAATATATTTCCAGTACCAGTTCCAGGATGAAACTTGTGTGGGCCGACAGCGTTGGTTAAACCCATCACTGGTGTCAGGCAACAACAACAAAGCTTCACAGAACATGTCTGTCTTTGTTTCTCTTGGGAGTGACCAAACGTCACGGCGCTTAAAGTGAAAACGTCATTTATTGACTCATGGCTGCGTTACTTGTTTTGTTATTTTTTTAATCCTGCGCCACTGTCAGTGGATAACTTTCGATTGAACATAGATTTATGAGTGAAACACAGTGAAATACAGTTTTCTTCGCAGGCCTCCGCTTGTGTGTTATACCTTGTTTTGTTATAAAACTTACAATTTCTTTACTGTCTTTTCCAGTCTCATTTTTTTTTCAATGCAAACTTTGAAAAAAAAAACACATTTCACGGTTATTATTTATAGGACATGTTTTGTCCAGATTATTTCTAGATCTCAACTTAGCCAATGTCCAGCATCAACGTAATATGGGGGCGTTTTATTAGCTTCTCGCCATAGTGGTCAAGGGAAAAAAAAGGCACTAATATAACAGTTTGATAAACAGCACATTACGGGCTCTACGCTTTTTGAAAGTGTGATTGAGTTCTCGGGGGCAAATGTTTTCAAATTAAGATCTTATTGTTGCAACACTCGCGTGAAAGACATAGTCTCAGAAATGAGATTATATCGTTTAAAGTTGTAGAATCTGTTAAGGAATTTTAAAGTACTGTGAATAGTACGAGGACAAAAGGGGAGGGGGGGGGGTAACCTGTTTTTTTTTTAAAACTGGTTGCACATGAAGTGGGCTTCCCCAAGGACTGCCATCTTGCCGCGGTGGGGGGGGGGCTTGCGTGCTTTGATAACCCTGAGAGCTAAGCTGGCTGGAGCCTCGTGTTCCTGGTAGGGCCTCCCATGCCAGACAGGTCGACGGATAGAGGCCAGACGAAAAGCAGTCCACTGGTCCTCCAGGTTGGGGGTTGGGCTGGGGGTTGACAACCCACTCCCGTAAAAAACAAGCTTGTTATAGAAACCGAAACAACGAACTTAGAAAGCAACTTAGCTGAGGATGAAGATATCTCTCCAGTAGAGCTTATGACCCGAGCTGGTGAAAGCCTTCGGGAAGCCAGTGCGCCGACCTATCTTCTGACAGCCAAGACCAAAACCAAGATCGGAACCTGGAACATCCGAACCCTGTATGAAAGTGGCAAAGCAGCACAAGTCGCAAAAGAGATGAAACGATATGGGCTCCAGATTTTAGGACTGTGCGAAACCAGATAGAATGGAAATGGACAAACCAAACTGGCAAATGGAGAAACTTTCATCTACTCTGGGCCTGAAGAAGAACATGTTCAGGGAGTTGGACTGCTCATGACACCAGATGCAGCCAAGGCACTGATTGAGTGGGAGCCTGTCTCTGCAAGGATACTGACAGCACGATTCAAGTCAAAGGGAAGAAACGTCACCATCATACAGTGTTACGCCCCTACCAATACGGCAGATGAAGAAGAGAAAAACAACTTCTACAGTGCCTTACAAAATACCATTGACAAAGTGCACAGAAGAGACCTCAAGATACTGATGGGGGACCTGAACGCCAAAGTAGGAAACGACAACACTAATAAAGAGCTCATCATGGGCAAACATGGCATCGGAGATATGAACAACAACGGAGAACTGTTCACGGATTTCTGCGCTTTCAATGACCTAGTCATTGGAGGCACCATCTTCCCTCACAAAAACATCCACAAGAAGACCTGGATATCCCCTGATGGAAAAACTAAGAACCAGATAGACCACATTGCCATTGGCCGCAAGTGGAGGAGAAGCCTTCTGGATGCGAGGGTGAAACGAGGAGCAGACGCTGCATTGGACCATCACCTAGTGCAGGCTACCGTGAAGCTGAAACTGAGAGCCCACAAGGACAAAGCACAGAGACCCTCCTTCAAGTACAACGTCCAGAGCCTAAAAGACACCAGAAAAACCACAGAGTACCAATGCAGCCTGAAAAACCGCTTTGAGGCACTAGCTGACTTGGCTGAGAAAACAGTAGAGGAACACTGGCAGGAGATTAAAAAGAGCTGGACAGATACCTGCAAAGAAGTTCTGGGAAAGAAGACAAAAAAGCGCAAGGAGTGGCTGACCGCAAGCACCTGGGACCTCGTGGAGGAGAGGAAAACATTGAAAGAGAGGATCAACCACAGTCATGACCAACAGGAGAAAAGAGACCTGCAGGCAAAGTACTCGGAAATAAACAAGAAAGTGAAGAAAAGCGCCAGAGCAGACAAGAGGAAATTCATCCACGACCTAACGGAGGAGGCAGAAACAGCAGCAGGCAAGAGAGATATGAAGAGGCTGTACGAAATTACCAGGACCCTGGCAGGCAATAACACGCAGCAAATGTGCTCTGTGAAAGACAAAGACGGGAAAACCATCACAACTGAAAGTCAGGAGAGAGAACGTTGGGCCCAGCATTTCACAGAAATTCTGAACAGACCCCCACCAAAACAACCCCCTACTATACCACCAGCAGACAGTCTTCTAGATGTCAACACCAACCCACCCACTAAAGTGGAGATCACTAAGGCGGTGAAGAATATCAAATCAGGCAAAGCCGCAGGTCCAGACGGCATACCACCAGAAGCCCTGAAAGCCGATGTCCCCACAACAACAAACATGCTCTGCTCCAGAAAGTCTGGACGCAAGAACAAGTACCTGCTGAATGGAGACAAGGGCACCTCGTCAAGCTCCCGAAGAAAGGTGACCTATCCAGCTGTAACAACTGGCGAGGCATAATGCTCCTGTCTGTTCCCAGCAAGATCTTGACGCCCATCATGCTAGAGAGACTGAAGGAGGCTTTAGACAAAAGACTAAGAAACGAACAGGCAGGCTTTCGGCAGGACAAGTCGTGCACCGACCACATCGCCACCCTGCGCATCATTATAGAGCAGTCCCTTGAATGGCAGTCTCCACTCTACTCAATCTTCGTGGACTTCAAGAAGGCCTTCGACAGCGTGGACCGGGATGTTGTCTGGAACCTCATGGCACACTACGGGATCCCACCCAAGTTCATCGCCATCATCCAACAAATGTACGCCAGTTCCACATGCCAGGTTATCCACAAAGGCAAGCTGACGGAGCCTTTTGAGGTCAGGGCCGGAGTGAGGCAGGGCTGCTTGTTGTCGCCGACCATCTTCCTTCTGGTAGTGGACTGGATCATGAAGAAGTCCACTGAGAATGCAAACACAGGAATTCGATGGACCTTCACAAAGCAGCTTGAAGACCTCGACTTCGCGGATGACGTCAGCCTACTGTCACACCGGCAACAAGATGCACAACAGAAACTGAATAGGCTCACAGAGGAAGCAAACAAAGTTGGGCTCAACATCAACACCAAAAAGACAGAAACCATACGGATAAACAACAAGCAACAAGATCCAATCCAACTACAAGGATCCAACATCGGTGAAGTGGACAAGTTTGTCTACCTGGGCAGTGTGGTGAGCAAGGATGGAGGAGCAGACGAAGACATCAGAAGCCGCATCAACAAAGCGAGGCACACCTTCAATACCTTGCGTCCCATCTGGAACTCTACCGCACTTTCTGGGCGGACAAAAGTCCGCATCTTCAACAACAACGTGAAAGCAGTGCTACTATATGGTTCAGAAGCCTGGAGACTGACCAAGACAACCACCACAAAACTGCAGGTGTTCATTAACAGATGCCTCCGCAATATCGTACGTATCAGATGGCCAGAAAAAATCTCCAATACCGCCCTGTGGGAAAGAACAAAGCAGACCCCCATAGACCAAGAGATCCGGAAGAGAAAATGGGGCTGGATAGGCCACACTCTGCGCAAGAGCTCAGACAATGTCACAAGGCAGGCGCTAGAGTGGAACCCGCAGGGAAAGGGAAGAGCAGGCAGGCCAAAGGAGACATGGAGACGCTGCACTGAGCGAGAGATGAAGGCAGCTGGATGGTCGTGGGCTCAGCTGAAGAGAGACGCCCAAAATAGAGTTCGTTGGAAGAGCGTTGTTGAGGCCCTATGCTCCCACGCGGAGTCAGAGGCTTAAGTCAAGTCAGTCTGTTGTGAAAAAAAAAAACAATGTATCGGCAGCCAAAAAACGGCCGGTCCGACAGTTAACCCATAGTGCCAATATCGGTTCGACTATCGGTCGCTCCCTACAACAATCGGCCGATCCGATATTAACCGATAGTGCCAATATCGGTCCGATACCGATCCGATTATCGGTCGCTCCCTAGTAAAAATAGAACACGATTCTAAAATTTTCAAAGTTGTGGGGGGGGGGGGGGGGGCTAGTGGGCGGTATTTGTGTTATATATAGCATATATAAATATATATAAATATATCTATAAACTTTGAGGCAGGGATGACCTCGAATTTTGTTACTTTTCTAATGGGTGGGAGGTAGGTTGCACTTTAAATAAAATAAATTGTGGTTTTTTTTTCTAAACGCTGTAAAATTCTTATTCCCGCCAGTGATCATTGCATCGAAAACGTTTTGCGTCTGCAGGTGTCGTCTGGTTTCGTTGTCATAATCGCAGTTATCGGTCTTGATGGCTGTTTTTTTTTTTTTAGAAACGGTATAAAAAGTAAACAATGTTTAAAAAAAAAATAAAATGAAATGTTAGCATAACAGATGACGAAAATAAACACTCATATCCCCGGCCAACCCGTCCCTGTGATTGCCAGTTGCGTCAACGGCTTTAATTGAAGAGATCAGTCCAGCAGCCCTGCAGACTCGTGATGCGCTAACCTTGAAAAAATATTATGACACGACCAGCCCAGTCCCATCCCTGTCAATTAACAACACTTTTATCTGGCATCTGGGGCATACGAGACGTAACAGGTTGGATGGAAAAACGTCCAACTTGCTCTGACACAGCAGACGTGGAGTTCGGTGTTTTCTGATATAGAATTATTTTTGTCGTGTATCACACTTTGCAGTTCTATCGCAATTTGACACTAGAAAGTGAGAGTAAAAATAAATAAAGATTCCTTTTTTTTCGCTACAGTCCATGAGGGCCAGTAGGGTTATATGATGTGTTGAGTTGACCTGTTGCATAGCCGCTAGCCACGGCATGTTGAGAGAGTAAAACGAACCACCGGCGGCGGAACGAAACATTTTAAGGGGGGGGGGGGAAAGCCAAAATTCAAGGGGGGCGCCCCCCCCCTTGAAAATTTAAGGAGGGGCAAGACAAAATATGACCGAAAGACAAATTTTACCCCCTTAATTCTATAATAGAATATAGTAATTCTGTAGCAAGTATTTAATCGATATTATTAAAAAATAATATATTAAAAAAAATAAAAGCGAACATTGAGCACTTCTGTCGTCAACTGATTCGTAATGTCAGTTTGTTTACAAATTTAATAGTGAAATTAGATCAGAAAATTACTGATAATTATCATGAATGATGATGAATATGAAACCGGAAACGGGAAACTCAATAAACAAAAAGTAATTTATGAAAAGATAATAAATAATTGTATTTTCTTTAAAAATTACATTTGCCGTCATTCGGTAGATGGCAATACTTCTCTATACTTATAAGACGCATTTGCTATCTGTCTGTCTGTTCCCTTAAAACTCAAGATCCAGACAACCAAATAACGTGAAATTTGATACACGCTGTGGCGCAACCGGGGGGGGGGAGGGGGGGCTTGAGCCACCCCCAGGCCAAATCATCCATACATAATTTACGTTATAAAGTTACAAAAAAGACTGTCAAACTGTCTATTTTCAACATGTGAGCCCCCCCCCCCCCCCAGCATTTTTTGCTGGTTGCGCCACTGGGTACACGTACACAAAATTACATGGGGAATGTTCTTAAACAGGTTTCGTTCCATCTCAATGGGTACTTTAATTGTAATTAATTATTTTGGATATCAAAGACATGAAAATTGGCAAACTTTTACCCCGATCTCAGGTTTTACGAGCTTCTCTCCCACATAGCTAACTTATTATAAATATGATCGGTACGGGGAACTAAATATCACATTACTTACTACATTATTACATTCCATTCCTTCATCCATAGGAATTGTCATCTTTTGATACAGTCATGCCTAAGAGAGATAGAGAGGGAGAGAGGGAGGGGAAAGAAGGAGGGAGGGAAAGAGGGAGGGATGGAGGGAGAGAGAGGGGGAGGGAGGGAGGGAAATAGGGAGAGAGAGGGAGGAGAGAGAGGTAGGGAGGGGAGGGAGAGAGAGAGGAACTGCCAAAAATAATGTGTATCAGTTTGCTTTAAGATAAATGTACCCTTTTATTGCAATTTGCATGCAAATAAACCCTTTTTTACGCGTCTTATTTTAAATCTTAATTAAACGTCAAATTACGCTTCTTAAATAAACAGAAAACATTATTTTAAACCCAGACAAAGCCGGGTACTTGCAACTAATTTAAAAATATGCCACAACTACTCTCAATGTGATTACTGTAAAATGTCAATTAATTATAATTTCTTTCAAATATTAAATTTAAGAAATAAATTAAATGAATTATGAAAATGAAAATGATACATATAAACTAAAATGAATTACAAAGTTAAAAAAGTTAAAATTGTAGGGGGGGGGCAGACTGGAAATTCAAGGGGGCACCGCCCCCCCTTAAAAGTTTTAGGGGGGGGGCGCTGCCCCCCTGCTCCGCCGCCAGTGAAACGTACACACAAACCTATAAGTAGTTACACCTTAACTCATGGGTGTGTGTGTGTGTGTGTGGGGGTGACCACGAGTATTGGAGCCCCATGCTAAATGATCGTATTTATATTGTTCTCTGTTTAGTTGAGTAATTGTCAGTCTTATTAGGCCCCCCCCCCCCAGATTTCCCCCAAATCCTATTATCATATTAAGAACAACTCTGCACTCAAGTACTTAGTAAATTTTAAATACATAATTATGACAATCTGGCAATGGGTAATGTAGCATTTAGATTCCATTTTATATCGTATTGTAATCGTAACTTCCTTTTGACTCTGGACTTTGAAATGGAAGACCTGCACTAAAAAGAAACTAACATTTGCAAAGTCTATTTGATATTTTTACAGTTTTATAGTATTCAGCCATGCACCTAACCTAATACTATTGATTATACCCCCTCCGCCATCACCACCACACCCATTTTTGTGTCAGTCTGATTGCGCGAGCACAAGATGGCTGTCAGACTCCTGGCCATAGATGAATCAATTAGCTGACTTTTTTGCCATCATTAGTGTCACTGTCTTCTGTTAACCTCTGTTAAGTAAGGTCCATCCTGGCAGGAAATTTATTAATTGTATTACATGAGGGGTGGGGGGGGGGAAACTTTGTCCACTCAACAATATTGTGACATGTTAACTTAGTCCAATAAATGTATTACAAAATGCCTAAATTTAAAATTTCAAAGACATTAAATGCTGCCCTTGATTGACCCGGATTTAAATAGCAGCGTTCTGAAATTTTTTTTTTATAACATAAACAACTTTGTCAGTCAAGTTTTATTACCTGCTTTTAAAATGAAATTATAACTATCATCAGTTAGGACAAGTTCTTTTTGTTTTAATATAAAAAAATGAATAAAAATTATTCTCATAGTCATAGAATATATTTTTAGCTTCAGTAGTTACATTCTTTTTTTTAAAACTGCCCTCTACACCAAAATATAGACATACTGACATAGACTGTGTTCCTGTAAGTCAGTGGTCGGCAAACTTATCAGCCAAAGAGCCAAATATGAACATTAGAACAATTAAAAAAAAAAACTGCTTGTTTAGTAAACTTTTATTACACTAAATAAGTAGTACACTAAATAAGTTGTATGCTAAATAAAACTAAATGCCAGAGCCGCACTTCAGGAGCCAAAGAGCCACATGCGGCTGCGGAGCCGCACTTTGCCGACCACTGCTGTAAGTGAATAGTTTTTTTTTTCCCCCATCTTACTTTTGATTTTTAGAATTGACCCTTTTTATTTTCCCCCTCTTTCCAGTCGTCCAGTCTTTTAGAGCCCGACATAGATGACAACACCTCCTCGGCTTCATCAGATGAGAATCAAGATGTCCTGGAGATCCTTTGTCCCAGCACTTCCTCTGGGCCGGTGGGCTGCAGCAGCGACAAGAACCTGAGCAACAACTTCAAGAGTAAACTTCAGATTCAGTCACCATCTGACAATTCTTCTCAGGCGTCGGATGATGATGATTTCATGCTGGAGTTCAAATCCACCCCCGATGGCAAGCTTGAGATCAAATTGACCAGCTGTTTTCAGAAAAACAGCGGGTCGAGGGCCGCCAGAGGTGAAGACATGGATGTTGGAGATGAAGCTATAAAATGTAGGTGCAGTTAGAAAACACTAATTCAGTGATTTGTATTGTTTCCACTATTTTGAGTGTAACTTGGCTGTATACATTTTTTTAAATTCTGTTTTTTGTACTCAGACTTATTGATTATTTAATAGCCCAATAATTGAATGTTCCTATAATTGGATAACTATTTTAAAAAAATCAACAGCAACAAAATTTGTTAATAGATATTAAATGACCACAAAAATAGATAGTTTACCAGGCAAAAGTAGTTGTTCACTACATTGGTCTCAGTAAGATTGCCATGGACCAGTGGTTGCCAACTGTTGGTCTACAATAAAATTTTGGTGGTCTGCAGAAGAAGCTAGACATTATTTATTTTCCAACTTTGTAATATTGGTAATTAATTGAACAAAAATAAAAAAATAAATTTTGTATGATTCTTGAATGTATGCATGAAAATGTAAAAAAGCAATCACATTCTTTAGTGAAAACAGCCTTTATTGGTTTTTTTTTTTTTTTTTTAATTTAAAGATACCCATAATCACACACACATATTTATAAAACCAGTGGGGGGGGGGGGAAGATAAATTTAGTAGTTGGTCTGCAGGAATAAACTTTTGAATTTAGTGGTCTGCCAGAGTTAAAAATTATGAATTATTGGTTCTGTGCTGTACAAAATATACTGGACTGCTGCTATAGACTGCATTTATGAACATTTATTGTTGTGTTAAGATTTCGTTTGTGGATTTTTTTCCTTCAGAGCTATCTGAATAATTGGTAATACTCATATCTAGAATTTGTATAATTGGAGTCTTAATGTATTAATATATATGATTGATTCATTGATTCATACTTATTTAGGTCATATTTTTACATGATATTATATTTTGTTGACAATATTAAAAGGTTCACCAGATCCCAGTTCAAAGCTATCATCTAAAAATTTCAAGGGAAGCAATTCAAGTATTAACAGTGATAGAAGTTACAATGGTGGTGAGGTGAAAGACAATGGGGTGTATTCACATGCTGTGGAAGAAAATGAAGTTCTGTCATCCATCAATCAGTCTTCATGTCTCATGGATACAGATATTCTTATGTGAGCAGATTGTGTTTTCTTAAATATTATTAAACATCATCTAGTAAGTGTCTTTTTCTTAGATTGTTTTTCCTTCTCAGAATATATGCATGTATTGTTGCATTATTTCTCATATATATATATTTTTTTTTTTACAAATTTACCAAGTTATCTATATTGTTTGGAAGACTGACTTAATTGTTATTTTACAGCTCATATTTAAAGAAGTTTGCAACTGAGATCTTGTACTCGGGATTTGTTGATCTTGTGGAGAACATTTTGGTAAGTATACATTTTTATATTCCATTGATTCAACATTAACCATTTAATTGTAATTGCTCTTATTTAAGGTTTTTGCCATACTAAAACTCATAAATGCTGATAAAAGGCTTTTAGATTAAAGAAAGTAAACATCAATTGTATTTTATCCATAAATTTCTAATTTTGCAGAGATTTTGTTATAAACAGCCCTCACTTAAATACAAATTTGCTACTTTTAAAAAATAAATTTAAAATACTAAGCCTTTTCTGTATTTATGATGGATATGTTTTATGATGGATATGTTTTATGATGAATTGTGTTTTCCTATACCAGTGGTTCTCAAAGTTTAGAAATAAGTCGGCAAAATTTTAAAATAACTTCTTAACGAATGGAAAATATCCAAACATATATTCTGTCTCTCATCTGTCTGCTGTAGATTGAAAGTAAGAATACTGTTTTCTGTCTCGATTCAATAAATGCTTTTAATAAAATTTACAGCTTATCGTTTTTGTTGTTTTAAATATGAGACGTAACAGTCAAAAATATAATTAAGTAATAAAAAATTACCATTCAATCATTCTAGTCTTTTTTTTTTTACAACAGTTCCTCAAACGAAAACTATAATTTATACTGGTTTATTTTTTTTTTTTAAACTAAAAAGTAATCCTATGTTACTAGGACTTATACTTAATTCAAAATAATTTCGAAATTTTCAATATAATTTTGAAAAAGACATTTTCAAATCCGCTTCAATGGCTGTATGGTTGAAGAATCAGAATCAGGCTGCCACGGTTTGAATCCCACACACTGTTTTTTTTTTAAACTAAATAATTTACTGTAAAAAGAAAAAAAGAAAGCAACTCATTAGTGTGTTGGAAATTACTAACGCTTGAGAATCGCTGTCCTATAGTACTGCAGATTTTATTTTAATTTTGTTTTGATTTTAAAGTTAATAGTTCAGTGAAATCTATTTTTTTTTTTTACAGAAAGCACTTCTGTCTAAATATGACAACATACTGGACCATTCATTTCTCATGTGGACTGTGGGCTTTTTTCTTAGTTTTGCTCATCAGCAAGAAGTGGATTTTGTCAACTTTAAGCAAGTATTTTTTTTTAACATTTACTCTTGTGCATAGACATTGATGTTACCACTTAATGGGAATATTGATTAGAAATTTGACATTTCCAAGTTAATTATATCATATTTAATCATTATGTTATATTTGGAAAGCTGTTATGAGGACACAACTTTCTTAAAAAATTTTGTACACTTAATATAATATATATTCTTTTATACATAGTTGCTTGTGGACTTATATAAGTGAAAATTTTAAAAAAATTATTCTAACTGATGCTTTTGAGAATGAATATTGATAACTGTCACTTGTTTATCTCTCTTAGGGAAGTTTTAAATTTGGACTTGTTTGGATTCTTGGTTTATGAAGGGATCAAATGTTGTGAAGCTCTGGCAGTTAAACATAGAAAAAAACAAGATTGTTCTGTAGAAAAACATAGGTGACTTGTCCATATATTAAACATTTTCTGCACCATATTATTTCTCAATACATTTACCAGTCAATTAGGAAATTAATGACGGATAAAAAGAATTTTATTTTTTTTCTTAAGGGCACAGAGTTTAAATATTTTCTTATCAACCGCTAATTTAGTTGCTTTTTACTTCTTTTTAGTTACGACAATTTATGATTTCTTGTTCTTAAATTTTTTTAAGACATCATATATTGTTTAATGTAAAAAATTATAAGTCTGCCTTATCACGCTGCAAATGTTGTTGTTGAATGAAATTGTTGTTATTTTTAATAAGAAACAAATGATTGTTAAGTAACAAGTAACAAATATGTAAACATAGTTACAACTATAAAGATAATTTAAATCTTCAATTTATAATGTAAGATATAGCATAAAGTCGATTTCTTGGTCTAATATTAAACAGAGTTTACCCATCTTCAGGAGTTTTTTTTTTTTTTTTATAATTAAGTCTCTTATTGTCTATTAGCTGTAGAAGTCTTGCCAGAATGGTGCTGACAGTCATCAAGGCCAACTCTGTGCTGCTGACAATAGCTTTTTTTCAGGATCATTGCCAAATGACGAATGATACAGTAACTGTATTTGTTGCTTATTCTTTCATATAAAAAAGATCTTTTAAGATTCTTTGTTGTTGAGTCCTTTCACAACCACATAAGATTAAATCTGGCAATGTTCTTTTTCTAATTTCATGAGATCAATATTGAACCAACCAGTATCTATCACTTTCTATAAAAGAAGCTATAGAACTAGACTTTACATTAAACCTCCGTACAAAGTGGAAACATAAAAATCAGATGCATATTGCTCTATATTTAATCAGTTCATACTTATGGAATCAAGATTTTGTACTTACTTAAAATATGCAAAGTAAAATGCTTTTTTTTTTTTATACCACAGTAATAAATTGTATACAGCAAACTAAACTTTATATAAAATTATACACTGTATTTCAACATTTTCTAAATGCCTTTGTTTCATTTTAAAAAAAAAAAATGATAATACTTCAATTCTTTTGAACAGTGAAAAACTATTCCGAGTAATCTTATAAATTTGACAATATAGCACTGTTTAGAAAATTAGTCCTACTAACTTTTTGATTAGGAGAAGTGTACTTTATTTTAGCATATTACTTTTTTTTTTACTTTTTGTATCATTTAGATAGCAATTTAATTTAAAGACAGAAAGTTTACAGAAATAATTTGCAATCTTTTTTGGAAAAATGTTTTATTTGCCTAATATGATAAAGTGAAATATTTCTTTTAAAAAAAAATGGTTTGTGTGATTCTGCTTTACTTGTCTCAAAATGTAATGTCAGGAAATTTAGAAGCTCTAAATATTCCATGATACATGATTGAATAAAATATGCATTTGAAATAAAACTTAAATATATAAAGTCATTTTATTGAAAAAAAAGTTAATACTGTTTTTTTAGACAACTAATCTACCAACTAATGATTTATTTTCAAACCATTTTATCGTGTTTTATAGTAGCCCCGTTTAAAAAAAAAAAGGAATGAGAGAGTGGTTGTGTTTTCTGTATGTTTTGAGATTTCTATTCTCACTGAATTCTATCAGCAGGGGTTCATGGCTGGTAAGGCAGCACCGCTAATAAACATATGGTAAGCTTAAACAGGTAACATTAGCACCAGTGTGGGGTTTTCTTTAATACTTAGGTAGGTGCAAGTTGTGTGTTACTCCTGGAGGTGAGGTGACCTCTCTCTTATCACAACTGTCCACTGTCCTGATATTTCAGTTTTGTGCCCTGAGATTTTGTTTTAGACAGTAAATAGTATTGAAGTATTTTAAAAAAAATATATTTATTTTCGTTACCCATTTTCAGAAACACCATTCTGAAATTAATTAATTATTTAACTGTTCTTTATCAGTCGCTTTATAACATAAATGTTCAACAAAATTTTAAAAAGTTAATTTATATTAATTGTTTTGATATTTATGTGCTAGTGCTCTTAAAAATTTTACCATGTAAATTTTTTTTTGTACACGAGGGCAACTTAGTAAATAGTAGCTCTTCTTTATAATTTGTTATGTTGAAAAATGTTTTAAAAGGTTGCATCGTTCTCCTTCATCATATTTTACTTGATCTATTTTAGGCTGCACCTTGTGGTTTGTACATTAAATCAATTGTTTCGTACACTTCTGGCCAATAGCAAGAATGAATATCTTCAGAATCTACAAAGTTAGTTTTTAGTTGTTTTTTTTTTAAATAATAGCATTTTCTATTTTACCATGTATAGAAATAACTTGATATTAGGACTGGAAAATTGGGGAAAAAAGTTGCTGGTTAACAAACATTATAGTTATTTGATTGCAGTAGATGCTGCCACTTTTTATAGGCCTGAAATAAACAAATAACATCTTGTAAATTCGGAAATGTAGTAGTTTTAAATAACATTTTTTTTTTCCACTTTGTCCTTTAATGTACATTTAGTAGAATAGAGCATCTTAAAATTGGGATAACAATCAGATAATATGATGCATTTTCAAAAGTTTGAAAGGTTTCTAGATGTTGTTACAGTATCACCAGATTAACTATTTATTTACCTGCTTATAGCAAACAACATGATTTAAAATCATGTATGGAAATAATTACCTTTACAATAATATGTTTTCCTTTACAAGATTACTTGAAATGTCTGTTTTCCTTGAATTGAGAGTGTGATTCTATTTGCATATTTTCAGAGTGTTTGAGTCACATGACTGACCTCCACAATTTGTTTGTACTTTTGATTCGTCAACACCTTTCAGATGAGCAGAATGTTGTTTACCTCAGAGATCTGGTACAAACCAACCATGTGTTTATAATGATAGTTGAAGAGTGGCTAGCTCAGGGCTACATCGGAGAACACACTGGATTCAGCATGTTAAACCATGTCAAACAGTAAGATGCTTATAACGAGCACTTGTCATTAGTTATCTCTTCATCTCATAATGCTATGTATTATTATCTATTTTTATAGTAGAAAACAAATATTCATTCGAAGCATTCTTTTTTTTATGTCAGTTTGTTTGAAATTCTTTTCAAAATATTTAACATCTTAATTCTGATTCACTGGACAAGACAAAAGAAAAAACTGGGGAAAAAAACTTATTATTACTAGAATGCTGATTTGCTGTAGTAGATATGCAATGAGTTATACTTTTAAAATCAGTCTGAATCATTTTACAAAAAACACAAACTTCTTTTCACACATATCTCTTTAATTTAAATGATACAGTATTAATCTTGAAATGGTTTTAGTTTGAATACAAATGTTGTTCTGTGGACCTAATTTTGGTTTAGTTTAGAATTAAAAAAAAAATTGAAACCTCACTTGTAGATTTGCCAACAAGAAGATTATGGCCAAGTATGGAATTCTGCTGGAGCATCAGCAGTTAAACAAGGAGACACTGAATGTTGCTGTACTGACTATGATGTATCATGTAGCAGGGGACTGTAGACGACAGGACACACTGATGCAGCTGCCGATACTCAAAGCATTTTCAGAAATTTGGGTTGACAATGCAGTTCGAGAACATGTGAGCATATTTTATTTAAAATAGTCCGATTTACTTTAATTTCCTTTTACTTTAAATAATTTTTATACATAATTAAAAAAAAATTGTGCGTTGTAATGAGATTTTATTTTGTTTTACTCTGGTTTAAGTTAAAACATTTACGTTTTTTTGACTAGAGATTTTTATTTTAAATTAGTCATTTTTTAAATCTAATTTGTTCAAGTGAATTTGATTATAAAAAATTGCCATTTAATTTGTTTACATTTTTTCTATAGCAGACATTTTTTAATTAGTTGTTTTATTATTTTTTTCTTGTGAACTTGATAAAAATATTGACTGCACATTGTTTAAAAAAAATCCTTATCACTTATTGGCTCTGCAGGAAGAATTTAAAGATTTGATCGAATTTGTGCTGGAAGTTTTTATGAATGATGCAGAACAAAACCCGAATCTATGCGCTGAGAATTTGTTAGAAAGTCAGCAACAACACCAACAGCAGGAAGCCGTCAGGGGTGAAAACAAACGAGGACACAGCAGTAGTGGTAGTGGAAGTGGAGATGCTGAGAGGTAAATATATTAGCTGTGATTTGATCTATTGTTGTCGGCAAAGTATCACATCCAAGGTGGAAAGCGGTCCACGTTCCTTTTACAAAATACAGCTTCATCGTTGTTTTTAATCCTTATTTTTTTAATATTATGAATGTTTATTATAGTAAAGGGCTGGCCAAGCTTAAGTCAACGAGAGCAACACTCGTGCTTTTATATATCGTAAAAAATATTTTACAGAGCCACACCATAGTCAATTATAAAAATTGAATGAACAAAAGGAATGAAACAATAGGAAAACTGGCTGTTTGGGAGCTTAAAAAAACTTTTAAAAGCCGCATTTAGCCAACCCTGCTATAGTATATTAGTCATGTTCAGCTTGTGATATGTTTTTTTTAATACCTTATAAGCCTGATTAATATTTTCAGTAGATTCAATAAACATTTGACTCACACTCACACACAAAATAACAAAATACCAGGTTTTTGGGTCAACGATACAAAACTTGTTTTATAAAAAAATAATAGGGAAACCAACCCAGTGACCTGACCCTTTCTCTAGGAAAGAATAATGAAGTAATCTAAACTTCTCAATCAGCTGTCGACTAATTGACAATAAAATTTTGCTATCACTGGGAGACTGAGAAGTAGCTCAATGCAACCATTGTCAAATATTGAAACGTCTCTTTTATTTCACCAAACACAGTTCCATGAATGTTAGCAGCACTTGCTCCAGTGAGGAATTCACTGATGATGAACAGATTCTGATGTTTACTTGGATGTCAGAGCTTGAAGGCAGCAGAGACATTGTTGAGGTAGTCACAAAAAGACTATGTGACCATGGCTATTCTAAGTCGGCTGGTCAGGTATGCACAGTTTAAAAATTCAATGCCTTATATCATATTTTAAAAAAAAAATCACTTTTAATTTTAAGTCAGTATTCATGTAAATTCATTGCTGCTAAACTGATTAAATTATTACTGACATGTCACTTATGACATGGTAAACATGAAAAAGATAAATTTCTACTGCACTCCAAGTTCCGTGTTGAAATTTTATTTTGATCATTGGGAAATTTTTTTTTTCTTATGTATTAATGACCTTGCAGAGTCCACCCAGCTTTTAATGGGTACCTGGCATTGGTTGAATCAAAGCTGGATGGGTACAGTGCTTTTCACACGAGTCCTTAGTTAGTCTCATGCATAAAATAGAAAAAGATTTGTTCATCTGTTTGACCTTTCAGACTCTCAAGAGATCCATATATCTCATATTTATTTTGTTTATCATACTTGCATAAATTATTAATTACCTATTGCTTTGCTCATGCAGGTTTCTAGATATCTCAGTGATAACGGTTTTTTGGATGTGTTGTCCCAGTCGCCACCCAACTCATTGGTGTCTTCTACTACAGGTGGAAAGGTATTAATAGCCATATCAGCATATGGGATATTGTGGCCTATAAGTTTAAATACTTCACACGAAAGAGATATTAGTTTATATCTACATCAGCACAAATTTTGATTATTTATTTTCTCTCAACAGCTGCAAAGTTTAGGAGACTTCCATGAGAACAAGAGCATCATACTTGAACTGTCCTCTTTATCTGAGGATCATTTGATTCCTTTCTTGTTGGACAAGCTCCAGGCTCTTGGTTTTGAGCCTCATTTAAAATGGCTTCAGAAACAGTTGCTAGAAGCTGCATATGTTAAACTAGGTAACTTTCTGCACATTTTGTAATAGGAACAATGAAGATGAATCATCTAATCAATTAAATTAGATCATTGAAAAAAATAATAGTATTTATGTGATGAATGTTCATTGGAGAATACAATGGACGAGTCCCTGGTAAAAAATGACTTTCTCCCTTCTTTTACTGGAACTCTTTCCAAGCTTTCTGCTAAATAATAATCTCAATAAACTGTTAGGGGAATAGGTTAGACGAATTCCTAAAAGGTTTTATGATGGAAATATAAGCATAATGTTAAAATTATATTAAAAGGAAAAGCAAGCATAATGCTATATTTTTTTTACTTGGCCTATTTCAAATGGACTCCATTAAGTGAAAGATTTCAGACATAATCGTGAAAAAGTCTGTTTTTCTTTCTAGCTTCAGAATATGTTCTGGAGTCTTACCTTATTTAAATAGTAACCTTTTTTTTTATGAAGAAAAATTTGGTCCCTCATGGTTTTTTTTTATTTAAAAGGAGTTTTTTTTTTTTATTTATTATTTTCATATATTCTTTTCAGTATAAAATTTATGATTTTATATATTTTTCATGCGAATATTTCTTCTTCAATTTTTTCCTTTTTTATTAAAACCTCCTCCCAAAAAATTTTCTTTGGTTTTTTTTTTCTCCTTTCTCTTCACCCCCTCTTGTTTTTTTAAATTTGTTTAAAAAATTAATATTAAAAAAAAAAAAAAGGTTTTTTCTTTATTTAATTTTATAAAAAAAAAAATATCTTTCTTACAAAAAAATTATTTTTTATAAAAAGTTATTTTATAGCTCAGGTTTAAGCAGTAAATATTGTCTATAAAAGCAATTCATTTCGTGGGTAGCTGGCCCTGCCCTTATGGCGTTTTACTACATCAAAAAAAAGTTAAAACAGACCACCCCTAAACACTTAAAAATTTAATATTAAACTTACTTTTTGAATAGGTGTTGTCAGTTTAAATGAAAACACCATAATGACATAATTGATGTCATTCTTTCTAAAAAAAATTGTTTGTATTTTAGCTTTATTATTAGGTAGTGTGTCTGAAATGCTAAATGCATTTCATGGTCTGAAATAATAAAAACTCAAAATGCAAAATGTGTTCTCGGTTAGGGAATAAGTTAAAAAACTTAAAATCACTTTTAAGTACAGAGTGAAATTTAAAATATTTTTGAATAAAATGTTAATGTATTACTCTTTTCATATAGGTATCAAAGACCCATCCTACAGAATCAATGTTGAGGAGCCAGTATCCAAATTTTACGCCTGTAAGCTAACATTGATTGATGCAAATTATTTTATGTGTTAATATTCTTTTACATCATTATTAGCATTAATTTTGAAATGAAATGCCATTGTTATTAATTTAACGTAAAGTGCCGGAGAAAAAAATTTCTACATTTCTTATTGTTAACTCTGATTAAAAAGTAATGAAAGTGAAGTATTTTTTTACTGAGAAACTTTTCCAAAAATAATGGTTTAATTTTATCAGTTATAAGGATGAGATGTTTATCCCTGGATCCTTATTCCACTAATGTGATCATTGGCTATGGAGGTATGCAGGTGATATTTTGGTAGAATTCACTGGGATATCGCCTGGGTCTCCCATTTTAATCTGTGCTTTAAGTCCCTATAAGGATGAGATGAAATCTTTAAGATCCTATAAACCACTAGTGGGACGGTTTTTATGGCGGCCTTCTTTCATCCCCACCATAGCTGATAGTGCAATGACCATGGAGGCACCATGGGAGATATAGCGGGGACTTAAGCCATGACCTAAAATATCCATTGGTCCTTGCCCGAGATCGAACCAGGGACCTTCAGGTCGACTGTTGAGTGCTTAACCAAATGACCATCTGTCATTTTAATCAGTAGCTCTTTACTTTTTTAAACTGAACATTTACCAGACATGACAGAGGTCATAAAACATTTTTATCTAATTTGATAATATTAATGCCAAACATTACCATTTCACAGAACATTACCATTTCACCGTCAATTTACATAATTTAATCTAGACCAAGCTGTTTTATTTTTATAATACTTTTCTGCACACAAATGACGCATCGGCTGTTAAATGTCAGTCTATCTTTATGTTTGAGAGTAAGTTAAAAATCTCTAAAATAAACACACGGCATCCAACACACAAAGACTTCATTTGCACTAGTCAGCACTAGTCAGCTGTTTCCCTTGTCATTTGCTAATGACTTGATTTAATTTTGTGATTCAAAATTTTTTTTCTAATTATCACGCACATTATGTGTGGCCTTAAGCCCTTGATATTTTTCAAAACATCTGGATTCATTGACCATAGACTGTAAGGAGAAAATTCATTGTGAGAATTAAAAGCTAGATTTTAGACTATCAGTGTTTTCATGTCATATGTATTTTTAAATGTCCTGAAGAAGCATGATCTCCTGTTATGTAGAAAACCTGTGAACGCTTATCAGACCTTGAATTCTTTCCTTAAAATTCCAAAGAAGGTCTATATGAAATTTCTAAATCTTATTTTAAATTGCTATTTGAAATATGCCCTGATTTAAAAAAAAAAATTTTTTTTTCTTATTGTTTATTTTGTCACTAATTTTTTTTCTTTTTCTTTCTTTTCATTGACTACAGTGCAAAACAAACCAATACCCATCATTCCATGGAATGAGGAACTTGAAGCAGCACTTGCTAATCCATATTTTCATTTGCTTCAACAAACACTTGGCTTGTTCACATGTGATGACCCAAACATTATCTACCCAAGGATTCCTACCTATCTTACTCCTACACTGCTTGTCAACAAGGCTCGTCAGATTGGATCCTTTGAAACCCGTGAGTCAAATATATCTCTACTTTCACTAAACTGCAGCTCTTTTTTTTAGCTTGATGTGAAAAACTGCATTATTAATAGTTTCACAACTTTCTTATTTCTTTTTATATTTTTCTTATTTTTTTTATATTTTTCTTATTTTTTTTATATTTTTCTTATTATTTTATATTTTTGGAAAGTATGTTAAGGAATGTTTTGTTTTTTTTATTTTCTAAATTATTCATAATCTAGATAAAGCAAAACACATTTTTTTTTCTTGTAAAGAAAATATATAAACCGATATGCCATATACTATTCTTGTGTTTTATAAAGTGTTTGTGAAATTTGATGTGAACACACTGAAAGATAGCTCTGAACTGGACATTGATCAAGAGGAGCCAATGCATCAAAAGATGGACACTTTCAGGTAAGAATCTGGTGCTTCAGTTAATTCTGTTGTCTAATATTGTGTATACTTGTACTTTATTACTAGTGATCAAAACTTTCACAGATTTTTGTACAATTATCAGTTACTTTCTAAACTACCAGTTCGACTCCTGAATTCATCTACATAGAACTAATGGAAGGCTTGAAGATAGTTTATAGTGGAGTCTAATCAATACGATGAGAAATTGGAATTAGGCGGAAAACATTCTTTGATTCCAATACGCTTAATGTACTATTTCTGATATTGATAAATCATCATATCACTTATTATTGTGATAACCACACAATCCTTTTATATGCTGAGGTTACTGAAATAGATGAATCCTACACTTCATCCGCCCTGGGGCAAGCCCTTTGGGGCTTAAAGGAACTTTACTTATTATTAGATGCGTGTAAAACATTTTTTTTGTGGGGAAAAATTTTATTAAATGACCAATAACTTTTTTCTTCATGTAGGCCTATGAGGACACTGGATCACATGTGGTTGAGTCTAATCCAGAAGATGAATGGTGAGCTTGAAATAAGCTGAATGCTACCAAAGTTTAAACTCAACCAGGTCAAGACGGGTACTTGATGAGATTAAAAAAAAAGAAAATCAAGAAAAACCAATGCGGACTTCTGAAGCAGCTTATTAATAGTTAGTTGTGTTTAGTTATTAATTTAACTTTTTAAAGAACCAAAATTAATGATAAACCACTTGTCTTTCCTGAAATATATCAGTTCATTAAAAGTTTATACACATTTTATATCAGAAGAATTTATGTCAGCTTGTATAAATCAAGTATTGGTTTTTATTGAAATAAATCTTCTGTTTTTTTTTTGTCACACTTTTATTAAAATAATTCATTAAGAAATTTTCATTTATCTGTTGCAGTCTTTTTATTCTATAATTCATGTAAGTGTATTTTAGTAATTTAAGTTGCAAACATTACGGCTGTATGGGGTGGGGGAGGCAACCCATGCCCTTAGTGGCTCTGTCAGATACAGCAACATACCACCTAATTGCTTATCTGTGCCGGTGTCTGAACATAGGGGCATCAGTTGAAGAAAACTGTCAGGACCCAGGCAGCCATGATACACGCTTTAAAAAAACCCATCAAATACATATTTCATAATGACCTCATTTTGCCAAATATTTAGACTTTAAAATGGCCAGGCATCATTATTGTTTAAAGAATATGTTTAATTTATAGTGAAAACTTGGAGCTGTACTGACTAGAAGATTAAGGAACGGATTATTTTGATTTTCATTTAAATATGCTCTGTGTTCAAGTGCATTTTACAATTAATCTCTTCACATGTATAGATGAGTTCTTTAAGTGTGAATATTATTATTTTTAAAAAATATTTCATGATTATCTTTTTGTAAATAGTATAAAATGTCTATTCAGTATTTTGATGAGTCATATATATGTTTTCCTGCCAAAATCATCTTCTGAACCAAGGCATTTTACTTAGTAATTAAACAAAAACCTCCACTTCAAATATAAACTAAAATTTAAAATCAGATAGCTGGCCTAGTTCTGATCCCACAGTAGACTACTTTTCTGTTGTCTACCATCTTCAGATAGCATTCAGTCCTTGATGCATTCCTTGTCATTTGAATAATAGTGTACCTTTTTTTATATACAAAGGAATGAGATTTAGAATTGCTTATATGTGTTAATTCTGTCTGATTCATGTCATAAGTTGGCTTCCTGGCCAGTTTCAAAGATCTGAAATATTTAAGGCTGGATGCTGTGTTGTGCCCACATATTGTACAGTATTTAAAAATTGCGATATTTTAAAAAGATTTCTAATTTATGAGTCAAACATTTTTTTTATCACTGACATTTATAAATGTACAGTTTTGTAAATTTTTCATATAGCTACACTTGTAAATATTTGTTTTTGATACATAAATTTCACAATGATTGCATATTGTTGCACATGTCTAAAATATAAATATGATGGATTATCATTCATTTGTAAATAGTAACTTAAATCTATAATGTATAACTTTGTATGAAATGTATATCAGAATATCAGAAAATATGTAGCATTGTACTGTAAATAAATTTTGTTAAACCTATTGTGATATTTTTTATAAATTTTTTTCTTTCATTCATGTTGAAATGATCTTTTTACTATTCCCGTTGTTATCCAATCAGATTATTAAAATATTTAAATTATCTATACTTTTAAACTAAATGTAGTTTTGCTAATTTGCATAATCCTAGCTGCATTGGTTTTACTTTCCTTCTGGACCAATTTTATACTAATTTTTTTACTACTTACAGTCATGTAATTGAATATTACTATAATGAGATCTATTAAAAATTGACTTATCTCAGAGACAAAGATTTTGCTCTTGAAATAGGGTGGAAGTAAAATAAATTTCAATTTTGTTTGAAAATTTCTTTAAAAAAAATGACTTGTAATGAATCTGAGGAATGGCATTCTTCATTCATTGAACTTATAAATGAATTTGACATTTAATTTTAAAGTCTGATAGCGGAAAAAAATTATTATAAATCTGTTTACGTACAATATTTGTTTCAAATATCGTGGTATTCTTTAGTATGAATTCTTAAATATCCTTCCTACAAATGTAATTATGTTTTCTTTTGTGATACATTGTATCATCTTTCCAGTCTGTAATTGGTTGAAGTTCTGTGGCCATAGTTCCTTTAACATTTTTTAAAATTTTGTTACATTTGTAACATTGTGGGGAACTGCTAAAACTCAGAGCATGTGGTTATATATTTTTTTTTTTAATTTTTGTTTATAAAAATTTGAAATACTGCATCATAACAAATCTTGTATCAAGTGTTGTTTAGGCAGGTTGTCTATTTTAATTTTCATAATCAGCGATATAAAAACAAATATTTTTCCTTAATATATAAACACATTTTTATGTTGTATAGAATAATTTTGATGTGTTTTTTTTTAATACTGTTCGCTCAATACTTCCTTAAAGAGTATAAGTGATAATTCCAATAGAAGTTTTACTGCTGGCCAAATACTTTTGTTTTTTTCCCCACTTTAACAGATCACACTTAATAGCGTAGAAATGTATTACAAAGTTAATGTAATGAATTGTCTTTGATGTCTAGCATGTATATTTTTTGTTTCCATACAGAACTGGTAATATACATATACTGCAAACTTATTGGTTGGCATATATATATGTATATCACTTACTAATTAAAGTGTAGCATGAAAGAAACATTGTCTTAATTATTATTATGTTGATTAAATTTTTATGAAGCAAATACACCAGTAACATGTAGCTTGAAATTTTACAGTAACGTTTTGCTTTATTGCTGTTTCAGCATTTTGTAACTAACTAAACAATTGGCAAGCTATTTCAGTAAGATGAAAATTGATTTTAAAAAAAGTAGATTTTAAATATAACAATCCTAGAAATAGAAAATCCAGTGATAGTTTCAAAGTTTGAATTTATTTCATAATCTGTGACTGACTGAACAATTACTTGGTAAATAGAATTTTTTAACAAATGCTTATTTCCGTGAAACAGGTTACATGTACATGTATACTGATAAACTAATGAAACATTCAAAGCTCATATTTCGCCAACCTTTTAGTTTTTTTGCATTACATATCAGTCATCATTTATGTCTTTTATTGAAGTTGTTAAGTGTGTATGTTAATTAATAGATTCTGTCATACTGTAAAAATAAAACCTATGTTCAGAACATTTTATAATCTGTATATATTAATGTCTATGTAATCTCTTGGCCTCTTTGTCATTTTCTTTTGTTATATTAGTGCCTCTATGTTTTTTTATGGGTTTTTTTTTCCAGAGTAAATACATGTATAATAATAAAGATGTTTTTCAGTAAAAAAAAAATAATTTCTTTTGTGAAATAAATTTTAAGATATAAATGTGACACTGTAACTCATTAATTATACAATGCACGTAATTTTTTACTCGTGTGGAGTTGCTGATCTCCCATCGGGCACCTCCCCAGGTGGCGGATAGGGGAACGCTCGTCAGATATGGCGGGTACCGGGGAAATAAAATACCCGGGGCGGACCAAAATCAGCAGCTGCAGCCTTGCAGCAAGTGGAAGGACCCACAAAGGCTAGGGAACCTCACCCGAACAAAGAGGCAGCTACCCAGAGCGCTGTAAGGGGCAATCCCCCAGAAGGTTGTGCGCAGGGCTAACAACCCTGCCACACTAAAAACATTGTTACGAAAGCCAATACACTATTACTTAACAAACGGACTGATCTTAATGGTTTACGACCCAGGCCTAAACACGGACATGATTTATGGATTGCGACTTGGAATGTACTAAGCCTCTATAGAGCCGGAGCACTTGCTTGCCTCGTGGGAGAACTAACTAAGTATAAAATCACAATAGCTGCCCTACAAGAAATTAGGTGGAAAAACTCAGACACCCTAAAAACAAAAGATTATACAATATTTTATAGCAACAAAGAGAAGAATACACTTGGAACCGGATTTGCAGTCAGTCATAAGATAAAAGATAAGGTGATAGGTTTTAGACCTGTAAATGAAAGACTCTGCTCCATACGAATAAGAGGCAAGATGTTTAACATAACTTTTATTAATGCACATGCCCCGACAGAAGATTCAGAGGAATGTGACAAAGACAGCTTTTATGAAAGCCTAGAAAAACTATACGATCACGCTCCACGACATGATGTGAAAATAGTACTAGGGGACTTCAATGCAAAAATCGGGAAAGAAAAAGCATATAGACCAGCCATTGGCAAGGAAAGTCTGCATGAACAAAGCAATAACAATGGAACCAGACTAATCGATTTTGCCACAGGAAAAGGAATGAGTATAAGCAGCACAAAATTCCCCCACAAAAACATCCACAAAATTACATGGACATCACCGGATGGCAGTACTAAAAACCAAATTGATCATGTGCTAATAGATAAGAGACATGGGTCAGATATTTTAGACGTTAGAAGCTGTAGAGGAGCAGATGCTGATTCAGATCATATGCTAGTTAAAATCAAATATAAACAAAGAATATCTACATTATACAACAAACAAAATAAGAGACAGAAGTGCTATGACAGCCAAAAACTAATGAAAGATACAATAGTCACAGACAAATTTAAAACCCAACTAAAGCAAAAACTTATAAATGGAAGGACAGAAAACGAGGATATGGACAATGATATAAACAAACACTGGGACATAATTAAAAATGCAATAAAGAGCACAACTGAAGAAATAATAGGATACAAACCAAGCTATAAAAGAGCAGGGTGGTTCGACGATGAGTGCAGACAAATCCTAGATGACAGGAACAAGGCAAGAATGACTATGATGCAAAGAGAAACAAGAAATACCGGACAACTATACAAAGAAGCTAGAAAGAAAGCCACTAAATTGTGTAGAAAGAAAAAAAGGGAGTGGGAAAAAACCAAACTATTAGAGATAGAAGAGCTATCAAGAAACAAAGATGTGAGAGGTATGTACATGAAAATAAAGGATGAAAAAAATGGCTTCCAAGCAAGACCTCACATGTGCGAAAATAAACAAGGTGAGCTAATAACAGAAAACAACAGAGTACTCGAAAGATGGGCAGAATACTTTGAGGAATTACTCAACAAACCAAGTATATCAGAGAAGAACACACAACAGTATAACCTGCCCTATGGTGGACCTGACCCTCTTGTAAACACACCAACTCTAGAGGAAACACTAAAAGGTATAATGACACTCAAAAACCATAAAGCCCCAGGAGACGACCTGATTACAGCAGAGCTAATTAAATATGGTGGAAAAGAACTACACATAGAGATACATAAGCTAATAGAAAAAATATGGCTAGAAGAAAAAATGCCTATAGACTGGGAAACGGCAGAAGTGACACCAATACACAAAAAAAAATCTAAGCTTAACTGTGCAAACTATAGAGGAATTTCACTTCTGAATGTTACTTATAAAGTTATGTCCAAATTAATAGCAAGTAGACTACAATATTATACAGAAAATATACTAGGTGACTACCAATGCGGATTCAGACCTAACAGATCAACAAATGACCAGATCTTTACCATCCGATGCATTCTTGAAAAATGCTATGAATATGATATACCAGTGCATCAACTTTACATCGACTACAAAATGGCATATGATAGTATAAACAGAAACTATCTTTATGAAACATTGGAGTTCTTTGGGATACCTAACAAGCTAACTAGACTAATACACATGACCTTAAATAGATCTAAAAGTAAAATTAAAGTCCAAGGAGAATACTCACGAGAATTCTCTACACAAGGTCTCCGACAAGGAGACACACTATCATGCTTGCTATTTAACCTAGTATTAGAGAGAGTCATAAGAAACATCAAAATAGACACTAAAGGAACAATAAAGGAATATTTCAATAGAGACAATTACAGCACACAAACCAGTGGAACTCTTTATAACCAACCTGTACAGTACCTGGCCTATGCCGATGATATAGCCCTACTTGGAAAAAACAGTAATGCCATCCAACAAGCCCTCACAGAGCTGGAAGATGCCGCCAAGTTAGCAGGACTCGAAATCAATGATCTCAAAACAAAATACATGATAATGAGAAGGGCCGATACAAAGGAAGAAGATAAGGAAGACCTCAAAACCAAAAACCACACTTTTGAAAAGGTTGAGAACTTTAAATATCTAGGATCAAACCTTAATGAGAACAACGAGTTACTGCCTGAAATAAAAGAAAGGATAACTGCAGGAAATCGTACCTACTACAGTTTCCAAAATGTATTCCGTAGCAAAAATATCTCAAAGAGAGCGAAGAAAGTAATCTATAAAACCATAATAAGACCAGTGGTCATGTACAGCAGCGAAACATGGGCTACAACAAAAACTATTGAGAATATGCTAAATACCTGGGAGAGAAAAGTGCTGCGGAGAATACATGGAGCTGTGAAAGACAAAGATGGCTGGAGAGTAAGAACAAACGAAGAAATTTACGAACTGTATGAAGATCCCTCAATAGTGACAGAAATAAAGAAGGGCAGACTGAGATGGGCAGGCCATGTAGAGAGAATGACCAAAGACCGAGCAGCTAAGATGGCATACCATCAGAACCCAAGAGGGAAGAGACCTAGAGGCAGGCCAAGACAGAGATGGCTCGAAGCAGTAGAGGCGGACCTACAAAAGCTGGGAGTGCGGACATGGCGGAGGAAAGCCAGGGACAGACCCGAATGGAAGGCAGTAGTGGAGCAGGCCAAAGCTCTACATGAGCTGTAGAGCCACGGATGATGATGATGATGACGTAATTTTTTAGAACAAAAATCATCACAAACCAAATTGTTTGTTTTTTAAATAATAAAATTTAATTATTATTTGAAAATAATAACCATAATTTTAACAATGCTATTCACAAGCAGACAAAGAATACATTCAACAGTTTCTAACAGCTTGATAAGTGTTAAGTTAAGTTGCTTTATTCATCTTTGATAAACAATAACTAAATCATTTTTTAATAAAGTGTTTTTTAAAGACTTCTCAATCATTTAAAAAAAAAAAGTTCCGTTTAGCTACTTGCAAACTTAGCTAAAATGTACATCAAGCTTGAATTAAAAAACATTTTTTTGAGTAAAGGCCACTATAAATACAACACAAAGATATTATTATTGCTCGCTCAGAACCATTAGAAATTTAATCTCAATATTTTAAAACCTTTTTTTGTTAGACTAAAATAGAAAATTTAGCCTCACAAATTTTGAAAAATATTTTATTTTTTGATTAGGGAATTCCACACAACTATTTTAAATTACCTTACATTAGAATGCACAACCAAACATTAAAAAAAAAAAAGAATAATAAATTAAAAAATGAAACCATGCCAAACATAATATATTGTAGAGCTAATGAAACAGTTTCTTAATTCCAGACTAAGAAAAAAAAATTATATGAAATGCGTGAAGTTAAAATTATAATCCTCACAGCCTTAAAACCTGTTATCAAAGAGAAAATTCTAAAAACTTTCCAGAAAGTTTTAAGGTAAAAAAAAAAAAATTATGACTAATGAACAGGAAAAATAATTGTTTTAATATCTGGGAAGAGTCCATAGGAAATGGGATTCAGTCTCAAAAAATTGAAAGAGAAAAATTTTTGTAACATAGCATTATGTTTATCTACTGTTTTTGATTGTTAAAAATTCCAGTCAGTTTCTCCAACAGTTAATTAGATGTTTTTTTTTGTGAAAAGCTGCTTAAAGGTTCCAGCTAGGGATAGAGTAACTGACTATATATCAATTAGTGACTAAGCACCCTTTTCCCTATCGACAATTATACAATGCAACATGCTGAAACACAATTCAATTATTCAAATACTGTACAATAAAAACTACAACTTTCTGAATTATTTTTTAAAACCTCTGCAGTTCACCTAATATTTCTCAGTCCAGCTGATGACAGGCCACATATTCTCGGTTATTTAGTACAGTGAATGAAATATTTTTAGTAAAGGGGTCATTAACATATTACATGTAATTATTGATTTTATCAGGAGAGGGGGTGGAGGGGGGAATGTTAGAGAAAGCCTCTGGATCACTGGAGGGGCTGTCAAACACCTTTTGGGGGGGGGGGCATTGGTACACATAAAAAGCACTATAAAAATATTTGATCAACAAAGAATAAATAAAATAAGTACGACTTCAATTATCTGGACCATTCAAAATCTCTATTCACCTTGCTTAAATATTGATATAAAAATATTTTAAGAAATTTTTTTCTTTTATGAACATAGTTTAATTACCTTTAAATTTTAATAAATGAAATAATTATTTAAGAAAAAAAAAAAAAAAAAGATGTCCTCATGTACTTAATTTGCAGATACTATAAATAGAGCCCAATCACTCATTTTAGAGGTTTGCTTGAATATAAAAAAAACAAACTTGCCCAATGAGGTCTTAAGGCCGAGATTTAATATGTACAAATCTTTTGTTCCTCACTTTCATGACACTCTTTAATAATAATAATATTCAATGTACACAGAGTCAAAAGCCATTTGTTAAAATGGATTTTAATTAGACAACGTGGTACTGAAGGTAAAATGAAAAATGATTCTGCTTGATGAGTGTTTTGATTTATAGGCCCTCTTAATCTTCTTGCTCAAGATTGTTAGATGAGTGCTTATTTAATTTACTCAAAAAAAAATATTTAAGTTTTAAAAGGACTTATATGTATTTGACTAAGTAAATAAGCTAATGTGAGAGTATAAAAAACTAAATTAAGTTTATTCTGTCAGATTGAGAAAAAAAAAAAAGCATGTACATTTTGCAAAGCAGAATGAACTCATTTCTTTATACATTGTCAGCATTCAATTCTGCGATCAAAGAAAATGAATAAAAAAAAAACAAAACAGAAAATCTAGATCAACTATGATTTTTATCTTAACTACATTAACAACAGAATATCATGGAGAACTGGATATTCTTAACTTATTATAAAGGATTTAAAACGGCTGCCAACTGTTGAAAGTGATGATTTAAGAGTGCTGCTTTCAAATTTCGGTCTTATTATATAACTGTTAATATGTAGGTCTGTCAAAATTGGAAAATCCCCCATAGCATTTCTTTTATATATATAAAGTAATGCTACTCTTGAGCGGTAAGAAGGTTCAGAAAATTGGACCTTTTGATAATAGATTTCACTTTTTTTTTTATTGGCTCAGGTCAAAAAATATATGTCTCTAGCAGCCCCCCTAGTAACTCTATCCATGAGAACATTTTGCAGGCATTATCATTCTGCCTATCTTTCTTGTTTATGGAACGGAGTGTTACATGGTGCTCCACATTAAGATAAAAAAAAAATCAGTTCTAGCTGCGCAGTCATTATGCTGTGGGTTTGTTGCGGGGGAAACAAAAATTCCCACAGAGATATATGGGAAATCGTGCAATCTGTTGAAGTTTGCTATGAAAAAAAAAAAAGTTTGCTCTTAAAAACGAAGCATCAACATTGTTGGTACGATGGCGGTGGTGGACTACTAAAACACAGCCTGTGGGGGGGGGGGGGGGGGGGATCCTGACAATTCTTATATAATGTTCTATAAATTTTGGGCTATTTTTGCGTTGTATAATAATATGTGAACAGCCTGTTACATATTCATAATTAATGTAAAACCATTCTAAAGGATAAACAGCCTTAATATAATGAAAATCAAAGCAACAAATAAAATGTGTAAAAAAAAAAAAAAAAATCTATTCTGATAATCAAATTTATTTATAATAGAATTAAAATTTTTTTTTATTACATGTTCCTGTAATAATAATTCAACAGGAATGGTAAGAGGAAAAAGAAAATGTTATAAATATCAAAACTTTTAGCATTGCAAAAAAAAAAAAAAAGGTTGTGAAATAATACATGTAATACAATAACCAGCATATTTTTCAAGTGAGACCAAGTTTTGAAGTGCAACAAACGCATATTTCAACAAATTTCATTCTTCAGTTCAAGGGCTGTGGGGGAACCAGCTTTTTTTTTTTTTTTAAAAATCGTGACAAAAAGTTTTTAAACAGCTCAGTCCAACAAATATATGTGTGCCCGGCTGTCAATTTTAAAGCCTCCTTAGATGGCATGTGCAAGTTATTCTTTATTTTTCAATTTCCCCTCGGCTATCCACTGCTTTTTTTTCTGGTGCTTCAGGTCAACCAGAAATTTTTCCAACTCTGTTAAGCTTTCTGCTTTTTTGGAACTGTCTTCCGCATCACCAGAGCTGTCCTTGCCAGAAGATCCCAGCGTTTCCCATTTGGAGGTGGCAACTGGGGAGCAGGGTGACACTCTGTCATTTACATCAGTGCTGGTAGATTCCCACTGAGATGACAGAAGTGATTCATCTTTTACTGGGGTCAGGCCTGTACAGTCCAAGGACTCTTGAGACTTGTCCTTTTTGGTGTTCACAGGTGAAAGTGATTTTTCTGGCGATACCGTCTTTGGTTTTATTTTCTCTTGTAAACTATTCCGATCGTTTGACTTGGATCTTGCACTGCTCTCAGAAACGGACTCCTTAAATGATCTGTTATTTTCGAATTCTTTTGACCTGGACCGTGACCGAGATTTTTCACTACCCTCAGAAGAGGAGCGTGACTTGTCCTTTCTGCCATTTCTGGATGAGTATCCTGGCCTATAGTTATATTTGAATGAAGAGCCTGAACCATTTTTGTCATAATCCCTTGAATAGGATGCTGGCCTATAGTTACTGTGGAAATAATTTCCTGATTTTTTCTCTCCCCAGCCCCTGAATGCTCCACGACCCCTGCCACCTCTTTTACTGGGGCTGTACTTGTCATACTTCCTGTATTGGTGCTCTCCCATATCTGCATACATTCTGCTTTTGAAGGGGTCATAATTTTTAATGGATGAATGCTCTTTAACATCTCTGTACTGTGAGGATGACCCACTTTCATCGTCATCCTTATTCAGTCCCCTGCCATACTTTTCACGATCCATCCTCTTTTTGTTCTCCTCTTGTCTGAGTCTCTCCTGGACTCTTCGCTCTATTTCTTTTTCCAAGTCATAATTGTTGGACCAGGAGTGCCCAGAATCTAATTTATTACCAGCAGCAAAACCGTCAGTTTTTTCTTGATTTGGGACAACCATCTCAGCTTTTGGACTTATCTGGGGTTTAAAACTGGGGGCTGATACATTTGTATTGGATGGGCTGCTGGACCCAACCTTTCGTCCCTTCAGGTCTGGCCTTTGTTCTTTTTCTGCAACTTGATGATGTAAATGACCAGTGGATGATTCATCCGTTTTAGATTTCACTAAAACTCTGGGTAAGAAGTCCTTTGGCGCAGTTTGAAAAGACTTTAAATAATTTACCACAGTTGAACCTTGTTTGTCAGCCGCCCTCACAGAATCCTTAAAAATAATTTCATCTAGATCGTTTCCCCCAACACTTGCAGGTTTAAGGCTCGAGTCAGGAAGGCTTTTAGCTGATGGTCCAAATTTTCCGAACCCTGAAGCTCTTGTAGACATGTCTGAAGACCGCAGTTGACTGATGTTTGATTTACTGGCCCCTGGCAGAGGGTGAGTCGTCTTATCTTTGCTAGGAGACAATCTAGGGCTGTTCTTTATGTCGGCACTGTTACTGCTGCTGATGCTGCTTTTTCTTCTTTTAGGACTATCTTTAGATCCAGATCTTGAAAGCCTTTTAACATTCGGGGATCTAACCGCCTGTTTCTGCGTCTCAGGAGATCTTGATTTTCGTGATAATGAGCAACGGGAAGAGGCTTGGCCCAACAAGGTGTGCTCTCTTTCTTTAATCTTATTAAAATAGTTTCTGGCTCCTCCCAGGTACATGTCCAATTCTTTGAGCCCAGTAATAGGGGGCGGTGACTTTTTATCACACCAGAAATTTGAAAATATTTTGACAGGCTCTCTATCTTTAGATCTGGTTCTATTTCTGTTTAGCCTGTGTCTGCCAGGAGACAACTTGCTCTTGTCACGTGAGCTACTTCTGTCATATGACCCTCTGCCACGTGACCTACTTCTGCTACTACTGGAGCTACTTCTGTCACGAGACTTGTATCTGCGCTGTCTACTCTTGTAAGATGATTTGCTACTTTGTGATGTCCTGCGACTGGAACGTCGGTCCTTAGATCTGCTTCTGCTGGTTGACCTACTCACGGTTCTCCGTTTCATTCTTTGCTTCCTCTTGGATGATCGAGACAGTGAGGATGAGGAGGAGGTTGAGGAAGATCTTGACCTGGAATGTGGACGAAACCTTTTGTATCTCTCCTTGTTATCCTTATAAAATTTCTCCCTTTCTGCCATCAGAAGCTCATCTCTTCTCTTCATCGTCTTAACGTCTGCGATTCTTTCTGCATTCATGGTCAGCTTAGTCCCCCCTTGATGCCCAGCACTTTTATCTTCAGCTGGAGGTGGGCTGCCAAGACCAGGTATACTTGCAGATGTGCTGAAATATTCAGACGAAGTAACAGGTAGGTATGAAGAAGTTGATGCTCCCTGAATGACCCTGGCAAAAGTCTCTACACTTTGCTTGTCTTCATGTGAAGAATTGACAGTTTACCAGAAAAAAAGAGAAAAAAAAACAAGACATCAATCATGGTTTTACAATTAAAAAAATCTTTTTAAAGGTCATCTCTTACAGCTTAAATGCAAACCATGATTTCTTTTTCTGGATAAGTTATAAAAAAACATAGTGTAGAGAGGAAGTAATAAAACCAAAATTTGCATTTTAACAATGAAAAAAAAAAACAACTCTTTTTAGCGCTAAAATTAATTTAATCAGCATTCCTTATTTTATTTAAATGCATTGTTTGCGCTTAGCGTGCCCCTAATTTGAATAGTAATAAAGATAATTTTGTGCAAAAGTAAAATTTTAAATAACTTTGCACTCCATATTAATTTTGTCCTAAAAATATCTTTTTGCAAAATTTACACCATTGAATGAACATAATTTAAAAAGTAATTTACTTCAGAAGGTAATCTTTAAAATTGCCACACATTCACACTCACAGAATCATAAGCTAAAAAAAAAAAATAAAAACGCAGCTGGCCATAATTATTTAAAAAATTTCTTAAACTATAATTGAGGCATAATAGATGCTACTTTCAATCACACCGGGTAAAAAGATCAAGTTTAAATGCCAAATTCTGATTTTTGTGATAGTTTTTTTTTTTTAAAAAATAACAATATGTAAATTATCTTCTTACGCACCTTTAGCTAACACTGACTGGTCTGATGGGGTTGAATCCTTGAGTAACTTTCTTTTTCTGCAATGGTAAGTTTAGAAAGACAGGCCTTTGTGTTTTATAAAGTTCGATGAAACAAAAACAACTAATTAAAAAAAAAAAAAAAAACTGCAAGCTATTTTTATGATTCAAAGCAATGATTTAGTTAAAAGGGAACATTTTCAAAATTTTTTTTTTTTATAAATACATCTGTATATATTTTATCTCATTTTTCTTCTTTTCTATTAATGTATCATAGAATGAGATTGCATAATTTAATAATTTTCAACAATAACTTCTTTTCCTGTGGACCCATTTCTACTTCAAAGATGAAGTAATAATAAAAAAAAAAGATTTCTCAAATGTGACTATTTTATTGCCTATGATCAATAATTATCAATATTCCTTGATTAAAATGTAATAAATGTGATAATGATCTAGTGATTTCCTTTCAACTTACTTGCTGGGTCTCTTTTTATATTTTTTTGTTTCACCTGATGACACGGAGCTACTGCTGCTGCTCTCATCACTACTGCTGCTGGTACTTTTTCTTCTTTTGCGTTTCTTCTTTGAAGATGAGTTTGAGTCACTACGACGAAGATGCTTCTTCTTTTTGCTGGAACTATGAATTGAAAATAGAAAATTACACCAAACTGATACTCATTGCATTAAGAAGAATAACGTTTAATTTAACATTAATACATGTAGTAAACTATGTAAATGTTTACAAATTTTTTTTAACAAAGAGGAATTTATAGTAAGCCAGGCAATTAACACTTGAAAAAATATGATAAAAGAAAAAACCACACTAAACGCATCAAAAGACGTGTACACATCAAGGTACAAAATATACAGCACAGCATCAAAAGGCTTGGGCAGCAATAAAAAAATGACAAACAGATGCAACAATTAAGAAATAAAAATTAAGTAATTTAAAATGATTTTTTTAAAAAACATTTTGTAAATTTTTTAAGGACCATTTAAAATGCCTCAGTAACTCATCACATAAATGCCTAAACCAAAGTTTATATAAATGTAAATTAAAAACTTATGAGACCGGTTTAAAACAATGTTTAAAAGTTCAAAAGAAAAAGTGCAATAAAATATTTACCTAGGTTTCTCTTTTTCATCCTCCTGAATCAGCAGCTTCAACTTCTCAGCTGTTTTACTCAGCACAGAAGTCTTGGAGCGATCTTCTAAGAACTTTTTCTTTGAACCATCAGAAGCAACGGTTTGAAATGCCTAATTATTTAAAACAAAGTAGAAATGGGCTAAAAGATAAATTAAACTGATGCTGAAGATTTAGTTTTTTTTATACTACACCAACTGGGCAAATAAATGCATTGAAACAGAATATACATTGATTTTTTTAACTGGTAAAAATATGTACCATTAATCTCTGACAGCCCGTGAGCATTTCCTGAGCTTCTTTATTGCTTGGCTCCACTTTGAGCACTTGACTGTAGTAGTCGCATGCTTCTTCTAGCTGACGCCTGTCTTCACATCTTCAAAACAGAAATCACAACGTCACAAAAATACAATATTTCACAAAAAAAGCTATAATTTTGGGTAACAATAAAGAAAAACTTTTGAAAAATGATGAAAAAAATCTCACGATTTTCCAGCAGTCAATAATGTCTCAGTCAGATATGTTTTAGCATTGCCGTGTTTTGGGTTTATCTCAAGGGCTTCCTGAAAGTCCTTGATGGCATGGCTGAAATGTTCTTGATTGGCGTATCTGAAAATGATAAAAAAAAACAAAAAACTATCATGTCGGTTGAGATCACATGATGTGTGCAACTTTTTTTTAGAAACTTGTACTGACAAAATAAAGTTCTTCACTGCCAAAAAAACAAAAAAAAAAGTTTTAGGACTGTCAAAAAAAAAAACAACCCTGTTGTGAAAAACGGAAATTCGTTCACACTTTTTCAACAAACTAAGATATTTTACAAGCTAAACTCAAACGTTGACTGAAAATAATACCTCAGTGCCATTTTCGGAAGACAACAGTTCATTTTATCATTAATCCATCTTACTTGAATGCTTATTTTTTCCTTTTTTTTTTTTTCCTTCTTCAATTTCTTCCTTTAATCCATAAAACAGATTAGTTTTTTTCCAGTGGTTCACTTTTAATTGCACTGTAATGTTTAATAAAATTTTCTTTGAAAAAAAAAACATTAGCTTGGTATAAATATTTCTTGAAATCCTTTCATCATGTAGATAAATCCTTTGAAGCTTTTTTTCAATAAACTTTAAGCAGAAGTGAAAACCTGAAAATTTATAAAAAAAAATAATTAATAAATATATTCTGATAGTAATGAAATAAAAATTAAACTTCATTAAGATCGATTTAAGAGATTATAAAACTTAGAAAATATTATAATGACTATTACCTTAAGTGACAGTGTCTCCAATAAGCCTTAAAAAAAATGTTTCATTCATTTACAATAAATTTGGTAAAAGTTTGTTAACATTCCAAATATAGGCATACCTCTGAATCCCTTAAGTAAAGTAACTTGAAAGTGGGTACTTAATTAGAACAAATTTTACACCAGTAGCTATCACTGCTTCAGGTTTGTGATTAATGGCATTTCAAAATTTTTCACTTTACAAGTTAGAGATTATTTTATTAACAAATTGTTTATTTTATAAAACTGAAAAAAAAAATTTAGTTTTTGGTACCTAGGAGCGTATTAATCCAGCTTTTATAATTTTAGTAGGAAAAGTCTATTTGCACTCGTATGAAAAGTTTCAGGAAGGGAATAAACTTGGATTTGAAGGTATGTCTATATCATTTTTTAGAAATTAGCTTCGGACGTCATAAAGCTCTATATAAAATTTAAATAGCAGAATACTATGAGAAAGAAGCAGCATTAAAAACAAGAGAACACATATATTTCCATAACAGTACAATTTATTGCACATATTCTTTAATTTATTTACATATATTTTTTCATATCACATCAAGATAAGAAAATACAAAACAGGTCAAGCATTTCATAGGACATAGTTTTCTCAACAAATAATTTAAGATCAGCAGTTTCAAAAGCCAAAAAACTGTATTGATCTAAAATAATATAACGGTGGAGTAATAAATCAAATATTGAGATAAAAACAAAATGCGATGTTCATATATATGAACATCTCCATGTATTGGAGGCACCTTGATTTTCGGGACCAGAAGTTAGAGACAAAAAATAGATTTTTTTATGTGTGACAGACAGGTGCACCCAGTTTTTATGACCAAAATTTTAAAAGTGTATCTTATACATGGAGAAATAAGGTATTCAAAAAATATTAAAATTCTCCAAGATATGAGTAACAATATCAAATTGAAAAAAAAAAAAAAAAATTATACAAAGCGTTTTTAAACATAGCTATTTTTCACTAAAATTTTGATGTACTCAAAGCTTAAGATTTGGACGTACTTCCTAGTCATGGAGTACTGTACATGTTAAGTACACTATATCACAGATATACTTATTGTGGATACTACGGTGTTTAATCTAAGATAATAACACTATTACTGCACAGATATATATATATTTGCTTACAATGCTCCCCTGGCCACCAGGGCCTCCACATTTTCTTTGTCTATCTGCAGAGCTCTATTTAGATGTTGCATTGCTTCCAAGTATTTACCTTGCTTGAACATATCGACACCTTGAACTAAGCTGGTATTCAACCGAATGGAAAAAAAAAAGGTCAAAAGGTGAACTATGAACTTAACCAATCCTCTCTTAATGAGAAGAGACTTTATTTTATATGAATTTTAAAGTTAAAACACCTTTTATAAATTATTACACATACCTCAAATGGGCTAATTTTTGAGACTGCCATTTCCGTAGACCTTCTGCATATTCTTTTTCTGGTATTTTTAATCTGAAAAGACACACAAAGACTCCTCTAGAATGACATGAGAGATGTTATAATTAGAACTCTTTTTTTTTTTTATTTTTTCTCTCCATGATATTCTCTCTGGTAAAAAGAGTAACACACTTGACAAGATTACTTCACCTGGCAGGGGATCTGAAAAATGACGAGTTCTGCTGTATACCCAGTAGGTTCAATAATGTTTTTACATTGCCTTGGTTGCTAAAACCCAAAACAGACTCCATCATTTCTTCATAAAACATGCCTTGTATCTGTGCCTTTCGTCTGTAATAGTAAAAAAAAAATAAATAAATTATGCTTTGATTATTTTTTTTTACCCAAAATTTTGGTCTATGTAGGCTTCAATTCCTTCTTTAAACTCTAACTGAAAATGAATCAGTCATATGATTGCATTACTCTATTGTACAAAATAAAATGTTTTTATCTATATGTAAGTTCATCACGTGAATTTCCTTAAGTTTCATAAGAAACTCTGTTTAATACATATTTTTTGCCTTTTTACTGAATATGACATCTTGTTAATAAATGTGATTTTTATATTAAAAAAAAAAAAAAAAAGCACATTTCATATACATGTAATAATATATACCAAACACGAGTCTATTTAAGTTAGAAAAACAATTAAAAAAAATAGGTGAGATATAAAAGCTAATGGGCAATATAAAAGGTTCACCCCATTCTCCACACACAAGACCATTAAAAAAAAAAAAATTAAACGTCTCAACATTTTATTTTGTACAATAGAGATTAGAATTGAAATAAATAAGGCATTTTTTTAAAAAAAAATGTCCATAATTAAGATTTACCTACAAATGCTACAAGATGAAAATTTATGCTTCAGTGAAAAAATAAAATATATGAATCATTTCAATTTTATTATAAACTTTGATAAATATATTACCTAAAATAAACTGGAAATTCATCCTCTGTAATAAGACCCTGAAATATACAGAAGAGTCATAAAATAAAAGTTAAACAGTATACATTGGGTGGGGGACGTTGCCCCCAACCCTTGTACTGGTATTATGAGAGTCCAGAGAATCGTAAAAGTATACTAATCATTATGTACAGCCTTAAATTACTCACAACCTTCTAATGTAGATGGCTGAAACTTTAACGATAGAACCAACAAGGTTTACACAAATAAAAACAAAAAAAACAAATACCGCAACTTACAATTCTTGGGTATAAATTTTTATCTGGAATGGATCTCTCATGCAGTGACAGCGTTACCTTTTCATACTGGGCATCTACAGACATAATGATGCCTGAAGTTCGAGAGTAAGAGAAAATTCAACAGTCATACATTTAATATGATAATAAATATTCTTATAAATATTATTACTGATTAGAAATTTTGTTTCAACTCAGCACTAAAACAAATGAAAAGGCCCATCATCCTTTTTTAAATTTCACAATTTAAAATTATTCCTTTTTTTCCGCTTCCACTATTTAATGTAATAATGATGAATGGATTTTTTTGTGTGTGTAAAACTGCTTTAACAATCCATCATTTAGTAACAAAACTGGAAAAAAAAATGTATATGATATAACATTAATTTTTTTTGTAATGAAACAAAGCAGGGATCAATATGAAATGAATGGCTATGTGGCCAATATTCTTTCAGTTTTCTGGCCTGAAGTGAACAGTTTTTGGTGAACCAATGTATTAAAGAATTAACATACCTCTGACTATATCTTTTACTTGAAAAGCCTCAAGAGCACTTTCATGTGCATATAGTTTTGGAAGGTCCTTGACTGGACAAAATGCCTACATTATGTAGGAAAGATTTACAAAACAGTCAAATTTATTTGGGCATGGGTGAAGGATATCCATAAAATCTAACACAAATAACAGACACAACTTAAAGGAAAAAAATTAGTTTTTATATACACTGACCAGGATATTTAGGTCATCAATATCTCTAGCACAGCCTTTGTCAACACAAAGCAACTGAATGCGCAAACCATTATCTGACATAGATGTTACCATTCCTGTGACACAATCCATAGATCTGATACTCTGCATAACAAAAAAAAAAAACACCACTTAATTCTTGAAATCTTATTTTAACAAAAACAAATTAAATCACTTTATTCATCTTAGCAGATAATGTATTCTAGCCCAGAAATAAATATTTAAAAAATGGAAAATAATCCATGTCAGACTTACTTCAAAAAAATGTTGTCGGCGATAAAGTGGTGGCACCTCCATAAAAAGTTCCACTGCCGGCATAATGGCATATGAATCTGTAATAAAAAAAATGGTATTAACATTTTCTGATTCCTAAAATATAACTGATGCATCATGTTAATAAAAATATTTTGTTGCACTAATAGTGAAAAGCTTTTGCTGAATACAAAATTATAACAAAGAACAATTACCGTAATATATTAAATTTATAGGACTTAAGGAGGAAAATATGAAAAGAAAAAATAATTTTTTTCCTTACCATCAATTTTTTCGTCATTCTTGGTGCTATCTTTTTCTTTCCTCGTAAAAGATTCAAATAACAAGTCAGACTTTCTAGCAATAAATGAGATCAGCTTTTTACGAAATTCAACATCTCTGGAAAAAAATAGGATAGCAATACTTCATGTTATTTGGATAGGCATATTGCAAGACAAAAAGAAAGATCTAGTACTTCTTTGCAATGGGAAACATATAGACAAACAACAGGAAAGATAACAGCCAGTTGCTACTGCCCACTAAATACTGGAACATATTTATTGACCGGACACGGAAAAGTTTACAAAATGTGTGCCAGAAATTTGTCAAGAAAAAAAATGTATTTTGTAAGTAAAAGTATTGGATAAGTAAATTTCAGGAGAAAATAAAATAAATTCATAGATGAATTACTTACTTAATTTCTGGCTCCACTGGATTTCCATTTTCTAAATATTCTATGGCTGAAGATGGAACATCTTGCTGCTCTCTTTTAAGACTGCTTAGTAAATCTACTCCATGACTTTGTAAAGCTTGCCCAACTAATTTTGTATCCATTATATATCCTTAATGTCTTTATAAATATTGACGTGTCAGCTGTTAAGTAATAGACAAATTATTATAATGTGTGTGCTATTATTAAATAAACTAGTAAACAGGCCCTGTACCCGCACCAGCTATTAAGCACACATTTCAACTATACATAATGATAATTTGCGCTCACAACACCATATCATTAGCTAATCTTAATTCATTCATAGTATTTTTAAAGGACTCTTTCCCAACAGAACTTTTTTTATAATTCTCTTTTCACTTTCTATAATTTCGGAATTCCCATTAGGCACGCAGTTGGAGTTGAAAATGGTGCTCACAACACCATATCATTGACTAACCTTAATTCATTCATAATATTTTAAAGGACTCTTTCTCAACAGTTCTTTTTTTTTATAATTTATCAATTCTCTTTCACTTAGCCCCACACCCATCCTTCCCTCCCTCCCTTCCACTCAAGACATGCTCGAATCGCAGTGGGTCTCAATGTAGAAAAAATTACAAAAAGGGGCATTTAGTATAACTGCATGTTCTTAGAACATGTATTATTTTAATTTTCTACTATTTCATTTTTATTCCAACTTTACATAATTTGCGCACACTACTCCATATCATTTAAAAATCTTAATTTATTAATAAAAAGAATTCCCCAACATTTCATTTTTTTTCAAGAAAGAGTCATTTGATGAACAAAATGCGCACCAAACATACTCTCATTTAGTAAGTCGTCTCTTTTCGATTTCTATAATTTTGGAATTCCCCAGACTATTTTTATACTGACTGTCGATGCGCGCTGTTTTTTTTAATATTCCGCGAACATGTGACATAGAACCTCTCTTCGTTTTTAGTGATTTCATCTCATGCAGTGCCGTGTATTTGTAACGTGCAGACATGTAACTTTTGTTGCCATGAACATCCTATACACCGCATGGCGTGAGGGTCTGTCAAACGGTCGACTATGTTAGACGATTATGTATATAGATAAATAAAACAGTAAGGGAAAATTTTTAACATGCTACCCTGAAATATTTTAATTTGGACTATTGTTACCACCTTTAACTTACTCTTCAAGTAATTTTATTTTCACATTTGATTTCCCCCGCCCCACCCGATTGAGGGTGATTAAAAAAAATTACTTACATTGATTAATGATACAATTTTAAAGTCAAATTTTCTTAAGACAGCAACTGATTGAATTTTTATTTAATGCAAATAAATATGTTCAGTAACAATAGTAAAACCTGAAATGGTTAAGTAACATTTATTAGTTATTGAGTACCACACTACCATACTATAATATTTTTAAGGTAAAATTAATGACTTCTTGAATTTGAGGTTTTAACCATATAGTTAGTTAAAATAATGTCATGATTTTTTGAACACTATACGTTTTGATGCCTATGGCTCAGGCTTTAGGAAAGTATTTTGACATTGAATATTTGCTCATAAAATTAACTTTAATAGAACTATTAAAATCTAACATGAAATTACACAGACACTTTCTTTCAGGCTGGGGTCATTCAGATTTTTTTCTTAATTATACACTAAATATTTCACTTGAATTTGTAACTTTGTTCATTTCTACATCAGTTAGGTGCATTTTTTTTCACAATAAAATGCATTACTATAGAAGAAACTTCTTAAGCTTCTTATAGTTCCCTCATTTAAGTGAGATTGTTGGAGGCCCAAAATTAGCTAATGGCAGCCCTAATACTACAAATAAACTAAATGTTTAAACTAAATTGAAGAATACTGAAGTACTGGTTTAACCTCGTCTTAGTCAGTATTCAAAATGGAATGTCAAAGTTTAGTTCTCCTAGTCCTAATACTAATGCATTAGCTTAGAGCAAAAGTTGCAGATGAAGTATAGAGTTAATCTTTTTCTGTAGCCTGGACATATTAAGGGATTGTGTAGCCGCCCCTACTTCCCCAGCTTGTCAGATACCCAATTAAAGATGGGTGGACCTTAAACCAACTTTTACCAGGTTGACAGTAGAGCACTCTACACTGCTAACGTATCCACCCTCAGTATACTAATAACGATTTATAATAATTAACAATAATTAATTGAATGTACATTTTTTACTGACCAACTATGAATGATAAAATTTATCTTATACACATATATATAGTCATGTAATAAAATGTGTCTATAATATTTATATATTAGAAAAAAAACAACAAATACTTTCGACTTTGTTAAAATAGTGATAGGCTTAAGCTTATACTAACTTATAGAATAGCCTACAACATAAAACTGGAATTTTCATATAGTTCATGATTATCACTACAGGTTTTTTGTTTAATCTCTTGGTATGTTAACAGTAATGTTATTTAATAGTTTAAGTTTCCATTATATATCCTATACAGACCATCTGGTTCATATGAAGTAGAGAGTTCACCTGTTTCTCTAGAAACAGTCCCTGATTATTCTATACTATACTATGCGGCCACTATGCCTATAGGAACTATGGCTAGCACAATGCCCAGCATGCTTTACTTTCCACAATAAATGTTTGTACCCCATTTATATTAATTTATAAGATGTGTGGACTTAAGGGTAATATCACAACATAGCGACTATTATTAATTTGATATGACTATAATATTTACCTACCCCTAGACACCTAGTCCTAGAGCCAGTTTTTGGCAAATTTTGTTTACACTCACGAGATCATCTACCCTATGATCGATTTTCAGTCAGAGAAAAAAATTGCAAGGCTCAAATATTTGCTAAGGCTAATAAATATATCATACAGCAAAATTAAAGCCAGATTAAGTTATACTCAATATAAACGATCCTTTAAAAAGATATAGCTACTGAAATTTCGTTGCTGACATGCAAGAAATAAACTGTTCAATAGAATAGCGCAAAGCGGAGTGTAACATCACTGAGCTATATATTTTCTCTTTCAAACAACACGAACTAATTAATTGAATAACCTGTTCGGCTTTGGTTGCTTTAGTTCAAGTAGACATACATGTTATTTAATTTGTTTCATTTTTTTAAATATTTAAACTGCAATTATAACAACATATTGTCTATCTAAATACAATTCTGGGTAGCCAGTGCCGAACCTAGGGATCTGGGAGGCCCGGGGGTCTTGGCCTCTTTGGGGGCCCTGCATTTTAATTTTCGACATTATAACATGAGATAATGTACTTAATATTTAAAGTAAAAAAGTTTTTGGAGCTGGGGCCCGGGGGGACTTTTGAATTTGTACCCCCACCCTAGGTACGCCTCTGTGGGTAGCATAATAGGTGTATATATATATATATATATATATATATATATATATATATATATATATATATTTATATTTATATTTATATCTCACATATTCCCATAAGCTACCACATATTTCCATACGCTCTCTCTCTCTCTCTCTCTCTCTCTCTCTCTCTATATATATATATATATATATATATATATATATATATATATACATATATACACACACACACACACACATATATATATATATATATATATATATATATATATATATATATATATATATATATATACCTCTTTTAGTTTTTGAAATATTCACGTTCAAATATCGCGAAAATGTAAATGTCACGCGAACTCGCGACTACCCTTAAAACGTTAAAAAATCATATCTCGGAAAGTTTTTGACTAAATGGCCTGGAATTTTCAGGAATTACTCAACTTTGAATGTACCACAAGCCATTAAAATTTCAGGAAGATCTGAGAGGGTCGGGTGAACAATTGTCAAAAAACTGGTTGAGTTGACATGGAATGACCCAACTTTCTTCTGGCCAACAATGTAGTTGTTATCAGTGGCCCATGTGTCTGGATTATTGGTCAGGAAAACTTGTGGCATGTCAAAGCTGTGAAAAGTTTTCTGGTGTGGTGCGATACAAAATCAGTAAGTTTATTTTGTTGTAATGTTGGACAGAAGGCTATTCTGCGAGGATGATCTGTTGTTATCGTGTCAAGTGCTGCAACCGTAGCTAACTTCATTTCAGATGAAACATCATTGTCAAAGAATACAAAACCTATCAGAATTTCACTCAAGAACCAAAAGTGTCCAGAGAATTATTTTATTGCTGCTTTTGGCAACGATGTCATTTGTTTCCTTGTAGTTCTCCAATTGTTGAAGTAGCTGCAAGTCTCTACGGGAAGCAGATGTAGCACATGGTGATGAAAACCACGAATTCAGGTAGACCTTAAGTATGAAGGTGTTGAAGTGATCCAGTGACAATTCACGTGCTTACCACACGTTGGCAATGAGAACGCAAAATGAAAATCTTAAGGCTATAAAGCAAAGCGTATATTCGCCAAATATTAAACAGGAGTAGAATCAATTGGCACATATTCCCATAAGCTTCCACATATTACCATAAGCTCCTACATATTCCCATAAGCTCCTAATATTTTTAAAAGCTCCTACATATTCCCATAAGCTCCTACATATTCCCATAAGCTCCCAATATTCCCATAAGCTCCTACATATTCCCATAAGCTCCCGCATGATCCCATAAGCTCCCACATATTCCCAGTAGCTCCTAATATTCTTATAAGCTCCTACATATTCCCATAAGCTCCCAAATATTCCCATAAGCTCCCACATATTCCCATAAGCTCCTACATATTCCCATAAGCTTCTTATATCCCCATAAGCTCCTACATATTTATTTATTTATATCTCACATATTCCCATAAGCTCCTAATATTCCCATAAGCTCCTTATATTCCCATAAGCTCCTACATATTCCCATAAGCTTCTTATATCCCCATAAGCTCCTACATATTCCCATAAGATCCTACATATTCTCATAAGCTCCCACATATTTCCACAAGTTCCAAAATATTCCCATTCTCTCTCTCTCTTTCTCCTTATTTCGCCCTCTCTCTCCTTCTCTCTTTCTCTCTCTATCTCTCTCTCACTCTCTCTTTATCTCATTCCTTATCTCTCTTTTTCGATAATTGACATAGAGTTGAATCTACTTATGCATGGCATTTTATCATTGTATAGCAGAAAATTGAAACGAAGCTTATAGTCCGTTTCAAATATTGAAAAATAGTAGAATTTACTGATGCGTAAAAATTTGACCTGACATGGTCGAAAATAAACACTAAGCCTATAGTCCTTTCGCCAAATACTAAACAGGAGTAGAATCAATTGACACTTATTCCCATAAGTTCCCACTTATTCCCATAAACTCCCACATATTCCCATAAGCTTCTTATATACCATTAAGCTCCTACATATTTATTTATTTATATCTCATATATTCCCGTATGCTCCCGCATATTCCCATATGCTCCCGCATGTTCATATAAGCTCCCGCATATTCCCATAAGCTTCTTATATCCCCATAAGCTCCTACATATTCGCATAAGCTCCTACATATTCACAAAAGCTCCTACATATTTCCATAAGCTCCCACATATTCCCATAAGCTCCTACATATTCCCCTAAGCTCCCAAATATTCCCATAAGCTCCCACATATTCCCATAAGCTCCTACTAATTCCCATAAGCTTCTTATATCCCCATAAGCTCCTACATATTCACGTAAGCTCCTACATATTCTCATAAGCTCCCACATATTCCCATAAGCTCCAAATATTCCCATGAGCTCCAACATATTCCCGTTAGCTCCCACATATTCCCATAAATTCCTACATATTCCCTAAAGATTCTTATATCGCAATAAGCTCCTACATATTCCCATAAGCTCCTACATTTTCCCATAAGCACCTAATATTCCCATAAGCTCCTACATATTCTCATAAGCTCCTACATATTTCCATAATCTACCAGATATTCCCATAAGCTCCGAGATATTCCCATAAGCTCCTACATATTCCCATAAGCTCCTAATATTCCCATAAGCTCCTACATATTCCCATAAGCTCCTGCAAATTCCCATAAGCTCCTTCATATTTCCATAAGCTCCTAATATTCCCATAAGCTCATACATTTTCCCATTAGCTCCGAAATATTCCCATTAGCTCCTACAAATTCCCATAAGCTCCTTCATATTCCCATAAGCTCCTAATATTCCCATAAGCTCATACATTTTCCCATTAGCTCCCAAATATTCCCATAAGCTCCTACATATTCCCAAAATCTTCTTATATCGCCATAAGCTCCTTCATATTCCCATAAGCTCCTAATATTCCCATAAGCTCCTACATATTCCCGTAAGCTCCTACATATTCCCATAAGCTATCAAATATTCCCATAAGCTCCTACATATTCCCATAAGCTCCCAAATATTCCCATAAGCTCCCAAATATTCCCGTAAGCTCCCGTATATTTCCATAAGCTCCCGCATGTTACCATAATCTCCCGCATATTCCCATAAGCTTCGTATATCCCCATAAGCACCTACATATTCCCATAAGCTCCTACATATTCTCATAAGCTCCCACATATTTCCATACGTTCCCAAACATTCCCATTCTCACTTTCTCTTTCTCGTTATTTCGCTCTCACTCCTTCTCTGTCTCATTTTCTCATCTCTCTCACTCTCTCTCCCTCTCTCTCTCTCTCTCTCTCTCTCCTTATCTCTCTTTTTCGATAATTGACATAGAGTTGAATCTACTTATGCATGGCAATTTATCATTGTATAGCAGAAAATAGTCCGTTTCAAATATTGAAATAAAGTAGTATTTACAGATGCGTAAAAATTTGACCTGACGTGGTCGAAAATAAACACAAAGCCTATAGTCCATTTCGCCAAATACTACACAGGGGTAGAATCAATTGACACTTATTTCTATAAGTTCCCACATATTCCCATAAGCTTCCTATATACCGATAAGCTCCTACATATTTATTTATTTATATCTCATATATTTCCATAAGCTCCCGCATATTCCCATATGCTCCCGAATATTCCCATATGCTCCCGCATATTCCCATATGCTCCCGCATGTTCGCATAAGCTCCCGAATATTCCCATAAGCTTCTTATATCCCCATAAGCTCCTACATATTTGCATAAGCTCCTGCATATTCTCATAAGCTCCCACATATTTCCATAAGTTCCCCAATATTCCCATAAGCACCTCATATTCCCAAAAGCTCCTACATATTTCCTTAAGCTCCTACATATTCCCATAAGCTCCTACATATTCCCATAAGCTCCTTCATATTCCCATAAGCTCCCACTTATTCCCAAAAGCTCCTAATAAACTCTTACATATTCCCATAAGCTCCCAAATATTCCCATAAGCTCCGACATATTCCCATAAGCTCCTACTAATTCCCATAAGCTTCTTATATTCCCATAAGCTCCTACATATTCACGTAAGCTCCTACATATTCTCATAAGCTCCCACATATTCCCATACGCATCAAATATTCCCTTAAGCTCCTACATATTCTCGTAAGCTCCTACATATTCCCATATGTTCCCAGATATTCCCATAAGCTCCTACATTTTCTCATAAGCTCTTACATATTCCCATATGCTTCTTATATCCCCATAAGCTCCTTCATTTTCCCATTAGCTCCCAAATATTCCCATTAGGTCCCACATATTCCCATAAGCTCCTACATATTCCCAAAAGCTTTTTATATTGCCATAATCTCCTACATATTCCCATAAGCTCCTACATATTCCCATAAGCACCTAATATTCCCATAAGCTCCTACATATTCACATAAGCTCCTTCATATTACCATAGGCTCATAATATTCCCATAAGCTCCTACATTTTCCCATTAGCTCCCAAATATTCCCATAAGCTCCCGCATATTCCCATAAGCTCCAGCATGTTACCATAATCTCCCGCATATTCCCATAAGCTTCGTATATCCCCATAAGCTCCTACATATTCCCAAAAGCTCCTTATATTGCCATAAGCTCCTACATATTCCCATAAGCTCCTACATATTCCCATAAGCACCTAATATTCCCATAAGCTCCTACATATTCACATAAGCTCCTACATATTCCCATAAGCTCCGACATATTCACATAAGCTCCCAGATATTCCCATAAGCTCCCAGATATTCCCATAAAAACCTCATATTCTCATAAGTTCCTACATATTTCCATAAGCTCCTACATATTTCCATAAGCTCCTACATATTCACATAAGCTCCTTCATATTCCCATAAGCTCCTTCATATTCCCATTAGCTCCTACATACTCCCATAAGCACCTAATATTCCCATTAGCTCCTACATATTCCCATAAGCTCCTACATATTGCCATAAGCTCCCAGATATTCCCATAAGTTCCCAGATATTCCAATAAGCTCCTACATATTCCCATAGGCTCATAATATTCCCATATCTCCTACATATTCCCATAAACTCCTTCATATTCCGATAAGCTCCCACATATTCCCATATGCTCCCACATATTCCCATAAGCTCCGACACATTCCTATAAGCTCCCAAATATTCCCATTCTCTCTCCCTCTCTCTTTCTCCTTATTTCTCTCTGTCTCTCTCCTTCTCTGTCTCACTCTCTCTCTCTCTCTCTCTCTCTCTCTCTATATATATATATATATATATATATATATATATATATATACTAGTTGCAAGTACCCGGCTTTGCCAGGGTTTAAAATAAGGTTTTCTGTTTACCTTTTGTTTTCTCCCTACCCCCTCTCTCCCTCCCTCCCTTCCTCCTCCCCCTGCCCCCTCTCTCTCTTTATCTCTCACTCCCTCCCATTTCTCCCATCCTCTCTCTCCCTCTCTCCTTCCCTCCCCTTTCTCTCCCTCCCTCCCCTCTATCTCCCTCCCTACTCCCTCCCTCCCTTTCTCTCTCCAACCCTCCCTCTCCCTCCCCTTTAATCTCCCTCCCTACCACCTCTCTCCCTCCTTCTCTCCCCCTCTCTGCCCCTTCCTTCCCTCTCCCTCCCTGCCCCCTCTCTCTTTATCTCTATCCCCCCTCACTCTCTCTGTACAATTAAACGTCAAATTACGCTTCTTAAATAAACAGAAAACCTTATTTTAATCCCGGGCAAAGCCGGGTACTTGAAGCATGGAAAAAAAAACAACAATATTTTTTTTTCCGTCCCTAACCCTTTCTTCTCCGTCCGTTCAATTACACATTCACTTGGTGCGCGATTTTTATTTATAGTGAAGGCGATCCCATACCGTGAATACTTTAATATAGTAAAATACTGAAATAATTAATTACAATTAAACTACGCATTGAGATTGTATTAATGATGTTAATAATGTCACAGAAACATTTTAATTAACGTATTTCGATTTATTAAAGTGCACCTTTAATTTTAATCTTCCGAATACGTAAAACGATAGGTAAATAGATATGACTATTGATTGCACCATGTTTACAATTGGAGTTTCCGGAAGTTACCCCTCTTTTAAAAATGTATCATCGGGAAATGACGTCACAGAGGAATTTTATCTATGGCGCCGTCGAGATTACTTTAATATAGTAAAATACTAAAATAAAAATAATTAATTTCAATTAAACTACCCATCGAGATGAAACGAAACATGTCTTATAACCTTCCCCACGTAATTATGTGTATGTGTAACAAATTTCACGTTATTTCGTTTTCAGGATCTTGAGTTATAAGGGAACAGACAGACAGACAGACAGACAACAAATGCGTCTTATAAGTATATATATATATATATATATATATATATATATATAGATATATATATATATATATATATATATATACAGTGTTTTTGTGCAGGTACGCACCGGTACGGCGTATTCCCATTTCAGTTCATATTGGTGAGATGGAATAACGGATTGCAGTCTACAAAATAATGTGTAAGGATTAACTTATTTCTGTACAGATCTCTGTGGGTAAAACAACATCCAGACTTCGATGATTTTATTTATTTATTTTTTGTAAAGTTTTTTTCTTTTTAAATGTTTACTGACAACAATATGGTGTCTAAAATGTTTAAGCTGGAGAAAGACATCTGGTAGGGCTTTTGTTAGCTAAACATGGACCCCTGACTTATTCTACCCACTGGGGCCCCTCTCATCAAATACAACTCCTTTATTACAGCGATTCTTCGCATATGCTCGGGTTGTACGCCCTTGCAAGATTTAGTGGTGACCTGGGGCGGGCCCTGAAAATTCTGCCCCATTCTCACGGAAAATGTAGTGAAAATGCCACCCCTAGTAGGCAGCAAAAACAGGTACCGCCTATCGGTTAGTTACGCCGCTGGCCTGGGATATTGAACCGATGGAACTCTTTCCGACATTTGTCATTAGAAACTAAAGCCATTCGCAAAATAAACCAAAGTTTATTAAAACATTCGAAGATTTACGTTTTTGAAAGGGAAAATACTTGCTGTGGCAGCATTGCAACACCGTCCCATATAGGGTTAAAGTTAAAGCTCGAAATAATTAAAATTTTCTAATGGCATTGTATACCAGGGGCGGCTACTCACGAGATCAACGAGAGTCACACCATTGCCAGTTTATGAAAATATAATGAACGAAAGAAGCTAAACACTAGCAAAAAAAACAACAAAAAAACAGGGTCATTAGGAGCAGCACGATACTCATTGAAGAACCACTTGAGCAACCCCTGTTATATGCAGTTATATCTTTTTATATGAAAATTCATGTATGGATTCTATTCTGGGCCGTCCACAACCAGGCACGCCGAGAGGGGGGTCGGGGGGGGGTCATTGCCAGGGGGCCCGCATCTGTAAGGGGGCCCGTTTCGCCCCGACGATGTCAATTTTTTTACGACCCATTGTTTATTAAGGGGCCGCAATGATGTCCTGCCCTGGGCCCCTTGTTGGCTCTCGGCGCCTTTGTCCACAACACTATAGAAATAAATATAAAACAGAAATGCACCGACATATAACGAAGACAATTAGAAATAATTTTAGACAAATTATAATATTTATTGGTATAATATTTTAGCAAAATAACATAATTACATTATTTATGTTTTACAAAATAACCCCGAACAGCACGTCAAACAACTAAACCGGATGGCTGTTCTCATTCATCTAATCCAGGGGTGCACAACCTTTCTAACCCCTGACGGCTGCACTGAACATTCTTTTCTATTAAGGACGGTGTTTGTGTTTGTGTGTGTGTGTGTGTGTGTGTGTGTGTGAGAGAGAGAGAGAGAGAGAGAGAGAGAGAGAGAGAGAGAGAGAGAGAGAGAGAGTATGTGTGAAGTCCATGTAAAGATGCGATGAAATCTCTCAGAACCTATAAACCACTAATGGGACGGCTTTTTATGGCGCCCTTCTTTCACCCCCACCATATCCCAAATGGCCATGGGAGGCACCACGGTAGATATAGTGGAAACTTTAATCATAACCTGAAATGTCCATTGGTCCTCATCGGAGATCAAACCACAGGGACCCTCAGGTCGACAGTCGATGCGCTTTACCGCCAGATTGATGTTTACACATACACACTCACACACACAAGAACGCACGTACGAACGCATTTGTGAAGACATTTTTTTTCTTATTTCACGGCCGCCAACAACCACTCCCCCCCCCCCCCCAGATCTAAAAATACAAGAGCACCTATGTGATGTGTTAAAAATTACTCTTTGTTTTTTTGAGTGGAAAGGAGGTCTGCCCACCATTATCCCTTCCCCAGCCTGCCACACATGACCTCTGCTCACCCCCCTCCTCACACCACCACCACCTATTGTAAAAGGTTATCATCAGAAAACTCTGGTCAGCGTAGTTAATATATATATATATATATTTATATATATATATTCAATTATCTGGCGGGTTTTCAACGGATTTCATAATGAGTCTTGGCGGTTTTCTCTTTTCAGTAATTTATAAGATGTGTGAACTTAAGGGTAACATCGCAACATAGAGACTATTATTAATTTGATACAGGCCCGTAGAGTGCGGGAGTGGGCAGGGGGCCGGGCCCTCCCCTGCGTTTTGTCTGCCCCCCCCCTCTGCTTATTCTACTTAGTAAAATGTATTACCTGCCCCCCCCCTGCTATTGCATGGCCCCTCCTGTAGAATGCCTGACCAATGCTGTAGAATTTCCACGTTACGGGGCTGATTTGATATGACACTAATCTTCACCTACCCCCTAGTCCTAGTGCCCCTCCCTCCAAGCCTACGAATGAGCCCCCCCCCCGCCCCACCCCTCCTCCGATGGCAGTGCGTCACGCCTCTATCACACGACAGATTAAAATGTCTCAGTGAAACAATGGACGTTAGTAGCATGCACCAGCTGGGAGGCAGGGGGTTCAACTCTGGCGTCCAGTTTGAACAGCTGGCATTCTTGTGTCAACGGAAACCAGTTAAACGCCATGCATTTCTCTGTCTCTCTAAGACTCCTGCACTCCATGGGACACAGTAAATGTGAATCAACGTCCGGCAGGTTCCTCAGAGCGGCGAGGTTGATAATCTGTTGTCCAGTTCTTTTTTTTGTAAGTAGAGAACACTCGACGCAGGACTTCACTGACCATAATCTCGTACTCTACAACATGAAGACATTGTATGTGACGCCTGCGAAAACAAAACAACAAGAACAACAGATATAATGTGTGTGTGTGTGAAGTCCCTGTCAGAATAGGATGAAATATCTTAGATACTATAAACCACTAATGGGACGGTTTTTATGGTGCCCTTCTTTCATCCCCACCATAGCCGATAGTGCAATGGCCATGGAGACACCACGGGAGATATATCGGGAGCTTGAGCCAAGACCTGAAAAATTTCCTTGGTCCTCACCGGAGATCGAACCAGGTACCTTGAGATCGAACCAGGTAGCTTGAGATCGAACCAGGTACCTTCAGGTCGACAGTAAAGCGCTTTACCGCTCGACCATCCGTGCCCTCACAGATATAATGTAACCATTTTCATTTGGTCCATTTCTGAAAAAAAATTATTGGAAATTGTACATTTCCTAGCGCAGTGGTTCGCAAAATTTAGCTATTAGCCCCTGTGCTTTATTAAGAAATAATAAAAAAGGACAAAGAGAGTAAAACTAAAAATAATGGTATATTTTTTTCGATTAATTAAGTTTAAAAAAAATGTTGGAGCCCGGTTCTTTGAAACCTGCTCTATGACCATAAAGAAGAATGATAGATACAGCGTACCTGTTTCTAGCGAGATGATTAGTCCATACAACCATAACCGAAGGTGTCGATGATTCGGAAGTCGTCGTCAAGGAAACCAAGGGCAGGCTACTCTAAGGGGGTATGGGGGTTTTAAACTCGTAACTTCAGTATCCAAATTCGGCTCACAACCTAAGAGCTATCCAGTAACCCAAGTCTATGGTTAGCGGAAAGGGAAACTCATACACGCTCGCGCGCGCGCACACACACACACACACAATGACATAGCTGCATATACGAGATCACATACGCTAGCACCAGGGCAACCTTACGGCACGGCTCAAGAGACTAGGAGCCCCCATGTTCGTTGACCATTTATATTTCCTTCTTTCATGTTAATATACTGGGGAGAGAGAATAATACTGTCAGGACACTGTCATGCATGCAAAAGATATGTTTTTAAGCCCTACAGCCCCAATGTAAGTTATATATTAAAAGCAACAATTTGATAAATAAAAAGAAGGAAGTATTAAAGACAAAAATAAAAGTTTATTATAATATCAATATTAGACTCGTTTATATTTTTCCTTCTCTTGACAAAGGGTAAACGCCTAGTACATTAGTAAACCAAAGACCTAGTTTACTTTGTGTGAGAGAAAGAACTTTAAATAACTGTCTACTCACATAATATTCCAGACGTATCTCCCAACCAATGGTGTGGTACAGTTCCAGGTGTAGGTACCGTTGCTGACGGCAGTGTTCTTGGTGAGGCATACTTTACCGGTAACATTGGGGAAAGCAGGTGAGTCTCTTGGATCTTTTTCAAACACTTCTATCTGAAAGTCTTTTAGCCTTATCGAAAAACTGTTAGGTCTGTTAAAATATGAACACATAAATGATCTATCTATCTATCTATCTATCTATCTATCTATCTATCTATCTATCTATCTATCTATCTATCTATCTATCTATCTATCTATCTATCTATCTATCTATCTATCTATCTATCTATCTATCTATCTATCTATCTATCTATCTATCTATCTATCTATCTATCTATCTATCTATCTATCTATCTATCTATCTATCTATCTATCTATCTATCTATCTATCTATCTATCAAATGATCGCATCATCTCCAAATAATAAAATACACATTTAATCGAATAAATACAATCCCCACTCCTCGAACCCCTTTGGATCTGCTAAACGCATGCCACTAATTAAATAGGTCACCCACCTGTTGGTTAGAACAATCTGTTCTATAACATCCGTTCCTCTCACGTCCACCATCCACCAGACTGGGTTCTCGGTGTTGGTGTGATGAAGGTTGGCCCTTGGCCTGCTGTAAAAATTGTTATTCCCATCGTTGGCCCAGTCGGCAACGAACACACTGAAAGTACTGCTATGAAAGGAAGGTTTGAACAGGGCTGCATTGTACATCTGGGACTGTTGCCCTGAAACTGTAAAGTGCATCCCACCACAAATCAAAATACCGATCAACATCAAAACAATCATATTTTATTCCTTATCGTCTGCTGCTTTTTAAACAGATATCTAGTGCTTTCATTTTTATATACATCTTTGATATATGTAAATGGTGACCCAGTTTTTATTTTTTATTTTGCACCAACCAATCAAATTAAAATACTAAAAGTAGTCAACACTAAAAATAATTGAATAAATAAAGTATTGTGTAGATATGAGATGGTTTTCAGAGGAAAAAAATATTTAACAAATAAATAATGATTGATTGGTCGGTCTATAATTGAAAGAGAAATAACAGTGCTTCCATACTCTTAAGCACACAGAAGTCCCTTCATGATACATTGTTGTCACTGGGCCTCTTGTACCAGGCTCTTCCTTATAGGTAGGCAAACTAGGCGACCATTTAGGGCCCACACTGCTAGCCCCGTAGCGTGAAACTTCTACAGCTGGGGCCAGGCATTCTACAACAGGGGGCCAGGCAATAGCGGGGGGGGGGGCTAGAAATAAATTTTACTAAGTAGAACAAACAAGCATGGGGGGGCAGACAAAACGCAGGGAAGGGGCCGCCCCCTGACCCCCCGCACGCTACGGGCCTGCTACTGCTATGTGCTAAAGGGCCTCTTCCAGTATAAATTTGCATAGAATATAGTTCTAAGAGGAACTATTGAGTCGCCCCCCCCCCACTTTTGCCCATGGTCCCCCAAAATATCTGAAATCTATGCACATGCCCCCACCCCCCACCCCCTAAAAAAATACAACAACAAAGTACTGAATTCTCTACCCTGGATCCCATCCCCTTCAAAAAAAAAATATAAGAAATATAAGAGAATGTCTTATACATGCCCTTTGTATTACAAGATAATGGGAGTGTTACTTATGTCCCCTGGTGTCAAGTAAATGTACGCGAAGCCCTACTTGCTCCGCGGAGCATAGTTTGTGATCCTGTAAAGATCAATAACTAAAAAAAAAAATAAAAGAAATGATCAGATAATCCAAATAACCATTGTTTTCATTTCTGAAATGATCAATTCTTTCATTGGAATGGAAAAAAAAAAGAAATACTTCAGACCATGGCCAGGAATTCAATGGGGTTCTGGCCAAATTTCAACACAGAATATTTTTAGAGCATTTTCGAAAAAAATGCTCTATTGTCCCCGTTTTGTCTGTCTGTCTGTCTGTCTGTCCGTCATCACCCTAGACCTCAACAACCATAAGTCCTTTTCCCATGATGTATATATCATTTTGTAGGTCTTGGCCATGTGTGCAGTAAAAGTTCATTTCGCGATCTGACCTCTGAGGGCCGTAAAAGGGGGCTTATAAAGTACCGTTTTTTACTCTTTAAGCTATATTAATAAAGGAGCGCCCTATATCTCAGCAACCATAAGTCCTAGACCCATGATGTATATATCATTTTGTAGGTCTTGGCCTGCCATGTGTACATCAAAGGTTCATTTCGCGATAGGACCTCTGAGGGCCGGGCTTCAGGGCTCCTAAGGGGCTAATAAATTATATATATAGCCCCATTTTACACCTTGTACGTTCAATAACCCATTCATTTGGTGCGAAATACTGCAGCACGTAGTTTCACCAAGATTTATTAAGAAACTCATCAAATGAAATAGTAAGCTTGTGTTCTGAGTTTAATTGAAAGTATCAGAGCTATGCAACAATTGACGGAGTTTTCGAACGATTAAATGACTACAATTTCGAATGTTTTCAATTAAGAGTCCTATTTCAGTAACCACAAACCACTTGTAGATAGATTTAAGAGAAAATAATTTTTTTTCAAATATAAAGAAACGTCTTTATAATATTTTTTTTACAGATATATGCATTACACAATTTAATTTATAAACATTTCCAAAATTTACAAATATTTACTGAAAGCTAACAAACGTACTGATACATAACATGAAAATGCGCTAACACGTCCTGTGTCCAGAATGGAACAGGCTTAATTGCTTGTTTTTTAAGTTGCCTTTTTGTAATCATTATGGCCAGTAATTGAGTGGGATTCAGTCCAAATTTCAACACAGAATAGTTCTAATTAAGTTGCCTTTTTGTAATCATTAGTTGTTTTTTTAAAAAATATAATCAGGTCAAGAAAACAACATATAATGAGACTGATAACATCTGAACAAATTGGTATCCTTTAAAGTGAACTTTTAATTAGGCACACTTTCTGTTTGTGTATAGGTATGTGTGTCCTCAAATCTTGTAACTCTACTTTTGAACTTTAAAAAAAAATTCAGTGAGAAGGCTCAAATTGGCCAAACATGTATACTCTACAGAACAAAACACGATTATAATAAGTTCGTGTCCATGCTGTAAAATCTTTGCGAAATTAGAAGTCTAATAGCCTGTTAAGTAGTGTTCATAATGGGGAAAATATTTATTTAAAGATTATCATGTCAAATTAGATACGATGTATAGCAAGTGAATAAAATTATAAAATTTAAACAAAGCCAGAACGCGCTCGATATTTTACGTCAGTGTTTCTCAAACTTTCGAGATATGTGTACCCTTTTTTTTTTTGATTTTTATAATATTGAGTACCCCTAGTAAAAACAACAACAACAAAAAAAAAAAAACTGGCAAATTGTTTTTTACTGGCATGACGCGTTAGCCGTGCATGTTTTCCCGATGTTTTCAGCATGGTGCAGCGCGTACCACCGCCAAAACTCTTCGCGTGCCGCACTTTGGGAAATAGTGTTCTATATCTGATCTGAGCACTGTTCTATGGCAATGGTCGTCACATGTGGCTCTTCATTGATTTTTTTTTGAGGCTCCCAAATGAGCCATTTATTTTTTCTCAAACACTTCTATTTCATAGTCTTGTTGACCATTCGTTACCACTGATGAAAATATTAACACAATGGGTCGTTCAGTTTCTTATTGACAAAAAACTTGCCCGCTTAACTGTCTGTCAATCTGACTGCCCGCCCCCAGCCATTCTGTTGGTATAACAGAGACGTTCCATGTACTGATCGTGCAAGTACGAGCACCCAAGTTTTTAAAATAAAATGCCAGTAAGACTATGTGTACACAATACCCGAGGTGCAAGTACGAGTATAGCTACTCCAAAAAAAAAAGTATTCGAGTACATGTTCTTGGTATAACAAAGTATATATAACCCAATCTCTGCTTTATAATATTTGTTGTTGTATCTATTATTGATACATATTATTGACAGATTCAGTAAGAGTCGTGTCAACTGCATTCCACTCACATACACCTCACATTCCACTCACGCACATCTTAATTCCACTCACGTACACATTTATTCCACTCAAATACAGTCAACTCAAATACACCTTACATTCAACTCACGTACATATACCATTCCACTGAAATACACCTTACATTCCATTCACGCACACATTATATTCCACTCACGTACACCTTACATTCCATTCACGTACTCCTTAATTCCATTCACGTACTCCTTACATTCCATTCACGTACTCCTTATAACTATGAAATATTAATAGTCGTACAAGTCCAAAGTAAAAATTTAGTAAAAAAAAAACAACAACCAGACAAGAGTAACCAATATCTTTGTTGTACGAAACAAATGAACACAATTATACGCATTATCAAAGTATTTATAAACCATGGGTGCACAGCCCGCGACCCGAATGCGACCCTTGTGAGAATTAAATGCCGCCCTTCTCAAAGCAAATTTTATAAATTATAATTGATTGTGACGAAGATGCAACTAAATCTGGCAATATGTGTTACAGCCCCCCCCCCTCCCCATTGTTTTCCTTTAAAAAATTAGTCCTGCGTGGTGGCTCTCAAAGTCATTAGGACGGTCCTGACGTATCGTAACGGTCACAAAGAAGAACGCCCTTATGACATTTTCATTAATGTCACCTGTCACAAAAACGTTTGAGGCAATTATTGACAATACATGTAATGTTGCTTTGTCACAAAGCAGCTAAAATATCTCTGTGAAATACTCGGATTCAGGAAAAAACATCAGATTTGAGCTAGGAAGTCGGTTTCTGGTGTCAAGTTTGAACAGTTGGCACTCTCTGGTTGATGAAAGCCAGTTAAACGCCGTGCAGGCCTCTGTTTCCCTCACACCGAAACACTCCGCGGCACACTGTAAAGATGAGCGAATGTCTGTCAGGTTCCGCAGTGCGGGGATGTTGATACTTTTTTGGTCAGACGTACTTCTATAGGAAGGAAGCAGTCTGTTGATGACCTCGCTGACCATAATTTCATACTCCGTTACGTGAAGATACTGCTTATGACGCCTGAAAAAATAAAAGCAAAAATAATTGACTGCAGTCAAAATTTCTGAAACCTAATGGTGGGTCCAATTTGACCGCATATGTATCCTACTGCAATAGGGGACCCTCCATTTATTAACCGCTGTATATACCTTTGTCTGGATACCATAACATCTCTGAAATACTCTGTCTAGAGCTTCCCTCCCCCCCCTTCTCCTTCAGTAAATTAGAACTGATCTGTGTCGTCAATAGCTACTTGTGGGCACTCCCTCTAAAATGCTTCGGAGGGCCACCTTTAATAAGTAATAATGTTTGACGTTTTTCCTCTATCTGGGACCTAGTTAATTCAAGCCCCCCCCCCCCCACAACGCGCCGCGTACCTTGATAGCCCTATATCGACACCAATGCCAGCCTGAGTTTTCCTAAATGATAGATGTAAGAAAGAAAAAAAAAAGACCAGAACTATAGACTCTACAATTTCAACTGCCTACAAAAAATATTACACAGCTGACTGTTTCCAAAGGGGAGATGATTTAATTGGGCAAGTAAAGGCTGCTGGGCGATGTGCTAACCACACAAATATACCGAGATTTCAGAAACAAATGAATTCTACACTTCATCTGACACGATGGAACCTCAGATAAAGGGAACTTTAAATTTATGTTATTTTTTTTACTATATCAGTGTTCCGTTACTCATAACGGTTTAAAAAAAAACAAACAACACTTTTACAACTCAAAAATATTATTGTTCGACACAATTCTATGATATGGTGAATGCAGTGATTTTAGTATGTTACTTTTAGTGTGAATTTTAGAAAGTTTTAAAAATACTATTATAACAAATACAAAAGCTTTTGCCATTTATTTGATGAGCATGCTTTATACAATAAATAAATCCTCTATAAAATTTCACGTAAATGGGAGTAGTAGAATAAGAATTGTATAAAGATTTTTGATTAAATTTATCTATTGTCACTAGAGTAGAGTTTATATCATTTGAAATACAAAATAGAACAAAAACAACTTCATTTAAATGTCCACGGGGGTGGGGGGGTATGTTGAACTAAGTAGATGCCCCTCTATCGTATTGCAGGAGGGCCACCAAGTTGTTAAAGACGGCTCTGGACATCAATACTCACATAATGGTCCAGACATATCTCCCGATCAATGGACTTGTACAGTTCCAGGTGTTGGTACCGTTGCTTACAGCTGTGCTCATGTTGAGGCAAAGTTTACCGGTGACATTTGGGAACTTCGGTAAGCCTCTTGGATCAGTCTCAAACACTTCTATCTGAAAGTCTTTTAGCCTTATTGAATACGGGTCTGCCCTGATTGGGGGAAAAAATGAAGAAACAGGACATTACAAGTTACAAATAAAATGAAACCATTGCATGTCTGCATGTCATACTCCTGATTTTATTGCGTTGCCGCTCTTAGGTCTAGGTGGAGGGGGGGGGTACTGGGCAGAAAGTACATAGATAAGTGTAAAGTTCCCTTAAGCCCCTAAGGGCTCATCGGGGCAGATAAAGTGTAGAGTTCATCTGTTTCAGTAACCTCGGCATATGAAGGGATTGTGTGGTTAGCACAACACCCAGCCGCTTTTACTCCGCCAACTTAAAGGCAGGTACCCATTTAAAGCTGGGTGGACTTGGGGACCTGAAAAAGTTCGAAGGTACTCACCGAGATTCGAACCCGGGACCCTCAGGTCGACAGTCAAGCGCTCTACACCACTCGACCACCCGTCCCCAAGATAAGTGTTGGCTTTGAGAAAAAGTGCCCGCCGGCGCCCGAACAAAGAATACAAAAAAGATGAATCATAGAAGGGGCCCCCTTTGGCATGGGGGCCCTAGATTATCTAATCATAAGAACGGCTCTGCCTACTTTTGGGTCCTTCAGTTAGTCAGTCTGCTAAATGTGTTTTTTTTTTGTTATCTGCCAGTGGCTACGTAATGGAGGCCTTTGTGGGTGGCGGCTATGATAACCGCTCTAGGCCCCGGGCACGAAGGGCGCCACGACAGGAGCACTGTGGCGTATGATAACAACTCTAAGGCGACTTCTGGACAACCCTATCCTTGACGGCACTATAGACTTAGCTAAGACATTATTCCTTTTCATGGATACTTCTAAAAGAAATTACCTGGATGGTACCAATAATGGCACCCTGTCCGAAGGAGCGTTACCTTGAGCTGGCACGGGGTGTCTCGGCTTGTATCGATTTTGAGTATTTTTTTTTATTCCAATAGGTGGCCATGTACGAGAACGGCGCGAACAGAATTCCGATTATATATAAATCAATATTGATTAAAATGAGCCGCACCATAACCAATTTAGCTTGATTTATTGAATAGGAGTAGTTAATAGGGGGAAAAAACTGTTACATTGGAAATCGTGCTATACTCAACGAATAACATCAATTTTATATTTAGTGGAAGTATACATATATAATTCAGTGCCGTAACGAGCTTAACTCGCGCCCGGGGCACAATACCTTTTTAATACATTTTAGCGCACCCCCCCATTCGAAAATCATATAATTTTATATGTAAAATATAAATTTGGCGCCCCATTGTGAGTAGCGCCCGGGGACATATGTACCCCCGCCCCCTAGCTACGCCTCCGATATAATTTTCTCTATTGTTCTATATATATGTATACAATGATAACTCCTTTTGTTGCCTATAATCCGTCCGAACAACAAAAAAAAAAACCGAGTCGAATAATTCAATTTGAATAATAGGAACTTTTAAATCCATAAATAAGGTACATAAACCGAGACAATTATTGTGTAACACCGTGACAATCAATGAAAACCGAGTCACTTGATAACTGAGGTTTGACTGAATGAGTTATTTCACACAGTAGAGATACAGTTTACACATACGTTTAAATCTTTAAAAAAAATAACGTTACTTTTTCCAAGCAGAATATAGTTGTCTTCATGCCATCGGACAATGTTGTCTCCTAACCCAAAGTATGCATTTTAACACGTCCATTTACCGATTCTTTCGTGCAGTGGCGTAATGGGGGGGGGCAAGGGGGGACATCATGCCGCGGGCGCTACTCACTAAAGGGGCGCCAAATGGTATATTTTACATATAATATTAGATGGTTTTCAAATGGTGGGGGGTGGGTGGGGGCGCTAAAAAAGGTATTGTGCACAGGGCGCGAGTTAGGCTCGCTACGCCACTGCTTTCGTGGTCGTCATAGCTTATATATATATATATATATATATATATATATATATATATATATATATATATATATATATATATATATATATTAAACAATGGATTGTATTTCTGCACTCAACTCACCTGTTGGTTAGAACAATCTGTTCTATGACAAATGTTCCTCTCAGATCTACCATCCACCAGACTGGATTAGTAATGTTGGTGTGATGAACGTTATTCGGTCTACTGTAATAATTTCGATTTCCATCATTTGCCCAGCTGGCCACATATCTGTCATAAGTACTGCTTTGAAATGAAGGTTTGAACAGAGCAGCGTTGTACAAATTAGGCTGCTGCATTGAGACTAAGTACGACAAACTTAACATCAAAAAGTACAAAAATGTAGTCCCAATCATAATTTGAACGACTCAAATAAAAAATATGTGATGTTTGATAGCTTTGATAACATAATCCGCATTCTACAAACTCTGGTAATTTTATATTTCTACATGTAACGAAGAGCCAAGTACTTTGGCCTGGCCAATGAAAATTTAGATTGAGTTAGAAGTATACATAGGTGAAACATTATATGTATCAGTGCGATAGTTCTGTGGAAAAAAAATCAATGTTAACAAACAAATAATAACCAATCTGAAATCTATATTTATACTATAATACAAAGACGGTCAAGGCGAATAAAAAAAACAACTATTGTTTTCATTCTTTAAAGTTTCGATATTTTATTTTGTCTTGAAAAAGACAACGAAACTTATAGACACCGATCGGAAATTTAAAAAAGTTTGTAGGCTGGCATAAAATGCAATTTTATTGTTGAAAGGATAATTAAGGACACAGGTTCTTAAAAAAATTGTGGATCGCAATCCTCTTATAGTGGGAGAGCTCATTTGAAAGGAGTCAATAAAAGATTAGTATAATTACTTTATTGGGAATATTACTTTTTAGATTTGTTTATCTAGTATAATTTTTTTATTTTTATTTTGCGAAAGCCTAAAGTGTTTCATAGTGGGTCGAGAATAGAATAAAGTTTGAGAACCACTGATTTAGGGGTCTAGTACACTGTCGATTTTCGGAAACCGGATATTGACATTAGCATGTGTCCATGATATTCTTTGAAAAATTTTTCATCTGCCTCAGTAAATCTATAATTTGTCGAGGGGTGAAAGTTGATGGGCGATGGATGTATGGAGTGGACGTTAAGAAAACTCACTTCAAATGTGGGCCCGTGGACGAGCAGGGAGGCAGATCGACCTGCTGACGAAACAACAACACACCCACACAAACACACACACACACGTACGAGTCCTGCCTCTAGACACTGATCTATATAACTGTGTGTGAGTGAGTGAGTGTTAGTCTATTAACAGAGTAGTTGGTAACCAAAATGAAGTAATTGGTTTGCTTGGACAAGAGACCCCCACCCCCACCCCACCCACACCCTGCAAGGTTGTGGCCCTTTACTGATTGTGTTGGATAAGTTGAGAGCATGAATATAAATTACACAGACTAAGTCAAAACTAATCTGTTTGGGCCATGTGAGACACAGACTAAGTAAAAACTAATCTGTTTGGGCCATATGAGACACAGACTAAATCAAAACTAATCTGTTTGGGCCATATGAGACACAGACTAAATCAAAACTAATCTGTTTGGGCCATATGAGACACAGACTAAATCAAAACTAATCCCACACACCATTTTAGCCATTTCCGCCATTCATCTTCACACCATTCCAGCCATTTCCGCCATTCATCTTCACACCATTCCAGCCATTCCCGCCATTCATCTTCACACCATTCCAGCCATTCCCGCCATTCATCTTCACACCATTCCAGCCATTCCCGCCATTCATCTTCACACCATTCCAGCCATTCCCGCCATTCATCTTCACACCATTCCAGCCATTCCCGCCATTCATCTTCACACCATTCCAGCCATTCATCTTCACACCATTCCAGCCATTTCCGCCATTCATCTTCACACCATTCCAGCCATTTCCGCCATTCATCTTCACACCATTCCAGCCATTTCCGCCATTCATCTTCACACCATTCCAGCCATTTCCGCCATTCATCTTCACACCATTCCAGCCATTCCCGCCATTCATCTTCACACCATTCCAGCCATTCCCGCCATTCATCTTCACACCATTCCAGCCATTCCCGCCATTCATCTTCACACCATTCCAGCCATTTCCGCCATTCATCGTCACACCATTTCCGCCATTCATCTTCACACCATTCCAGCCATTCCCGCCATTCATCTTCACACCATTTCCGCCATTCATCTTCACACCATTCCAGCCATTTCCGCCATTCCTCATCACACCATTCCAGCCATTTCCGCCATTCATCTTCACACCATTCCAGCCATTTCCGCCATTCATCTTCACACCATTCCAGCCATTTCCGCCATTCATCTTCACACCATTTCCGCCATTCATCTTCACACCATTCCAGCCATTCCCGCCATTCATCTTCACACCATTTCCGCCATTCATCTTCACACCATTCCAGCCATTTCCGCCATTCATCTTCACACCATTCCAGCCATTCACGCCATTCATCTTCACACCATTCCAGCCATTCCCGCCATTCATCTTCACACCATTTCCGCCATTCATCTTCACACCATTCCAGCCATTCCCGCCATTCATCTTCACACCATTCCAGCCATTCCCGCCATTCATCTTCACACCATTCCAGCCATTCCCGCCATTCATCTTCACACCATTCCAGCCATTTCCGCCATTCATCTTCACACCATTTCCGCCATTCATCTTCACACCATTCCAGCCATTTCCGCCATTCATCTTCACACCATTCCAGCCATTTCCGCCATTCATCTTCACACCATTTCCGCCATTCATCTTCACACCATTCCAGCCATTCCCGCCATTCATCTTCACACCATTCCAGCCATTTCCGCCATTCATCTTTACACCATTTCCGCCATTCATCTTCACACCATTCCAGCCATTCCCGCCATTCATCTTCACACCATTCCGCCATTCCTTCATCCCATTCCAGCCATTCCCGCCATTCATCTTTACACCATTTCCGCCATTCATCTTCACACCATTCCAGCCATTTCCGCCATTCATCTTCACACCATTCCAGCCATTCCCGCCATTCATCTTCACACCATTCCAGCCATTTCCGCCATTCATCTTCACACCATTTCCGCCATTCATCTTCACACCATTCCAGCCATTTCCGCCATTCATCTTCACACCATTCCAGCCATTTCCGCCATTCATCTTTACACCATTTCCGCCATTCATCTTCACACCATTCCAGCCATTCCCGCCATTCATCTTCACCCCATTTCCGCCATTCATCTTCACACCATTCCAGCCATTTCCGCCATTCATCTTTACACCATTTCCGCCATTCATCTTCACACCATTCCAGCCATTTCCGCCATTCATCTTCACACCATTCCAGCCATTTCCGCCATTCATCTTTACACCATTTCCGCCATTCATCTTCACACCATTCCAGCCATTCCCGCCATTCATCTTCACACCATTTCCGCCATTCATCTTCACACTATTCCAGCCATTCCCGCCATTCATCTTCACACCATTTCCGCCATTCATCTTCACACCATTCCAGCCATTCCCGCCATTCATCTTCACACCATTCCAGCCATTCCCGCCATTCATCTTCACACCATTCCAGCCATTTCCGCCATTCATCTTCACACCATTTCCGCCATTCATCTTCACACCATTCCAGCCATTCCCGCCATTCATCTTCACACCATTCCAGCCATTCCCGCCATTCATCTTCACACCATTTCCGCCATTCATCTTCACACCATTCCAGCCATTCCCGCCATTCATCTTCACACCATTCCAGCCATTCCCGCCATTCATCTTCACACCATTCCAGCCATTTCCGCCATTCATCTTCACACCATTTCCGCCATTCATCTTCACACCATTCCAGCCATTCCCGCCATTCATCTTCACACCATTCCAGCCATTTCCGCCATTCATCTTCACACCATTCCAGCCATTTCCGCCATTCATCTTCACACCATTCCAGCCATTTCCGCCATTCATCTTCACACCATTCCAGCCATTTCCGCCATTCATCTTCACACCATTCCAGCCATTTCCGCCATTCATCTTCACACCATTTCCGCCATTCATCTTCACACCATTCCAGCCATTCCCGCCATTCATCTTCACACCATTTCCGCCATTCATCTTCACACCATTCCAGCCATTTCCGCCATTCATCTTCACACCATTCCAGCCATTTCCGCCATTCATCTTCACACCATTCCAGCCATTTCCGCCATTCATCTTCACACCATTTCCGCCATTCATCTTCACACCATTCCAGCCATTCCCGCCATTCATCTTCACACCATTCCAGCCATTCCCGCCATTCATCTTCACACCATTCCAGCCATTCCCGCCATTCATCTTCACACCATTCCAGCCATTTCCGCCATTCATCTTCACACCATTTCCGCCATTCATCTTCACACCATTCCAGCCATTTCCGCCATTCATCTTCACACCATTCCAGCCATTCCCGCCATTCATCTTCACACCATTCCAGCCATTTCCGCCATTCATCTTCACACCATTTCCGCCATTCATCTTCACACCATTCCAGCCATTCCCGCCATTCATCTTCACACCATTTCCGCCATTCATCTTCACACCATTCCAGCCATTCCCACCATTCATCTTCACACCATTCCAGCCATTCCCGCCATTCATCTTCACACCATTTCCGCCATTCATCTTCACACCATTTGCGCCATTCATCTTTACACCATTCCAGCCATTCCCGCCATTCATCTTCACACCATTTCCGCCATTCATCTTCACACCATTCCAGCCATTCCCGCCATTCATCTTCACACCATTCCAGCCATTCCCGCCATTCATCTTCACACCATTCCAGCCATTCCCGCCATTCATCTTCACACCATTCCAGCCATTTCCGCCATTCATCTTCACACCATTCCAGCCATTTCCGCCATTCATCTTCACACCATTTCCGCCATTCATCTTCACACCATTCCAGCCATTTCCGCCATTCATCTTCACACCATTCCAGCCATTTCCGCCATTCATCTTCACACCATTCCAGCCATTTCCGCCATTCATCTTCACACCATTTCCGCCATTCATCTTCACACCATTCCAGCCCTTCCCGCCATTCATCTTCACACCATTTCCGCCATTCATCTTCACACCATTCCAGCCATTCCCACCATTCATCTTCACACCATTCCAGCCATTCCCGCCATTCATCTTCACACCATTTCCGCCATTCATCTTAACACCATTTGCGCCATTCATCTTTACACCATTCCAGCCCTTCCCGCCTTTCATCTTCACACCATTCCCGCCATTCATCTTCACACCATTCCAGCCATTCCCGCCATTCATCTTCAAACCATTACAGCCATTCCCGCCATTCATCTTCACACCATTCCAGCCATTCCCGCCATTCATCTTCACACCATTCCAGCCATTTCCGCCATTCATCTTCACACCATTTCCGCCATTCATCTTCACACCATTCCAGCCATTCCCGCCATTCATCTTCACACCATTCCAGCCATTCCCGCCATTCATCTTCACACCATTCCAGCCATTTCCGCCATTCATCTTCACACCATTTCCGCCATTCATCTTCACACCATTCCAGCCATTCCCGCCATTCATCTTCACACCATTTCCGCCATTCATCTTCACACCATTCCAGCCATTCCCGCCATTCATCTTCACACCATTCCAGCCATTCCCGCCATTCATCTTCACACCATTTCCGCCATTCATCTTCACACCATTTGCGCCATTCATCTTTACACCATTCCAGCCATTCCCGCCATTCATCTTCACACCATTTCCGCCATTCATCTTCACACCATTCCAGCCATTCCCGCCATTCATCTTCACACCATTACAGCCATTCCCGCCATTCATCTTCACACCATTACAGCCATTCCCGCCATTCATCTTCACACCATTCCAGCCATTCCCGCCATTCATCTTCACACCATTCCAGCCATTTCCGCCATTCATCTTCACACCATTTCCGCCATTCATCTTCACACCATTCCAGCCATTTCCGCCATTCATCTTCACACCATTCCAGCCATTTCCGCCATTCATCTTCACACCATTCCAGCCATTTCCGCCATTCATCTTCACACCATTCCAGCCATTTCCGCCATTCATCTTCACACCATTCCAGCCATTCCCGCCATTCATCTTCACACCATTTCCGCCATTCATCTTCACACCATTTGCGCCATTCATCTTACACCATTCCAGCCATTCCGCCATTCATCTTCACACCATTCCGCCATTCATCTTCACACCATTCCAGCCATTCCGCCATTCATCTTCACACCATTCCAGCCATTTCCGCCATTCATCTTCACACCATTCCAGCCATTCCCGCCATTCATCTTCACACCATTCCAGCCATTTCCGCCATTCATCTTCACACCATTTCCGCCATTCATCTTCACACCATTCCAGCCATTCACGCCATTCATCTTCACACCATTCCAGCCATTTCCGCCATTCATCTTCACACCATTCCAGCCATTTCCGCCATTCATCTTCACACCATTTCCGCCATTCATCTTCACACCATTCCAGCCATTCCCGCCATTCATCTTCACACCATTTCCGCCATTCATCTTCACACCATTCCAGCCATTCCCGCCATTCATCTTCACACCATTTCCGCCATTCATTTACATTTCCGCCATTCATCTTCACACCATTTTAGCCATTTCCGCCATTCATCTTCACACCATTCCAGCCATTCCCGCCATTCATCTTCACACCATTCCAGCCATTCCCGCCATTCATCTTCACACCATTCCAGCCATTCCCGCCATTCATCTTCACACCATTCCAGCCATTCCCGCCATTCATCTTCACACCATTCCAGCCATTCCCGCCATTCATCTTCACACCATTCCAGCCATTTCCGCCATTCATCTTCACACCATTCCAGCCATTCATCTTCACTCCTATCCAGCCATTTCCGCCATTCATCTTCACACCATTCCAGCCATTTCCGCCATTCATCTTCACACCATTCCAGCCATTTCCGCCATTCATCTTCACACCATTCCAGCCATTTCCGCCATTCATCTTCACACCATTCCAGCCATTCCCGCCATTCATCTTCACACCATTACAGCCATTCCCGCCATTCATCTTCACACCATTCCAGCCATTCCCGCCATTCATCTTCACACCATTCCAGCCATTTCCGCCATTTATCTTCACACCATTTCCGCCATTCATCTTCACACCATTCCAGCCATTCCCGCCATTCATCTTCACACCATTTCCGCCATTCATCTTCACACCATTCCAGCCATTTCCGCCATTCCTCATCACACCATTCCAGCCATTTCCGCCATTCATCTTCACACCATTCCAGCCATTTCCGCCATTCATCTTCACACCATTCCAGCCATTTCCGCCATTCATCTTCACACCATTTCCGCCATTCATCTTCACACCATTCCAGCCATTCCCGCCATTCATCTTCACACCATTTCCGCCATTCATCTTCACACCATTCCAGCCATTTCCGCCATTCATCTTCACACCATTCCAGCCATTTCCGCCATTCATCTTCACACCATTCCAGCCATTTCCGCCATTCATCTTCACACCATTTCCGCCATTCATCTTCACACCATTCCAGCCATTCCCGCCATTCATCTTCACACCATTCCAGCCATTCCCGCCATTCATCTTCACACCATTCCAGCCATTCCCGCCATTCATCTTCACACCATTCCAGCCATTTCCGCCATTCATCTTCACACCATTTCCGCCATTCATCTTCACACCATTCCAGCCATTTCCGCCATTCATCTTCACACCATTCCAGCCATTTCCGCCATTCATCTTCACACCATTTCCGCCATTCATCTTCACACCATTCCAGCCATTCACGCCATTCATCTTCACACCATTCCAGCCATTTCCGCCATTCATCTTTACACCATTTCCGCCATTCATCTTCACACCATTCCAGCCATTCACGCCATTCATCTTAACACCATTTCCGCCATTTCCGCCATTCATCTTCACACCATTCCAGCCATTCCCGCCATTCATCTTTACACCATTTCCGCCATTCATCTTCACACCATTCCAGCCATTTCCGCCATTCATCTTCACACCATTCCAGCCATTTCCGCCATTCATCTTCACACCATTCCAGCCATTTCCGCCATTCATCTTTACACCATTTCCGCCATTCATCTTCACACCATTCCAGCCATTTCCGCCATTCATCTTCACACCATTCCAGCCATTTCCGCCATTCATCTTTACACCATTTCCGCCATTCATCTTCACACCATTCCAGCCATTCCCGCCATTCATCTTCACACCATTCCAGCCATTTCCGCCATTCATCTTCACACCATTCCAGCCATTTCCGCCATTCATCTTTACACCATTTCCGCCATTCATCTTCACACCATTCCAGCCATTTCCGCCATTCATCTTCACACCATTCCAGCCATTTCCGCCATTCATCTTTACACCATTTCCGCCATTCATCTTCACACCATTCCAGCCATTCCCGCCATTCATCTTCACACCATTTCCGCCATTCATCTTCACACCATTCCAGCCATTCCCGCCATTCATCTTCACACCATTTCCGCCATTCATCTTCACACCATTCCAGCCATTCCCGCCATTCATCTTCACACCATTCCAGCCATTCCCGCCATTCATCTTCACACCATTCCAGCCATTTCCGCCATTCATCTTCACACCATTTCCGCCATTCATCTTCACACCATTCCAGCCATTCCCGCCATTCATCTTCACACCATTCCAGCCATTCCCGCCATTCATCTTTACACCATTTCCGCCATTCATCTTCACACCATTCCAGCCATTCCCGCCATTCATCTTCACACCATTCCAGCCATTCCCGCCATTCATCTTCACACCATTCCAGCCATTTCCGCCATTCATCTTCACACCATTTCCGCCATTCATCTTCACACCATTCCAGCCATTCCCGCCATTCATCTTCACACCATTCCAGCCATTCCGCCATTCATCTTCACACCATTCCAGCCATTCCGCCATTCATCTTCACACCATTCCAGCCATTCCCGCCATTCATCTTCACACCATTCCAGCCATTTCCGCCATTCATCTTCACACCATTCCAGCCATTTCCGCCATTCATCTTCACACCATTTCCGCCATTCATCTTCACACCATTCCAGCCATTCCGCCATTCATCTTCACCATTTCCGCCATTCATCTTCACACCATTCCAGCCATTCCCGCCATTCATCTTCACACCATTCCAGCCATTTCCGCCATTCATCTTCACACCATTCCAGCCATTCCCGCCATTCATCTTCACACCATTCCAGCCATTTCCGCCATTCATCTTCACACCATTTCCGCCATTCATCTTCACACCATTCCAGCCATTCCCGCCATTCATCTTCACACCATTCCAGCCATTCCCGCCATTCATCTTCACACCATTCCAGCCATTTCCGCCATTCATCTTCACACCATTTCCGCCATTCATCTTCACACCATTCCAGCCATTCCCGCCATTCATCTTCACACCATTCCAGCCATTCCCGCCATTCATCTTCACACCATTCCGCCATTCATCTTCACCATTCGCCATTCATCTTCACACCATTCCAGCCATTCCCGCCATTCATCTTCACACCATTTCCGCCATTCATCTTCACACCATTCCAGCCATTCCCGCCATTCATCTTCACACCATTCCAGCCATTCCCGCCATTCATCTTCACACCATTCCAGCCATTTCCGCCATTCATCTTCACACCATTCCAGCCATTTCCGCCATTCATCTTCACACCATTCCAGCCATTCCCGCCATTCATCTTCACACCATTCCAGCCATTTCCGCCATTCATCTTCACACCATTTCCGCCATTCATCTTCACACCATTCCAGCCATTCCCGCCATTCATCTTCACACCATTCCAGCCATTCCCGCCATTCATCTTCACACCATTCCAGCCATTTCCGCCATTCATCTTCACACCATTTCCGCCATTCATCTTCACACCATTCCAGCCATTCCCGCCATTCATCTTCACACCATTTCCGCCATTCATCTTCACACCATTCCAGCCATTCCCGCCATTCATCTTCACACCATTACCGCCATTTCCGCCATTCATCTTCACACCATTCCAGCCATTCCCGCCATTCATCTTCACACCATTCCAGCCATTTCCGCCATTCATCTTCACACCATTTCCGCCATTCATCTTCACACCATTCCAGCCATTTCCGCCATTCATCTTCACACCATTCCAGCCATTCACGCCATTCATCTTCACACCATTCCAGCCATTCCCGCCATTCATCTTCACACCATTCCAGCCATTCCCGCCATTCATCTTCACACCATTCCAGCCATTCCCGCCATTCATCTTCACACCATTCCAGCCATTCCGCCATTCATCTTCACACCATTCCAGCCATTTCCGCCATTCATCTTCACACCATTCCGCCATTCATCTTCACTCCTTTCCAGCCATTTCCGCCATTCATCTTCACACCATTCCAGCCATTTCCGCCATTCATCTTCACACCATTCCAGCCATTTCCGCCATTCATCTTCACACCATTCCAGCCATTTCCGCCATTCATCTTCACACCATTCCAGCCATTCCCGCCATTCATCTTCACACCATTCCAGCCATTTCCGCCATTCATCTTCACACCATTCCAGCCATTCACGCCATTCATCTTCACACCATTCCAGCCATTCCCGCCATTCATCTTCACACCATTTCCGCCATTCATCTTCACACCATTCCAGCCATTTCCGCCATTCATCTTCACACCATTTCCGCCATTCATCTTCACACCATTCCAGCCATTTCCGCCATTCATCTTCACACCATTCCAGCCATTTCCGCCATTCATCTTCACACCATTCCAGCCATTTCCGCCATTCATCTTCACACCATTCCAGCCATTTCCGCCATTCATCTTCACACCATTCCAGCCATTTCCGCCATTCATCTTCACACCATTTCCGCCATTCATCTTCACACCATTCCAGCCATTCCCGCCATTCATCTTCACACCATTCCAGCCATTCCCGCCATTCATCTTCACACCATTCCAGCCATTTCCGCCATTCATCTTCACACCATTCCAGCCATTTCCGCCATTCATCTTTACACCATTTCCGCCATTCATCTTCACACCATTCCAGCCATTTCCGCCATTCATCTTCACACCATTTCCGCCATTCATCTTCACACCATTCCAGCCATTCCCGCCATTCATCTTCACACCATTCCAGCCATTCCCGCCATTCATCTTCACAACCATTTCCGCCATTCATCTTCACACCATTCCAGCCATTCCCGCCATTCATCTTCACACCATTCCAGCCATTCCCGCCATTCATCTTCACACCATTCCAGCCATTCCCGCCAATTATCTTCACAACCTTTTCCGCCATTCATCTTCACACCATTCCAGCCATTTCCGCCATTCATCTTCACACCATTCCAGCCATTTCCGCCATTCATCTTCACACCATTCCAGCCATTTCCGCCATTCATCTTTACACCATTTCCGCCATTCATCTTCACACCATTCCAGCCATTTCCGCCATTCATCTTCACACCATTCCAGCCATTTCCGCCATTCATCTTCACACCATTCCAGCCATTTCCGCCATTCATCTTCACACCATTCCAGCCATTCCCGCCATTCATCTTCACACCATTCCAGCCATTTCCGCCATTCATCTTCACACCATTTCCGCCATTCATCTTCACACCATTCCAGCCATTCCCGCCATTCATCTTCACACCACCATTTCCGCCATTCATCTTCACACCATTCCAGCCATTTCCGCCATTCATCTTCACACCATTCCAGCCATTTCCGCCATTCATCTTCACACCATTCCAGCCATTTCCGCCATTCATCTTTACACCATTTCCGCCATTCATCTTCACACCATTCCAGCCATTTCCGCCATTCACCTTCACACCATTCCAGCCATTTCCGCCATTCATCTTCACACCCCCCATTTCCGCCATTCATCTTCACACCATTCCAGCCATTCCCGCCATTCATCTTTTCACCATTTCCGCCATTCATCTTCACACCATTCCAGCCATTTCCGCCATTCATCTTCACACCATTTCCGCCATTCATCTTCACACCATTCCAGCCATTTCCGCCATTCATCTTCACACCATTCCAGCCATTTCCGCCATTCATCTTTACACCATTTCCGCCATTCATCTTCACACCATTCCAGCCATTCCCGCCATTCATCTTCACACCATTTCCGCCATTCATCTTCACACCATTCCAGCCATTCCCGCCATTCATCTTCACACCATTTCCGCCATTCATCTTCACACCATTCCAGCCATTCCCGCCATTCATCTTCACACCATTCCAGCCATTCCCGCCATTCATCTTCACACCATTCCAGCCATTTCCGCCATTCATCTTCACACCATTTCCGCCATTCATCTTCACACCATTCCAGCCATTCCCGCCATTCATCTTCACACCATTCCAGCCATTCCCGCCATTCATCTTCACACCATTTCCGCCATTCATCTTCACACCATTCCAGCCATTCCCGCCATTCATCTTCACACCATTCCAGCCATTCCCGCCATTCATCTTCACACCATTCCAGCCATTTCCGCCATTCATCTTCACACCATTTCCGCCATTCATCTTCACACCATTCCAGCCATTCCCGCCATTCATCTTCACACCATTCCAGCCATTCCCGCCATTCATCTTCACACCATTTCCGCCATTCATCTTAACACCATTTGCGCCATTCATCTTTACACCATTCCAGCCATTCCCGCCATTCATCTTCACACCATTCCCGCCATTCATCTTCACACCATTCCAGCCATTCCCGCCATTCATCTTCACACCATTCCAGCCATTCCCGCCATTCATCTTCACACCATTCCAGCCATTCCCGCCATTCATCTTCACACCATTCCAGCCATTTCCGCCATTCATCTTCACACCATTCCAGCCATTCCCGCCATTCATCTTCACACCATTCCAGCCATTTCCGCCATTCATCTTCACACCATTTCCGCCATTCATCTTCACACCATTCCAGCCATTCCCGCCATTCATCTTCACACCATTCCAGCCATTCCCGCCATTCATCTTCACACCATTCCAGCCATTTCCGCCATTCATCTTCACACCATTTCCGCCATTCATCTTCACACCATTCCAGCCATTCCCGCCATTCATCTTCACACCATTTCCGCCATTCATCTTCACACCATTCCAGCCATTCCCGCCATTCATCTTCACACCATTTCCGCCATTCATCTTCACACCATTTCCGCCATTCATCTTCACACCATTCCAGCCATTCCCGCCATTCATCTTCACACCATTCCAGCCATTCCCGCCATTCATCTTCACACCATTTCCGCCATTCATCTTCACACCATTTCAGCCATTCCCGCCATTCATCTTCACACCATTCCAGCCATTCCCGCCATTCATCTTCACACCATTCCAGCCATTCCCGCCATTCATCTTCACACCATTCCAGCCATTTCCGCCATTCATCTTCACACCATTCCAGCCATTCCGCCATTCATCTTCACACCATTCCAGCCATTCCGCCATTCATCTTCACACCATTCCAGCCATTTCCGCCATTCATTCACCATTTCCGCCATTCATCTTCACACCATTCCAGCCATTTCCGCCATTCATCTTCACACCATTCCAGCCATTTCCGCCATTCATCTTCACACCATTCCAGCCATTTCCGCCATTCATCTTCACACCATTCCAGCCATTTCCGCCATTCATCTTCACACCATTCCAGCCATTCCCGCCATTCATCTTCACACCATTCCAGCCATTCCCGCCATTCATCTTCACACCATTACAGCCATTCCCGCCATTCATCTTCACACCATTCCAGCCATTTCCGCCATTCATCTTCACACCATTTCCGCCATTCATCTTCACACCATTCCAGCCATTCCCGCCATTCATCTTCACACCATTTCCGCCATTCATCTTCACACCATTCCAGCCATTTCCGCCATTCCTCATCACACCATTCCAGCCATTTCCGCCATTCATCTTCACACCATTCCAGCCATTTCCGCCATTCATCTTCACACCATTCCAGCCATTTCCGCCATTCATCTTCACACCATTCCAGCCATTCACGCCATTCATCTTCACACCATTTCCGCCATTCATCTTCACACCATTCCAGCCATTCCCGCCATTCATCTTCACACCATTCCAGCCATTCCCGCCATTCATCTTCACACCATTCCAGCCATTCCCGCCATTCATCTTCACACCATTCCAGCCATTTCCGCCATTCATCTTCACACCATTTCCGCCATTCATCTTCACACCATTCCAGCCATTTCCGCCATTCATCTTCACACCATTTCCGCCATTCATCTTCACACCATTACAGCCATTCCCGCCATTCATCTTCACACCATTCCAGCCATTTCCGCCATTTATCTTCACACCATTTCCGCCATTCATCTTCACACCATTCCAGCCATTCCCGCCATTCATCTTCACACCATTCCAGCCATTTCCGCCATTCATCTTCACACCATTCCAGCCATTCCCGCCATTCATCTTCACACCATTTCCGCCATTCATCTTCACACCATTCCAGCCATTTCCGCCATTCATCTTCTCACCATTACAGCCATTTCCGCCATTCATCTTCACACCATTCCAGCCATTCACGCCATTCATCTTCACACCATTTCCGCCATTCATCTTCACACCATTCCAGCCATTTCCGCCATTCATCTTCACACCATTCCAGCCATTTCCGCCATTCATCTTCACACCATTTCCGCCATTCATCTTCACACCATTCCAGCCATTCCCGCCATTCATCTTCACACCATTTCAGCCATTTCCGCCATTCATCTTCACACCATTCCAGCCATTTCCGCCATTCATCTTTACACCATTTCCGCCATTCATCTTCACACCATTCCAGCCATTCCCGCCATTCATCTTCACACCATTCCAGCCATTTCCGCCATTCATCTTCACACCATTTCCGCCATTCATCTTCACACCATTCCAGCCATTCCCGCCATTCATCTTCACACCATTTCCGCCATTCATCTTCACACCATTCCAGCCATTCCCGCCATTCATCTTCACACCATTCCAGCCATTCCCGCCATTCATCTTCACACCATTCCAGCCATTTCCGCCATTCATCTTCACACCATTTCCGCCATTCATCTTCACACCATTCCAGCCATTCCCGCCATTCATCTTCACACCATTCCAGCCATTCCCGCCATTCATCTTCACACCATTTCCGCCATTCATCTTCACACCATTCCAGCCATTCCCGCCATTCATCTTCACACCATTCCAGCCATTCCCGCCATTCATCTTCACACCATTCCAGCCATTTCCGCCATTCATCTTCACACCATTTCCGCCATTCATCTTCACACCATTCCAGCCATTCCCGCCATTCATCTTCACACCATTCCAGCCATTCCCGCCATTCATCTTCACACCATTCCAGCCATTTCCGCCATTCATCTTCACACCATTCCAGCCATTCCCGCCATTCATCTTCACACCATTCCAGCCATTCCCGCCATTCATCTTCACACCATTTCCGCCATTCATCTTCACACCATTTCCGCCATTCATCTTCACACCATTCCAGCCATTCCCGCCATTCATCTTCACACCATTTCCGCCATTCATCTTCACACCATTCCAGCCATTCCCGCCATTCATCTTCACACCATTCCAGCCATTCCCGCCATTCATCTTCACACCATTCCAGCCATTCCCGCA
>JAGDYQ010000018.1:3739241-3926735 GCA_021962125.1 Bulinus truncatus
CAGCTTGTACTGAGTAATTGGCAAGTCGCTACTAGAGTCCAACAGTAGTCAGCTAACATCGCTGCACTCCACCGGCCCTGTGTAGCGTGACTCCATCACAGAAATGTCCTGGTGGAAGCGTGCCGCCATGTTCATCGCTTACTGCGCCTAGGTTTTCTGGGAAGAAGTCTAGATGTGAATCGAGTAAATGAATTTTCATAGACATATTGCATTCCAGGTGTTTGTAGGCACTAATGCATTTCTTTACAACTGTTTCATAGTCGACAGACTTCTTATTTCCAAGAAAATTGGTTACGACTGACTTGAATGCCACCCACGCATCTTTTTCAGGATGACTTAAAGTGTTTTGAAAGTCTTCATCGGCCATGATTTTTCTTATTTGTGGACCTATGAAAATACCTTCCTTGACTTTAGCATAACTGGAGCTCTGAAACTTGTTGCATAGGTATATAAATGCATCCGATTTGCTGTCTAATGCCTTGACAAAGTTCTTCATCAGTCCTAATTTTATATGAAGCGGTGGCATGAGAATTTTGTCACGATCAACCAACGGTTGATGAAGAACGATTTTGTTTCCTGGTTGCATTCTGTCTCTGATCGACCAATTCTTTTTTGTATAGTGGTGCTTCTTATCTCGGCTGTCCCATTCACATATGAAGCACATGTACTTCAGTGTACCCCGGGTCTGGAATTCCCATCAAAACAGTTATTACTTTTAGATCGCCGCAGATATTCCAGTTGTACACGCGATAACGTATTGTTTCCAACAGTTCCGACATGTTTTCATATGTCTCTTTCAGTGTGGGCAGAATATCCTTAACTGGTACTGAAGCATATTTGTTTCCATTGTGCAACAATACTGCTTTTAAGCTAGTCTTTGACGAGTCAATGAACAGTCGCCAATCTTCAACAATGTGTTCGACACCAAGACCTTTTGTTAGCGCCAGATCTCGCACAAGGTCGCAACGTTCAGCATAATTCATCAAATGAATTCCTTCTCCGGCAGCTTTGTAGTCAGGGTCTGAGTCATCGGCACAAGATGGAACATCACTTTCTTCATCCTTCTCTTCGTCTATTGTGTATTCTACAGGCGATTGTGGTACTGGAAAAATGACAGGATCGTGTGGAATTGGTTTTGAAACGGATGCAACGTTTGGGTAATTGACAGTTGTACGAGTTTTATAACAAATTCCATTGATGTTTGCCAAACAAAAATAACAATCTGTGGAGTGATTGCTTTGCTCACGCCATATCATAGGAACTCCGAATGCCATGTGGTTGTTTTTCTTTGCCTTCCTCATCCAACCATGCAAGTTGCATGAACAGATGAACTGTGGTGCCCACGACTTACCACAATCCACCTTTGAGTCAAAATAAAGTTGATAAGCTTTCTTCAGTAACGGCCTGAAAGTCTTCTGATGAGACTTGTTTGTGAAAAAGCCGCACACATAGCAAAACAGATCCGGTGAATTAACGCATCCTCTGGTCGCCATATTTTAAACAACTTGCAATTGCCACATTCACTGCTCCTTTTATGAAGTCTGAAACTGCAACGTAATCAAATTCTAAGACAATGCGCAATTCATAACACAACTGCAAATCAACACTCACCCTACAAACATCTGACATCATCAGAAAAAAAGAACATTGCCAATATACGTATATAATTACGAGGTATGTGTGTTTGTGAACATGTGTGTACGCGCAGGTGCGTGCGTTTGTGTGCATAAAATTATGCTGTCAGCAGTCTATTCCTGTTTGGGCGCATACAAAACTTTGTTCGGCAATATCTTAATAATTTGAGCTGATAGAGCAAAATGATTTACAGATTCAAAATCAGCATCAAAAACTGATTCCGAAAACGTTAATGACATATAAGAAATCCAAAACTTGTTTATCAGTGTTATTGTCAAATAAAGTATTAGAAAAAAAAAAAACATAACCTGTTAATAAAATGCAATATTGTTGATTGTTTCAGGTCTGGCATTATTCGAATACGTATTATTGTTGAAAGAGAACATAATGAGTCCCAACAGCAGAATCAGATATTGGGATCCTAAAATATAATGTAAAAAAAAGCTTCAAATGAAGCCCTGAGATTGCCATAAGCTGTCAGTTTCTTACTTTAAAAAAGACTGATTTGATACAATGTACTGCTAGTTAGAGATAAAAGCAATGCACACAGTTTTTGTGTATATTTTAGCTAATAATTTAATTGTTGTTAATTCAGCCTTTTGCTTTAACATAGCTAAGTACAATTGTGATGACATTTAAACTTGGTTTCATGTGATATAACTGTAAAACATATGTCACAATTGACGATATTCCATTTTTGTTAATGTATCATGGATTCTTGATTGATTGACCATACAGTTAGATAACTGTCCAATAGAAAACTACTTTAAAATTCATAAAGTGGAATAAAGTGTTTTTGTTCTGTCAGAATTTAAGATTTGCTTTTTTTATAAATCGCAGCATGGTGCACTATAAATCTTTTTTTTTTATGTATCACCTTCTACCAAAGGTATTGCTATAAAAATGAAATGAAAATATATTTGTTAAATGAATCTCATTTTAATTATTTTCTATTAAAATACAAGATTTAAGAGAAAAGTGCTCTACAGTTTATTGCTTCACCTCTCATTAAGATTAATTTCACTAAATGATTATTCCAATGTTCGCAATGAGGTTCTTAGTGACACATACTGCTCCTCTTTATGCTGCTAAATCTTGATAAATTGATAATGGTTTGACTTAATATTTTTACTATATAAAAAATGGAATGATGCTCTTTTTGACTTCATGTGTGGTCACTCATGGACAAAATAATGATTTAATTATTTTCTAGCCTGCGTAAGGTTGTTTGTTCTTTCATAATTTTTTTAAGAATTTTCAAACTTAATTTTCTGCAGTAGATAACTATTTGATTATGTTCTGAAATCATGTTTCTTCACCTTCATTCCAAAGCTGTTTATTGTTTTTACATTTCAAAAAGTGATTTTGAGTTTGTTAGTGAAATAATTTATTTTTATTCATGATAAACTAATTTAGTTTGTTTTATAACTGAGTGATAAATATGTAATAAATAACATTCTATTAAATTTAGTATAATATTCAAATATTATATATTTTGTAAGAACATGTATATATATTTTGTAAAGAGTTAAGTTACATTTTTTTATATTATTTTACATGACAATGTTTCATAATAAAATAATTTACACCCCTTTTATACATCGCCACCTTTTTTTTTTGGCACACAAGTCGATTTTCTTTCGTCATGAAATGTTTGTTTCATTGTCATTAAGATGTTTTCAGAATTACAAAAAAAATTTCTGTCAATTTAAACATTACAAAAAATTTCTAAGTTTGAAATTTAAACTTGTTTATAATTAGTAATTTTACTCCTACTATTTTTTAATTCAAGCCAACTAACATACTTTTTTTAGTCATCTCATTATATGTTATTAATGAAAAGTTATTAATGTTTCATCTGTTTAAATTTTAGCATTAAAAGTTAAACTTAAAAAATTGAAAATATATTTATGTTAACTATTGACAAAAAGAATAACTTTTTTCTTTTTCATTCAATGACAACCTCTTCTTGTTGGAAATTCTTTTATGTTTTTAAAAATTAATAAAAAAAAAAAAATATTAGTCAATTATCATGTCTTCGTCTTCTTGTGAAAAGTTTTTTTTTTTAACTCTTTATGTCGACTTCAAAAGCTTACATTAGATAATGAAATTAATCAAAATAATTATAGATGTAATATTTTATTAACAGTTTGCACTAATAAAAAAAAAAATTCAAAGTAATGTCCAAACATCTTATCTGTAATGATACATAAAGAAAATTTCAAATATATATATAATTTCAAAAATGTTGCAAGTAACATATTTATTTGTTTATGAGTTGTTGTTGTTTTTGTTACAAGGACTATAGACAGTTGTGAATGGGAAACATGCAATATAGATTTTAAAATATTAAAAACAAAAATTAAATTACAATGATTGTAATTATATTGGAAAGAAAACATCAAGGATACTTGCTATGGCTTTTTAATTCACCTATACATTGTACAAGATATATTTATAACAAAATCTTAACAATTATTTAGCACATTAGTAATGAAGTAATCAGTAGCTTTTGATGGGGAAAGCTATCAACTCTATCTAAAAATTATATTATTTTCACAAGTCTTGGGAATTCAATATTCATTAATTCAGAAAAATGTTGGGAATCATTTATTTTAAATAGTATTGACGTTCACAAAAAAAGTTTTTTTTTAAATCATGTAAGCTTACAGAATTTTAAAATTTCCAGATTACATTTATAGTAGCCAAATAGTTTCATGCTCAAATGTACATATCTTTACAAATTCTGGACAGTGCTTATAAGAGGACCTAATGAGTATTGAAATATTAATTCCATTTTAGGCATACATTATTTTTATTTGTAAGTAATAACCAGCAATTATATGCCATACTCTTTAATTTACAACTGGAAAGAACAAGACAGCCTTGGCATTGTCATTAATTATTTTTAATCTTGTGTAAAAAAAAATACAGCCAAATTGTCTGCCCTCCCAGGTAAAATCAATGATAAGAAAATCTTAAAGCTCTGGGTGATTATGAATGAAAATATGACAAATAGTCTTTTAAAAATTGTTTTGAAACTTTCAAAACGTTTTAAAAAGAACTAATTAAAAGGATAAAGTAAATAAAGGAATATAATTGTATACAAAATGTCAGTAGTCAATTAACTTTAGTCGCAAATTAAAAAGATTGTGAAAAACAGCAATTTTAAAAATAGCTTTATTTCATGGTGTGCACTTAGAAAATTTTGAGCTAGTTTTATAAAAGTAAAAAAAAAACATTACTTTTTAGGACACACTCCTAAAAAGCATTTAATACCATCTTCAAAATCAAAATACCTTTGTATGCTCATTCTGTTAATGTTATAAAAGCTATGGATTAATTTTTCATTTCTGAAAAACAAGGCAGATGCATTAGTACTGTATCAAAAAAATAAACTATACACTGCATGTTTTTCTTTTTATTAAGGTTATGTTACTGTTGTTTCAAACAAAATGGAGCACGACTATGTTACTTGTTTTTGCACTTTTTACACGATAGCATATCTACGCCTACGGTAGATAATGGGCCAGCCATAATGAAAACAGATATATTTTGTTTCATTTCAAAATGAAATAAAAAAAATAATAATAAAAGTAAGAAACTAAGACGTACATTAAAGAAAGCACTGTATACACGTCTGTGTTTATGTTGTACCCAATACATTTCAAATCAATAGGATAGTTACTTTGGTTAAAACTGTTATTGGTGATGTTCTGACACAAAGTAATCTTTCGGGAATAACAATGAATATGTATATCGATTGTATGTATACCTAGGGACAGAAAATAAATTACTAATTAAAATATTACACTGTCCTATAAAATCATCTTCACTGCTGTCAGTGAAAACAAAACAATGGGGAGTAACTCTGGGTAACCAGTTTATTTATTAACCATGAACTGTATCTGCTACTGAAAGGATGATCAGCTCATTGTGCATCTGCTTGTTATCACAGAACAGAAGATTTAAATTTCATATTCAGCCTTCACTTCTCTTTCCCTTTCTCCATCACAAACTTTCTGTGGCTGGCGCACAAGGTAAAAGCTGCCGATCTGAACTTTATCAGACACCATGTTAAACCATTCGCTGTTCTTGACACGATTGAGTGTATAGCGAGAACTTGGGACATAGGCGAGCATTCCGATTAACAACTCCTTCACCTGTTGATTTTTTTTTAAAAAATAAATCAGGAAGAATTGCCAAAATTATTATTATCAAATCAGTCAATTTAGTAATATTGTTACTAATTTCCAAAACTATTAATATTAAATCAAACAAGTTTGCTACTAATATAAAAAAATGTCGTCAGAGCCTTCTTAACAGCATTATGACATAAGGGCTTCTCACTTCCCACTGAAACAAGTTTGTTGCCCCCCCCCTTCCCCGAGACATCCTATCAAAGTAATTAAATAAATAGTAGTTTAGAATGGACCCTCATACTCAGGCACACCTATGTAAATAAAAATGGGGACTAATAACTAATAAGTCTTGAGCTTTGTGGCCACCAAAGTAAGGTACAACACTGTCTCCTCATGTCTTCCCATACGCCCGGGGCCCCCAGACAAGTTTCCTGGTGGACTTGTTATGTGCAGCACTCAATGTTATTTGAAAACTTAGTCCACAAAAGTTGAAAGGTCAGAGTTGCGTTGTTTATAAGATTAGTTGTTGAATAAAGTCACTTTCATTCAGATTTAAAGATGGCACTCTGATTTGAAAACAAAAAACAAAACAGGCGCCCTTCCCCAATTATGTAGGGCAGTGGTCCCCCAACCTCGTGGCCGCGAACCGGTACCGGTCCATGGATTAAAAGGTGCTGGGCCGCCCAAGAAACATTCAATTATTTCCTGTTTATTTACTATCGAGTATCTCTATAGGGATTGTGCCACTTCCGATGGACAAGATGTTAACCGGAAGTTGGGCGGCTGTGAGTTACTGTGGGTGGCATTGTAAATGAAAACAATCTAAAATATAATTAATCACCCCCCCCCCAAAATCCAGCAGGCCGCAGTGAAACGATCTAACGATGACCGGTCCGAAGTGAGAAGAAGGTTGGTCCCCAACCTGTAGTGGAGTAAATATGGAGGGGGAGACAGGAGCAGGTATTAATTTACAGATGAAAGCATCTCTTAGTTCCTTCATTGTCAAACTTTTTTTTTTTGAATCAACAGTTAGTCCTCTGCAGACTAAACCCATTCCCTTGTACTGTCTGCTCATGTTGTGCACATCACTAACCTGAGAGGAGAGAATCAGCACAGAAGGTGGAGGAAACACAAGCGGCTTCAGGGATCTGGCCTCGTCCTCAGTCTTGATCCTACCATAGGGCAGTCGACCAATGACCATAGTGAACAGTACAGCCCCTAGTGACCACATGTCTATTTGTCTGGGGTGGTGTTGCTGTTTGAGCAACATTTCTGGGGCCTACAAACATAAATAAATGAAGAAGAAAAATGACATTTAATTCCAAACATAAACAACCCAGATTCTATAATTGTTAGAGGATATATTTTTTTTTCACATAAACTAAGGTCAAAAAAAAAGCTTTTTTTTGTTTTAAATCTAGTTTTACTTGAGCAGTTTTTAAAAATTATATCGAATCTAAAAAAAAAAGAAAAAAAACAATCTAACACAGATAGATTTGCTACTAAATATAAACTAAGTTGTTTGAAAATTTAAAAAAAGTTGTTTATATCTTTCACCCCTTCACATTTTTTCTTAAAACTTTATAAAATACCTCTACAAGCAGTAGATCTAATATTGCTGTGCAGTATATCAAAAATTGGTATAATAAGCTGTTCATATATGATATAAAAAATAAGGTGTTTTTTTTTTTGTTATAAGCCATTATGTAGCAAGGGGAGGGAAAATAATGTATTTGTTATATACTGCAAAGTTTGAATTTTAAAAATGCAAATTCATCTCACATCACATGACTTTGATGCAAATGAAAAATGTTTAATTCAGGTGGTGTGAGGTGGTCCCCTGTTGTAAAATTAAATGGAGTAGATCCTGAATTTCACTTTTTATTGTTATATTTAGAAGGGGATTGTCGTTCTTGGTTGTTGGTTTTTTTTTTTGGGGGGGGGGGGGTTATTAGATAATTTTTGCGTTGTATAAAATAAATGTGTGTGTATGTGAGAGTGAGAGAGAGAGAGAGAGAGAGAGAGAGAGAGAGAGAGAGAGAGAGAGAGTGGGTGTGAATGTAAGAAATAAAAAAAGACAGTAGCAAACAGACAACAAAATCCAGAATGTAAAGAAACATATGTCTTCACCTGCCTGATAGCCTACAGTGCCAACAATACCAGAACACAGCTGGTCACCAGGGGAATAGTACACAGCGTGGCTGAAATCTCCAATCTTCACCGTATTGTCGTTGGTGATTAGGATATTTTGAGGGCAGATATCTCGATGTGCTACACCGGAGAGGTGCATGTATTCTAATGCGCTGGGGGGGGGGGAGTCAAGAAATAGAAACAAATGCACAAAAGAGGACTTTCAAACTAATGTTAAATACTATGCGTCACATATATCAACCACTATGATGAATTTCAAAGGTGGGTTGAAAATGAGGGGGGGGGGGGTGCTTCTGGGGTTCCTAGGCAAAAGTACATTAAAGGCCCCTAGCTGAAATCCCTGTCAAGGCCGCCGCTTGCAATTCTTGTGGCCCTTTTAATATTTCACAGCTTAGACCCCTATGAGCCCATCAAATTGCCCTTTCTTGTGACTTCTAACATCGTAAGCCTACCAAATGTGTAATTCGCCGAAACATTTCCTAAGAACAAGTTAAAAAAATATATAGTTCATAAAATGTTCCTTGTTAAATAACAACATATAAAACTTAAACTTTTTAAAATACGACAATATCAACAAGGACATTGACCTATCAGGGCCGTAGTTTGTTGTGGTGGCGCCCTGTGTGAGTTAAGTGCAGAAAACCGCATAATCCTGCATTACCCTTCCTACAGCTACAGCCACTTGGTTTGCCCATCCATAAATAAAAAATCTGGTGGGGTGGGGGGGGGCTTACGTTTTCATGTCCCGTGTGTAACTGACCTGTGTAGCTGCCTTAGATATTTTCTGGCATTGGACTCACTCACAAATCTGGCATCGTGAGCTCTTAGCAAAGTTTCAAGGTTACCACTTTCGCAGAACTCCATGACAAGGCCAGTCCTACCTACGAGAAAGCAAAAACATGGAACCCTACATTCTAAGGGTCTTTTATTTTCACTTTTTTTTTGTATTTGGTAGTCTCAGACTCCCAGTAAAGTAAAGTAAAGTTCCCTTAGCCCTAAAAGGCCATCGGGGCAGATAAAGTGTAGAATTCATCTGTTTCTATAACCTCGGCACATGAAGGGATTGTGTGGTTAGCACAACGCCCAGCCGCCTTTCACCTGGAAAAATTCCACGAACCCACGACTCTCAGATCGACAGTCGAGTATCTACACCACTCGGCCATCCGTCCCAATCAGACTCCCATTGGCGTTAAATTAATAAAGCGATGCTCTTCATTTTCACTGAATACTTCCAAACATGCTATGATGACTAATAGCCAGCAACGAGAAACAAACAAAAAAATTGCAACTAAGTTGTATTCATGACCGTTGCTCACAGTTGTATTAAACAAGTTATAATACTGACTTAGTTATTGTCACTGACTGAACAGATTAAGTCATTAATCACTAAGTCATTAAGTCATAAGCACACTATGTATGCTTAACAAAAAAGGGTTCCATGACTTCTCATCGTACGAGACATTTCATCGTTGCAACTTGTTGAAACAGTTACTGAACCCTAACCCTATAATGATGAAAAGTTGCAATGATGAGATGTTGCAATGATGAAATGTTGCAATGATGAGATGTTGCAATGATGAAATGTTGCAATGATGAGATGTTGCAATGATGAGATGTTGCAATGATGAGATGTTGCAATGATGAGATGTTGCAATGATGAGATGTTGCAATGATGAGATGTTGCAATGATGAGATGTTGCAATGATGAGATGTTGCAATGATGAGATGTTGCAATGATGAAATGTTGCAATGATGAAATGTTGCAATGATGAAATGTTGCAATGATGAGATGTCTCGAATGAGGAGGTGTCTGGTCACTAACAAAAAGCATCGGACCCATTAGCGCGAGGCTGTGTCTACAAAGACTTCCCACCAATTAATGACGACACATCCATATGACTTCCCATTGATGTCACATTTATGCACAACCCAGTATCATATTGATAACAGATTGTGATGGTGTCATAATGTTATCAGGAGCGTTAAAGGGGGTCGGGATGGTCGTGCGGTAAAGTGCTAGACTTGTGGGCCTGAGGGTATCCGGGAGTGATCTTCAGTGAGAACCAAGGGAATTCTTCAGATCGTGGTTACATTTCCCTCCATGTTTCCCTATGGTGCCTCCAATGTCACTGCACTATCGGGTATGGTGGGGATGAAAGTAGGGCAGTATAAAAACCGTTCCATAGTGGCATATAGGTCATCACTCAGAGTAGGGGGCCCTTCCACAAAATGTTTTAGGGGAGGAGGGGAAATCTTAATACAATTTGAATTCCCCCTATAGGGCGCCGTGAAGATGCCGGTGGATATCAACACCTAACACCATGGGCGTCGCTAGGAATTTTTCCGTGGGGGGGCCGTAATTTCCAGGGGGGGGGGGGGGCAAATAACAACTTAATACGACATTTTTTCAAAATGTAGGGGGGAGCAAATGCCCCCCTGGGCTTGCCCCTTACCCTCCCATGAATACGCCCATGCCTGGCAGCCTGTTTTACCTTGATAACAGATGGTGTTGATAGAAAGTGACGATGTTCTCGTGTTGTAACCCTCTAAGAATGAGAATCTCGTCTGTCACTGCCTTTTTATGACCTTTCACCTCTGGAAGATCAAAGTCCAACATTTCACTATAGTTTTTGAAGTGTGTTCAAACAAATATATCATTCATGAATCCAAGAACCGTAATATGGCTTACTGTCAACTTACGTTGGAGTTATTCTGTTGCTGCTTTTTCCATAGATTAAAGTTTATAAAGCTTACGGGCCGATTATCCAGTCTCCTCATTCATCACCAGCGCGTAAATCTTGAGCCAGTAAAATAGTCCCAGAACGACCTTCGCAATGACCTGGAAAATCAGGACAAAATGATGTCAATTAGCATGATGGGGGAAAAAGAGATAAGATACGTGTTCTCTTTTGAAAGGGGGGGGGGGGGGGGGGGGGGGGGGGGGGGGGGGGGGGGGGGGGGGGGGGGGGGGGGGGGGAAAAAAAAAAAACTGAGTTTGATGTATTTATTTCCGGCTCACAACCGGGATGGACTACTCCTGTAGACCAAGTGAGATTCACGATTGGCTGTGATTTCAAAGAGTTGGTTGATCAATCGAGAAATAAAATATAAAAAGAGTTAATGTAACCTATTAAACTGCGATCATTGCAAAAGAATATACATATTAAACGCTCTTGCTTTTCTCCCCCACTTCCCTCCCACCTAGTAGGCAGAACACGAGAAGAAAATCCAGCCACCAGAATACGTGAAATGAAAATCCAACCAAATTAAATAGCAGAACTTGATGATTGGATGATTGTTTGCAGGGCAAGATTTACGTATAAGCTACACAAGTTATAGCTTAGGGCCTCCACTTTCTTGGGGGCCCCCATAAAAATTGTCCGAGCGAGCAATAGTCAGATATACTTAAATATTTGGCACTGACATATAATATCTGGACATATAAAGGGCCCTATATCTTAAATAGGTTAGGGCTTTATTAAGTCTAAATCTGGACCAGGTTGCTAGATTAAAACTGTGAACCTGACGTAATTATTAACAGCTTTTATCAAATCTGCGACAGAAGAGCCAGTTCTGGAAATATTAATAAACACTCGGGAATTTAGTAATGAAGATGACAACTAGAATAGGTTAGTGGGCTCTGTGTCTATAGTTTAAAACGAACTTACCTGCAGGGGTTTGTATCCAATCTGTGGGAGGTCAGGAATGATGGCGTCATAGTGCTTATTTCCTGTGAGTATTTCACATTTTATTTGGTATACTTAGCAAGTCATTAAATCTATAAACATATTCATTATAAACACATTCATTATAAACACATTCATTATAAACACATTCATTATAAACACATTCATTATAAACACGTTCATTATAAACACATTCATTATAAACACATTCATTATAAACACATTCATTATAAACACATTCATTATAAACACTAACAATAAAAGATTAATTGTATTATTTAGAGAATTGTTCCCTGATGGCGCGGGGCCCTGGGCAAGATCCATGATGCGGGCCTAAAGTATATTTTTACAGGGGGCCCGAGGCGGTGCCACTGTTGCCATCCCCTAAGGCTCTGCTATTGTCATGGGCAATTAGAAAGGAAATGTAATGAAGAGACTAACTCACTATGAAACCGAGAGCGCCTCAAAGAAAATCAATGTGTATTGCATGTGTGTTTGTGTGCCTCCTTCTGGTACAGAATTCAAGAAGTAAGTGATCCCACTCCACCAACTCAAATACCATTTATCCACACACACGCGTACATCGTTACACAAACAACCCACCCTAAAACATACACAGTCAAGTTGATTCAATCTACTAAACCCGATCACACACACACACACACACACACACACACATACGCACACAAAAAAAGCAGCCAGTAAAATCAGAATTACAGGAAAGTAATTGGTCCATATCAGGGTAGGGGTGCATATGTTTTAAAAAAAAAAAGTAAAGTTCCCTTCTTAGCCCTAACGGGCCATCGGGGCAGATGAAGTGTAGAATTCAACTGTTTCTATAACCTCGGCATATTGTGTGGTTAGCACACCGCCCAGCCGCCTTTACTTCCCCAACATAAGTCAGGTACCCATTTAAAGCTGGGTGGACTTGTGGGACGACTTTGCACCAAATTTCACCTGGAAAAATTCCATGGGGCTCACCGAGGATCGAACCCAGGACTCTCAGTTTGACAGTCGGCCAACCGTCCCACGAGTCAAAAATGGCTCTTAAATTTGACCAAGAGCAGACGAATGTAGTTTTTTCGTGTACAAAAATAAATAAACGTAACCGTCTTTGAGCGGTTAAGATCGTCGCGTGGGCCGAACAAAACAGCCTGACGGACCGTAATTGGCTCGCGGGCAGTAGTTTGCCCATGTCTGGACATATATTACCCTACTCTGGGCAGACTTAAAAGTTTTCCTCAAGTGGGGAAACCGTCACATTATAAAAAGTTATTCAACAAGTGGGGAAACCGTCACATTATAAAAAGTTATTCAACAATGTGGAGCGGAAATCATTTCGAGCAATAGAGGGACACCACTCTGCACGGGTTTTACTGGGTTTAAAAAAACCTGGGCCCTTTAGGTTTTTTACTCCTATATACGGACCTACCTGTTTTTATCGCCTTGGGCGGATACTTGCTGAGTGGCAGGGGGTACTTGTGTGACCACACGTCATCCAGCTCACAAGCGTGGGTATGAATGACGGTAGGAGAACCCTCGTTTTCCAGATCTCGCAATACCGTCACGAACTCATGGCACATATTACCCTGTACAGAAACACGTAAATGAGAGAGTACTTTGCATGGCACATATTACCCTGTACAGAAACACGTAAATGAGAAAGTACTTTGCATGGCACATTTTACCCTGTACAGAAACACGTAAATGAGAGAGTACTTTACATGGCACATTTTACCCTGTACAGAAACACGTAATTGACAGAGTACTTTGCGTGGCACATTTTACCCTTTACAGAAACACGTAAATGAAAGAGAACTCTGCATGGCAGATGTCAAATATTGCCCTGTACAGAAATAGCCTACGTAAATGACAATTTACTTAATGATATCAGCTCGTTGCCAGCACAGTATAATTAAGACAATGAATGAATGCGGCACCAATACTTTACCAAGAATGCGTTAATTTAATTTTCTAAGTGCGCCTGCACACGTTTTTAAATATTAACCTGTGAGTCCCCGGATGCAGAACCCTGTGCCATGCATGGCGTCTTGGCAGACGAACAACAGCTTTCTTGGCTGGTGTGAGCTTTAGAGTTGTCGCCGCTGATCAGGGCATCCATCTTGCGTTTTCTGTCTTTGTTTGGCCTACTCATGACTCATGCTCACTTTGTCTGTAATGACAGGTAATATTATGTTATGTGTAATGACATGTAAGGTTATTTTGTCTGTAATGACATGTAAGTTTGTTTTGTTGCTCACTGTCCGTATAGGTCAGGGGTCGGCAACCTGCGGCTCGTGAGCCGCATGCGGCTCTTTCGATGTCAAGATGCGGCTCTTTCGATGTCAAATTGCGTCCTAATCAAATACCATAATATTGAAACAACCATTTTAGTGGCTCTTTGAAAATTGAGAAAATTGTAAATTATAACTTTTGGCTCTTCCGTCTCAAAAGGTTGCCGACCCCTGGTATAGGTGAGGTCAGAACCGTTCTACTGGAATGGCAAATAAAGCGACCGGCTAGGAACCCCACTGCCAAAGGTAAAAAGAACACTTTTATATGGAAACCTTCGTTTAGGTCTTCAAAGAATAAAGAACATCTCTGCTTACCATGACTAGTAATCGCGTAAATGAAAGACTATTTTAACTAATAAGATATATTGATAAAGTCTGTTACAAATAAGCCTCCTAAACAATATTGCAGACCCTATCGTCTCAGTTCTATTTTTACTTTGTGAATGACTTAAATAAGTTCATATATAAGCATTTAAGTTTGTTACCTTTGAAAGCTAAGAACTTCTCCAGCGTGTGTTGGCTTTCTTGAGCGCCCCATTACTCATTCATTAATAATTTTACTTTAATTTAAAAAAAAAATTCAAAGCAAAATTTCATGTAAAAGAAGGAAAAGTCGTCTTATTATTTTGATTTTATGTGTGCACGACTTCCTCTTGCGTCATAGTTTAAAATCTTCCAACTATCATCTGACGCATCAAAGTTCCTGATGCATTTTTCGTTTGAGATTATTGCTTAATTTATTTTAGAAATCAGTCTCTCATTTTCAAATAGATGAACATCAAAGACACGTTAAAGGAAATAATCATGTAAGGAGCCTTAGGCACAATCTAAGAGATAGTTGGGGGTCGTGAGGTATCCTCTGAGGGGCCCCAAAGCATAAGGATTTTAAGGAATGTATACTGTGAAAGGGCCCTTTCTCAGTGGGAGCCCAAGGTTAATCGTTATGAAATATGAATAACAATACTTAGAACAATTGAAATATAAATAAAACTATAAATGATTTAAAGCAGATCAGAACATTGTGGGAAAAATATTTTTAGCAATCTTCTTCCTATTTGTCATCAATTTTCTTTTTTTTTTTTTTTAAAAAAAAAAAAGCTTTAAAAGAAAAAAATAACGAAATTACGGAAAGTTTAGGGTTGACGTTAAGCAGGTGTGAATGAGTTTCTGTTAGTTTCGCACCAATTCATCATATATATGTCAGTGTGGATTGTTTGTTTTTCATCTGGCTCTTTTTTTTATCTTATTTTTTTCAAAGTAAGTACTGTGTATTGTATAGAATCAGATCCGCTCCTGCGTTTTTTTGGTGGGGGGGGGGATCTTAGGCAAAGGTACACTTAGGGGACCTAGTCAAATAGATCTATTATTTGGAGGCATTATGCTAATATGTTGTCGTGATCGCACCTGAGTAAAGATCGTCATATATAACTCTTGCGCACCTGATAATCATTAACACGGGCCTCCCTCTGACCCCACCCAAACCATTATGGCATATTTTATTCAGCCCCTAACAGTGCCCTTTCTTATCGCGGGCCCTAAAGTAAGCTATACAGGCCTTCAAGAATGTGGCACTCGCCCATAGGAGGGCCGTATGGGGTTCCCTTGGCTGTGGGGTTCCCTTGGCTGTGGGGTTCCCTTGGCTGTGGGGTTCCCTTGGCTGTGGGGTTTCTTTGGCTGTGAGGTTCCCTTGGCTGTGGGGTTCCCTTGGCTGTGGGGTTCCCTTGGCAGTGGGGTTCCCTTGGCTGTGGGGTTCCCTTGGCTGTGGGGTTCCCTTGTCTGTGGGGTTCCCTTGTCAGTAAGGTCTTTTGACAGCCGCCTATTTTGCCTGGAGGAGTCCCATCTTGTTTAAGTGTACAATATTCCAAATAACGCACAAGGCTGGATACAAAATTCAGAGTTCAGCACGATTATGTTGCGTTACTTGAAACGCCATAATCGTTGTATACAATTTTTCTCTTTATATAAACATTTTTTTAAAAAAGGAATTAACTTCGGGCTCCATAAGAATTTACGGGACGGATGGCCGAGTGGTGTAGATACTCGGCTGTCGACCTGAGAGTCCTGGATTCGATCCTCGGTGAGGCCCATGGAATTTTTCAAGGTGAAATTTTGTGCAAAGTCGTCTCACAAGTCCACCCAGCTTTCAAATGGGTACCTGACTTTAAGTTGGGGAAGTAAAGGCGGCTGGGCGTTGTGCTAACCATACAACCCCTTCATATGCCGAGATTATAGAAACAGGTGAATTCTACACTTCATCTGCCCCTATGGCCCGTTTGGGCTAAGGGAATTTTACTCCATAAGAATTTAATAAATTGACGCGATGGTTTTAAAGTAATATATCGTCATCGATACACGTTTTAAAAATTTTAAATTGACTGGGTTTAGAGAAATTGATGATACTTAAATTCAAATATCCCAAAACATCCGTCTAGCTGTTTACCGTCAAGCAGATGGACTGTAATAAACGACATAAATAGTAACCCCTATGAAAATAATCATTGGATAAGAAATCTCTAATGTAAACAAAGTTAGACTACTCTCTAGACTTTTAAAAGAACAAGACGTATACGTCATTTAAAATTGTTACCAAAATACCAACAAAATGACAAATTATATCAAAAGAACTAATTCATAGTAAACTGTTAATTACCATCATTTCGATCTTTGTTTCCTTTAGTAACTTACTATCTAACAATTCGTAAGTAATTTCTAAAATAGTTAATTAGCTATCATATAGATTTTGTATAAATTACATGAGAGAATTTCTATTAATTCCGTTTGCTTGAATGGGAAATAATATAAGATTGCTTTGATTTCTTTACTGTTGATCGTCGTCTTACACTTTTATTTTTTTTTCCGTTTAGTAAGTTCAATGAAGTAAGGAGGCGGTTTAAGGATGGAGTGCACTGTCCTCATGATGCAGGTCGCAGGTTCAATTCCTCAAATCCAAACAAACAAAATCACCACTATGGTTTATGCAGTGGTTATCCTGAGTGACTTTGGCTTTTGTGGTTAGCCTTTTGCTTTTGATATCAGTGGTCACTCTTTGCTCTCTGTAGTCAGCCTTTAGCCTTTGATATCAGTGGTTACTCTTTGGTATCTGTGGTCACTCTTTTGCTTTTGATCTATTTTTGCCCACCCCTGGCCTATATATCGTGTTCCATTGTATTAGAAAGGCAGACGAGAAAGCCCGAGACATAAAGGGCGCCGAACAGTGCGCCACGTTATCCAGCTATCAACTGTTAATTTTTGGTACAATCACTAATGATGAACAAACGATATATAATCATACCGCCATGTTATCAAGCTATCAACTGTTAATTTTTGGTACAATCACTAATGATGAACAAACGATATATAATCATATTATGACAAAAGATTTGTGTGTTGTGAAATGGTATACAAAATAAATAAATTTTTTAAATGATTTAAAAAAGAATTATTGCTTTGTTGGTGGTTCGTTCATATTTTCCAGATTTTGTGTTTTAAATTATGTACCGATAAATCACCATATATATATATATATATATATATATATATATATATATATTTATATATATATATTTATATATATATATATATCCTCTAATAATTGATAAAAATTCCATCCATGAGTATTTAAAAAGTCAATGTCTATAAGTTGACATCTTGAAACTATAAATATTTTGTTTCTTTTTTTTTTACTTCAGACATCAGCCATGGAATCAGATCAAAGAAATTCTGTTGTAAGTATTGAATGCCATGTGACCACAGAACCACCCTCCCCCCTTCTTCCTCCTCTGTCCTGTGCCGTACCTTAAATGACGCCCCTGCATTATGTCTCACTAGATAACTTCTAAGTGATATCTATTTTTTTTTTTATTTCATAGATTCTAATCTTAGTTTTGTAGGGCTTATCATGGAACATTAAGATTGCTGATATAGTGTGTTTAAAATTTACAACATTTACATTTCTAGACACCTGCTGATAGAAATGAGAAAAAAATGATAGATCGACAAACCATAATGAGTAGGCAGCAGACAGATAGAAAGACAGACGAAAGGATGGATGGATGGATAAATGGATGGATTAATGGGTGGATAAATAAATGAATGATTGGGTGGATTTTGTAAAACGCATTTTTCTTTGTACACGCACACAAATGTAATCAGAATGAAAATCTAAAGTTAAACTCTTTTTTGTGAAATGCCAAAATTAGAATACAATATCCAATGTCGTTAGGTTGTTTATTTAACCCCATACAGATGGTGTATTTTATGTTTTATGTCTCTTAGAAAACGCAAATAAAGTATTACTAACAGAGTTACTAGTTCCGTTTAATTTACTTCCAGGGACTGGGAGTTGGTTGGCGTATGGCGAAAAACGTTATATGGCAGGGGGGGCGGGGGAAGGGGTATTGCATTGTGTTATATAATGTTTCATGGGGAAAGGGGGGGTAGATTTGCATTGGGGAGCGAGGGACGGGGTAATTTGGGATCATCTGTGTGTTACATAAAATGTGAACATCCCCCCCCCTACGTAAAAAGTTCCGCGGTTCATGGACACGCCCTCTTCTGTTTATTTTGATCAGGAGCGGTCAGACTTGAGTAACCAAGAGGACATCCAGGTACCGGTCAAATATGAGGTGGACAGCAAGTTTGAGATGATCGCCATCCTCAAAGATGAGCTGGCGGAACTGAAGGAGAAGTTCAAGAAACTCGTGAGTCATTCTGATTTGTGCGTAAAGCTGTTGGTCTTTGTGTCCCTGTCCCTCAGTGTGAGGGGGGTTATTGGACAAATCACTTTGGTCCATAAGTACATCCCTTCCCTCAGTGTGAGGGGAGTTAGTGGACAAATCACTTTGGTCCATAAGTACATCCCTTCCCTCAGTGTGAAGGGAGTTAGTGGACAAATCACTTTGGTCCATAAGTACATCCCTTCCCTCAGTGTGAAGGGAGTTAGTGGACAAATCACTTTGGTCCATAAGTACATCCCTTCCCTCAGTGTGAAGGGTGTTAGTGGACAAATCACTTTGGTCCATAAGTACATCCCTTCCCTCAGTGTGAAGGGAGTTAGTGGACAAATCACTTTGGTCCATAAGTACATCCCTTCCCTCAGTGTGAAGGGGGTTAGTGGACAAATCACTTTGGTCCATAAGTACATCCCTTCCCTCAGTGTGAGGGGAGTTAGTGGACAAATCACTTTGGTCCATAAGTACATCCCTTCTCTCAGTGTGAAGGGAGTTAGTGGACAAATCACTTTGGTCCATAAGTACATCCCTTCCCTCAGTGTGAAGGGAGTTAGTGGACAAATCACTTTGGTCCATAAGTACATCCCTTCCCTCAGTGTGAAGGGTGTTAGTGGACAAATCACTTTGGTCCATAAGTACATCCCTTCCCTCAGTGTGAAGGGAGTTAGTGGACAAATCACTTTGGTCCATAAGTACATCCCTTCCCTCAATGTGAAGGGAGTTAGTGGACAAATCACTTTGGTCCATAAGTACATCCCTTCCCTCAGTGTGAAGGGGGTTAGTGGACAAATCACTTTGGTCCATAAGTACATTCCTGTCTCTCAGTGTGAAGGGGGTTAGTGGACAAATCACTTTGGTCCATAAGTCCAGTATTTCTGACTGGGTTTATCTGGGTTTTTTTTTTCTCTACAGGAGGCGAGCTTTGGCGTGGAGAAGGTGACCGTCAAGGACGTTGGGGATAAGGTCATGGTGGTCGTTGAGACACTGGGGGGCGTGGCGATGGTGCCCATGGCGCCCGTGGCGGCCATGTCTCCGAACTCTGGCCTGGCGACCAATGAAAACTTCGGACTCAGGTCTCCTTCAGGTTGTTAGTTTTGTTCTGGTTGGATGTATATTTGCTGGTGGTGGGGAATATATTTATCGGGCATGGTGAAAATATCGGAAATATCTAAAGGTATGGGAACAGGAGAACTTTAAATAAACTGATCTTCGATTTATCATCCAGTCAATGGGGTGCTTCCAGATATGCATGCTGTAGCCCGAACTTTACACTGTAGCCCGATCTGCATGCTCTAGGCTACACACCCTATCGCTTACAACATAAAACCATCCCACTAGTGGTTGACAGCATCCACATATGAATATGTCATCCTTAGATGAACTTTCATATTATATTGTAATGCCTTGGGAAATGGGGGGTGGGGGGGCAAAGTGTGACAAGCAATGCTAAGGAGTGGTTTTAAAATAAATGCGTTACGGGGAAAAGAGGGGGGGGGAGGTACAATAATCAAGAATTAAAAAAAAGCGTTACGTAATAAAGGCATTGGACCCCCCATAAGTAGCCCACCTTTTCTCTTAGCTTCTGGACGCTTCTGAATCATTGGGTAACTTCTTAATAAACTTGTTTTTATTTGAAGCGCAGAGTCGAAATTTAAATATTGAAAGTATGGAATTGTCGCATTCTAGTTATAATTCAAGTTTGGTTCATTACTGAACAATGGGTGCCTACTGCTAAATATTTGTTTTTTGGTCGTTGTCGTTGTTTTGTCCCGCTAGCTGGTGTTGTCTCCCTGCAGCAGCCGATGGGCACAAAGGGAACGCCACCTGGAGGTATGACCGCTGAGCAGCTTCAGGATTTTAAGAAGATGACCGTGCAGATAAACGCCATGCAGCAAAAAATCAAAGACCTCGAGGTGAGCGACTGCAAGGGCGGCAACTGTTACATTAGGTTACTTTCCCCTTTAAGCTCGTATGTTACTTCCCCTAATGTTCCTCATGTTCTCTCTCTCTCTCTCCATCGACACCTGACTACCTCTGCTATTTTTTCTTCAATGATCTCCCCTTAATCAGATAACCCTATCGGTCCAATGTTTTTTTTTTAACATCTACACCACCCTCTCCCCCCCACCCCCCCCCCCCCCGGAGCAAGTCCACTCCTCAAGACCAATGACTCGACATCACTGTCAATGATTGACCAATCCCATAGAATGTACATCTAATACATAATCGGCTAGCCTGGCATACGTACGTGTGTATAACTTCCGCGGATAAAAATAGACTGGGGGAATTTGTAAAGATGGTCAAAGGGATACAACTCAATTATAAGGAGTCACTCGCCGGTCCGGGTATCGGGCCTTTGATCTAGTTATACAGAAAGCGTAACGGCATTTATTGATGTTTACTGGCTTTCTAATAGTGCAGCACCTAAATATTGTTATACAATGGAAGTTGTATTAAATAGAATCACTTCCGACATGTTGTGTGGTAAAAAAAAATGAATTCTGAAACAACTTCGTCTATTTAAATAAACACCATATTAAAAACTGAAAGATTGATTACAGAAAATTGTCGGTCCGGCATGAGAAAAAAACTAAATTACATTTTTTTTTCCCTCCAGTGACTTTGATGATGGATCATAAGGAGATGCTTTATAAACAATGGTACATCTGTGTACCGCAAAAACATGATTAGACTAATTTCACGTTTAACAGTAATATCAATGATCAGAAATATCTATTAAATCAAGACTGCACATTTTGTATAATTTAAATCTGTGAGCAAGCCTAAAAAAACATATATATATATATATATTGGTCCGGTGTTTCTCAAACGTTTACAGCTAGCAACCCACCTTTATAAGAACGAGGCGATGATGATGACGTTACTAGTGGCAATGATGATGATGAAGATGATGATGAAGCCGATAATGGTGGTAGTGATATTGGTGATGAAACGTGTGTGTGTGTGTGTGTGTGTGTGTGTGTGTGTGTGCGTGCGTGTGTGTGTGTGTGTGCATGTAGCTCCTCAGCTATATTTAGATTTTTTTGTTTACAGAATAAACTAACTGAGGCTGTATCTGGCATCAAGAAGGGAACAGAGAGGGCAGATGAAATGGAAGAAAAAGTAAGTTGCTGTTTTTACTTGGGTCAGTGACTTCGTTTTGTTTAGTTTAGTTGATCAGAATCGACTTTGAATTTGTCATCTAGAACTTTGAATGTATCTAAATATCTGTTTGTCATTTGTACCTAGATTTTTTTTCTAGAGTTTTTTATCTAGATTTTTCTTTTCGTTTTATTGATTTTTTGTATTTTTTGTTATCTAGATAAGTGTTTATCTATCTTACCGAGATCTTGATATATACTAACTGGTCTGAGTGTATCTCATCTCGGTCTTTATTAGTATGTGTGTTACCTACCTTTTTAATAAGATGTCTGTATTTTTTTTTTAAATAACTTAGTTTTAGGTATGGTCCAAGTGGCAAAGTCTCTTTATTCTCTGTAAAAGCTATATTTTAGTCTGAATGTGATATATGTGCCTCAGTACATGTTTATATGTTGCTATGTGTCTCAGTACATGTTTATATGTTGCTATGTGCCTCAGTACATGTTTATATGTTGCTATGTGCCTCAGTACATGTTTATATGTTGCTATGTGCCTCAGTACATGTTTATATGTTGCTATGTGCCTCAGTACATGTTTATATGTTGCTATGTGCCTCAGTACATGTTTATATGTTGCTATGTGCCTCAGTACATGTTTATATGTTGCTATGTGCCTCAGTACATGTTTATATGTTGCTATGTGCCTCAGTACATGTTTATATGTTGCTATGTGCCTCAGTACATGTTTATATGTTGCTATGTGCCTCAGTACATGTTTATATGTTGCTATGTGCCTCAGTACATGTTTATATGTTGCTATGTGCCTCAGTACATGTTTATATGTTGCTATGTGCCTCAGTACATGTTTATATGTTGCTATGTGCCTCAGTACATGTTTATATGTTGCTATGTGCCTCAGTACATGTTTATATGTTGCTATGTGCCTCAGTACATGTTTATATGTTGCTATGTGTCTCAGTACATGTTTATATGTTGCTATGTGCCTCAGTACATGTTTATATGTTGCTATGTGCCTCAGTACATGTTTATATGTTGCTATGTGCCTCAGTACATGTTTATATGTTGCTATGTGCCTCAGTACATGTTTATATGTTGCTATGTGCCTCAGTACATGTTTATATGTTGCTATGTGTCTCGGTACATGTTTATATGTTGCTATGTGCCTCGGTACATGTTTATATGTTGCTATGTGTCTCGGTACATGTTTATATGTTGCTATGTGTCTCAGTACATGTTTATATGTTGCTATGTGTCTCAGTACATGTTTATATGTTGCTACCGGTTGTCTATTTCACAGGGGAACGAGACTATCAGGGACATCTACAAGTGCATTGACCAGATCAACAACTCACTGAGCGAGAAGATCGCCCAGCAGAAGGTCGAGGTGCAGAAAATTGCCGGAGACACCCCCAAGCCAATCAACTACGACCCTTTCAATTATGGGGAGGCGTACGGCGGGGATATAGTGGTAGGGGGTCACTGCAGTGTGACAATAACATTAGTATTGCAGATAATATTAGTATTGTAGATAACATAACTATTGTACATAACATTGTTATTGTAGCTAGTATTAGCATTGTCGATAACATACGTGTGTGTGTGTGTGTGTGTGTATGTCTACTATTGTGTATGTATTAGGGCTGTACCGGAATGTAATTTTTAGATCCTGCAGGATCGGAACCGGAATCGGATTTAATATTTGAATCCTGCCGGAATCGGAACAGGAACCGGAAATTCCGAATTAAAATGTAATTTTTCCGAACGAATTAGTAGTTTCTCGCCTAAAATAAAAAAGATATAAGAATGAAAAATAGAATAAAAATTAAGTTTTTAAGTTCTAGATAGCAACAAACAGTATTAACCATTTAGATCTTGAAGAATGTGACTAAAACCCCTTCCCCAATCTTGAGTTAAGAAAGATAACTCTGTCAAAATAACAGGTTCTTCGTTTTAAAAATGTATTTAATAAAGCTGTACCTAATTTATCTTGATTTATTTTACAATCAAACAAAGAAATGGGTAACATATATTAGAAAGTATAATAAACATGTTTATTAATAAATGAATTCCAAATATATATATAGATTATTTTTCTTTAGTTTTCCATAGTGACGTTACCAAACCGTGTTAATTCATTCATAATTTCCTTTAAACCATTATCTGACAATTTTCCATAAAAACGCAAATTAAAATGCATTTCAAATCTGAATCAATATCACTTAAACGTTCAATTAAAAATGTATCTTCAAATTATTTATCTAAATATGCGAGGAATTTCATCCAAATTGTGACAAAATGCACTAAATTAAAAAATTTGCAGAAAAATAAATTATTGGCCTATTGTTTAACTGTAAACACCATAGATATATAAGACTAGATCGCTTATGCTTATTTAATAGAGACCGAAAAAGTGTTGTATTCGAGACCCATACTTTAAAAAGAGAAGAGTACAATTCTGTACAGTTCTTTATTTTTTACCGAAAAAGATTTCCTTCCTTTTAATTAAAAAAAAAATCCCCATTCATGCTAGAGGTTGGCGCTTTTAAAATCTACTGATGTGTCCGAAAAAATTATATTTGACGGTTAGTAATAATATAATCAAACAACCGGGTACACAACACGAAGGCGTTTTATTCAAAGTTAATTGAAAAAAAAGTTTTTGAAAATTTGTCAAGGAAAACAATGCAAAATGTCCTCTGCTATTTATTTCAGTTACTTAAGGTTTCTATGCGTACTACGTCATCAGGATATACAGAATTGTACTCTTCTCTTTTTAAAGTTATGGTCCGCACAATATATGTCTATGCATAGCCCATAAGCGATCTAGTCTTATATATCTATGGTAAACACCCAAAAATAGATCGTTGTCTGCTCTTTAAAGAAGTTAAACTTTTATAGCTAAATATAGTTTAAGGAAAACACGGAATCAAAAGTAGCGGAAGGTAAAGTGTCGTATTACTACATGTACTAGACTAAATAGGATTCAAATCTTCCTTTTTAATAAATTTTTACTTAAATACAGAACTAAAAGCGATCGACGTTATTGTAGTTTTAAAAAAGCAAAGGAAGTTATAGTTTTAATTTAATTGTATAGCGCTAAAAATTTCAAAATTATTTGCGCTAAAAAAAATTCTTACAAATTTCAAACAACTAAGGAATCCGGCTTAAATCCGGCACATTTTAACCGGAACCGGAATCGGAACCGGATTTGTCAAAACTGCAGGAATCCGGCTTAACAGGAACCGGAATCGGATTCCGGTACAGCCCTAGTATGTATATATTTATGTATGCGAGTTTGCTTTACTAAAACCAATAGACTACGGTAAAGTGTCTATTAATACTTTTAGGACTAAATCCAATAATATGCTATTTTTGTATCCACGCAAAGCCCTATTTAATGAACATAGCTTTGTTGTCCATTTAATGAGTCATCCAAAAGAATCTCAAGCGCGGTCTTTACGCAATCATTTAATGTTATAAGTAAGCGAAAAATTGATTTCACTCTTAAAAATTGTGTTAAGAAATGTTTTCTATGCTGCAGTTCCTGGTCCATTTCTGATAGTCGTTATTTTTTTTTTCTTTATAATATCATCAGGACTTTCAAGCAAGAAGACGTATTATAGAAATCAAGCTTCTACTCCAAGGTCTTCAAGCTTCAATGAACCAGCTCAGAGATTCGGTTAGGGTCAGTCCCAGCATTGACCTGGGATACAAGGTGGTCCGTCTGGATCAGCTGATTGCCAGCAGTGGTTTTGGGAAAGCCATTCAGAAAGGAGGTTTGATTTCTGAAATATAAAGTGTCCTAACTTTGGAATACTCGTTTGAATATATTTTTTTTTTCAAAAGTGTTATAGCTAAACATTGATTCTTTCGTAGCTAGGTCCTGTCACAGCTAGGTCCTGTCACAGCTAGGTCCTGTCACAGCTAGGTCCTGTCACGGCTAGGTCCTGTCACGGCTAGGTCCTGTCATGGCTAGGTCCTGTCACAGCTAGATCCTGTCACAGCTAGGTCCTGTCACAGCTAGGTCCTGTCACAGCTAGGTCCTGTCACAGCTAGGTCCTGTCACAGCTAGGTCCTGTCACAGCTAGGTCCTGTCACAGCTTGTCCTTGCAATGGCTCGACTGTCTATGTCATTTCAAGGATAGTTTTAAAAAATGGATGGCAAGCCAAGTAAAAACTCCTTCGGTCAAAGACAAAAAACCTATTCATTTACATTGTGATTCTTCGCATCAGTAATTTGAAATATCAGCAACTTAGTCTTGCTTTAGACAATCGATTTTTGTGTGTATTTAGTAGTAGAACGTAAAACATTATATGTAAAAATCAGTTCTCGATGATAATTACTTACCCTGAATGAAATATCCATGCCGTAGTCATTTATATTTTAAACAATATTTGACTTTTTTTACTTTCTAGAGGCCACTCATGAAGATGCTTTGGTTGTCAGCAATTCCAAGATTAGGGAACCTGGGAAAGTTGACTACCCTAAAAAAGAGATTTTTCAAGTTACGGATGATATGGTTAGTAACTATGTATCACAGATTTACATACAATCAACTCTCCACTTTACCGTATTATAAATTATGCTAGTTAAATATCTGCCATTTATACTGGTGATGACCATCTTCAGACCTTGAGGTTTATCGGCGCAAGTAAAGAAAACAACTGATTTGATGGTCACGGAATATTTGGGGAGGGTTAGCGATCATTGTTCTCCCACAGGTATGCTCTTGTACTTGAGCGTGCAAACACAACTCGCGCAAACACAACCCACGCAAACACAACTCGCGCAAACACAACTCGCAGACAGCGCGCTTGCTGGCCAATTACAATCGAGCGCGCACATACTTTGCTAAGTAGGCCTATGTACCGCTACGTTGCGAACTGACATGTAAATTTCCTACCATAGTATTGTACATACCATTGTTATTCTTTTGCCACTCACAGCCTTCCAAAAAAAAATTGGATGCAATAATAGTATCGGTCAGTATGACACACTGAGTAGCCATTAATGGCCATTGCTTGCAGTCCAGAAAAAAAAAACAGGCGGGATTGGGGAACCATGGCAGAGCATCTGCTCCTTGACTGGGTGTACGACTTTTTACAATCTCTCTCTCTCTCTCTCTCTCTCTCTCTCTCTCTCGTCAGAGCTCCTAACCTCTCTCGCCCATACCTTTAAAAAAAATAACGATTTTAATCTTAGTCACTTTAGTGATTTTTTTTGGGTTCTATTCTTTTTTTTTGTCTTCACGTCACCAGGAATCCAGCTGGGCAATCACAGACTCCATCATGCAGACGATGTACCGGCTGGAGATGGAGCTCGGAGAGCTGAGGAAGATTGTCGGATCTTCAGATCTTGGCGGGAACACAAAAATGCTAGAGGTTGGGACTTGACTTTTCTGTCAGTGTCGGCCGAGCTTGACTTAAAGCAATAATTTATACTGCATTGACATACACTTACTTTGTCAATGAATCTATACACAGAAAGTCCTTTATTAAATAATGACAAATAAAGTTTTAATCCAATATGAATGGTAACCAATACACAAAGCGTATAGTAAAAACAATGTCTCCACATAACGCTGCTCCTTCCTCAACCTCGGGTAACCTCGTTCTCCCCCCCCCACACCCTTTCACCTTACAACCCCCCCCCAGACCACGCCTCGTCCTCTGATCTACTCAAACGATCACAGCCATGCCCCACTGGGCACACCGGTCACCCTCCATTCATTCAACATTGACCACTTGACCTTCCCACTTATCCCTTTCAAACCCACGCAGTCGCCATTCAAACACGCCAACCGAACCCCCTCTCCCCCCCCCCCACACACACCCACCCCCCCCACACACACACCGTTCTCTCCCATACACCGTATCGCGACACTTACTTTTTAATCTGCAAACATAAGTCACGAGTTGAACATCTGCTAGAAATTTGATCTTACCAAGCGGTATCGGCCTTAGGTGAAAGAGAAATGTGGAGACCGCCAATGGCTCATGCCCCCCCCCCCGCGACGGAGGAAGGCCCATCACTGGAGGGAAGAGGGCCTCGCGGATGAGGAGGGCACCATTCAAGTTTTTACCATATGCTTTGTGCTAGGGTAATGTAAGAAAGGTAAAAAAAACAACAGCTAAATGAGCCACTTTCTACTATTTGTTTAGTTTAGTGTGCCTTACATTTAGTAAGTTTATTATTACTTTTTTCCCCAATAATTCTTAGTAAACTGACCAGCAAGGCACGGCTCTAAAAAGTATAAATAATGAAAGAGAAACGTCAGAAATGAGGCTTTCATCAGCATCATGCATGCTTTCCTTTTTTTTCCAACCTTAGACACCTCCCCCCCCCTAAAATAACACTCACCCTAGGCCCCGCAAATGACACTTGCCTTATGTTCCGCAAATGACACTTGCCTTATGTTCCGCAAATTATATTTGCCTTAGTTTCCGCAAATGACACTTGCTTTAGGTTCCGCAAATTACACTTGCCTTATGTTCCGAAAATTACACTTGCTCTAAGGCCACCTCTGTCTATTGTAGATTGTTTGTTTTAAATTCAATTACTAGTGACATATATCCGTGTTGTATCCAACATTACACTAGCGACATATATCCGTGTTGTATCCAACATTACACTAGTGACATATATCCGTATTGTATCCAACATTACACTAGTGACATATATCCGTGATGTATCCAACATTACACTAGTGACATATATCAGTGATGAATCCAACATTACACTAGTGACATATATCAGTGTTGTATCCAACATTACACTAGTGACATATATCCGTGTTGTATCCAACATTACACTAGTGACATATATCCGTATTATATCCAACATTACACTAGTGACATATATCAGTGATGAATCCAACATTACACTAGTGACATATATCCGTGTTGTATCCAACATTACACTAGTGACATATATCCGTATTGTATCCAACATTACACTAGTGACATATATCAGTGATGAATCCTACATCACGCACCTTCCCTAAATATTTACTCATGTTGATTTTTTTTTTCGTTTGTGAATGGCAGGATCTCCAGGGCACCATCAAACATGTGAAAGACAAAGCCGTGGACATGAAGACAGTCAAGAGACTGATAGAAGAGGCCGTCGTCAATAAAGTAGGGACTGGATTCGACAAAGTTTATTTCTGTTATCATATTGTCACTATCTAAGAATATGTTGTTGTTTTTTTTTTTTTAAACTATTGTACGTCATCAGATTAACGAGTAACCGGTGAATTGAAAAAAAAAAAGCTAATGAGAAACGAGCGCAGATGGTCCTTGTTTGCGTACATATAAGTGATTAAAAAAGAAACGGGAGAGAATACAGCAAATAAAAAAAATGATTAACTGCCCTTTGAATGGGGGGGGCAACAAAAATTGGGGCGGGGGGGGGGTATAGGAAATAAGATAACAAATTACCCAACAAGCTAGAGAGCTCCAAGAGACAGAGGAGGAATGGCCATTAAATCTGTTGGATCCCTTGAGTGGTACATTTTAAGGGGGGCCCCTCCCCAAGACTTTATTTTCTTTTATTAATTTCTTTAGTTAACAAAAACAAACTAGAGCATCACTGACATTGTCCCTGTTGCATGCTGGGAACCCATACTCTCACACCCAGTCATCCACCGTTTAGGGAGATATAGATGGAGATTGGTTGCTGGGAATAGAGAGTATCAAACCTAAAGTGTAACTGCAAAACGCATACTGTAATATCGTCATTGTTGGTGGAAAAAAAAATACGACCGTTGTAAAGAAACTGAAACTCTTTCTGTGAAACCATTCATTGTGGGTATTCAAGTATCGCAGAGTCAATGTGAAGGTCGCTCTGTTGTTCTCTAATCGTCTTTAGTATATATATATATATGGATTTAAAAAAAAAGAAACCGTTTTATTGAGTTTAATTATTTTATTTCAGACCCACAATCAATTGTCGCAGTTTGAAAAGAAAACACAGGTATTTTTTTTTAATGTATTCAATACTTGACTTTACTGTGTGCAGTATTGTTTGCACCTGCGTCTTATTGATACTTGACTTTACTGTGTGCAGTATTGTTTGCACCTGCGTCTTATTGATACTTGACTTTACTGTGTGCAGTATTGTTTGCACCTGCGTCTTATTGATACTTGACTTTACTGTGTGCAGTATTGTTTGCACCTGGGTCTTATTGATACTCGACTTTACTTTTAATTAAGAATGTAGTCTTGTTTGCGTGTGGAATATGTATCGCCTTGCCTTAAATATTCTTTCAATGAATGAATTACGAGTGAACGAGACAGTACCCGACTGAACAGAAAGCTATCAACCCTGTGTTATTTTGCACAGAATGCCGATAATTCAGGATCTAATCTGAATCTGACTTCAGTGACCAAAGCGAAGTTTGATCACCAGATCAAGACACTGACCAATAGTATGAACACACTAGAACAGCGCATTTCGAAAATGGTCAGTTTAAAATTTCACATTAATTCATATAACATCGAATACTGACTGGCGATGAAGAGCTTGATAACCAGTGGCGTACTGGGTTTGAAAAGGTTACCAGCCTGAAATTGGGGATCGATATATGATCAATAATTAGCTTTTGTTAACTTTTTGAAAACGATGGTGAGTGGAGGGCACTACTGTTCAAGGGCCCGCCTATTGTCTAAAAGCAGCCCCGTAGCGTTAAAATTCTGCAGCAGGGGGCTAAGGCATTCTGCAGCAGGGGGCCAGGCATTCTACAGCAGGGGCCAGGCATTCTGCAGCAGGGGCCAGGCATTCTGCAGCAGGGGGCCAGGCATTCTACAGCAGGGGCCAGGCATTCTACAGCAGGGGCCAGGCATTCTGCAGCAGGGGGCCAGGCATTCTACAGCAGGGGCCAGGCCAATAGCGGGGGTGGGCAGGAAATAAATGTTACTAAGTAGAGCAAACAAGCATAGGGGGCCAGCCAAAACGCAGGGGCCCCCGCCGCCCACCCCCTCAAGCTACAAGCCTGTCTAAAAGGCCAGTCCGCCACTGCATATAAAATATATTAATGATAACGATCCAGAATATTATATTCAACATTTTGTATTGAAATCGTTAATTTTTTATTTCGCATTATAGTTATGTAATTCCATTAAGAAAAAAAATGTCAGTTACTTAACATTCTACCATGTCTGTTACCGCCAACCGTCATTTAAAAAGTGTAATTTGATTTATATTCTAATTCCGTTTTCACTATCAATCGAAGTCTATAATTGTCGTCTTGCCTATCAGAGATTAATATCTCAAGTGTTTCCCCCTAAGATGTTAAAATAGTGTCCCCCCCCCTTTTTGACAACAAACAATATTACAATTTTTTTTATTAACAAACAAACAAACAAAATTAAACAGCTGTGTGCGCACACAACAGAATAAGTTTGAAATATGAATTCAAATAAACGGAATCTTGATTCTTCTTTTTTTTAAATTTATTTAAATTGAATTTTATTTTATAATGTTTTCATCAATAAACAGAAATGACTTCTAAGCTGAGACTAAATTTATACTTATTGCAGGAAACTCACGTAGAAAAACGACCCAGAACAGCCCTGTCCAAAAGGTCAAGTAAAAGTATAACTGTAACAATCTTTGCTGTTATAACAGTATATAGGTCATGGCTAGATGCAGGGGCGGCCTTAAGACGTTCGGGTTCGATTTATCACAATCAGACCCTGTACAGAAATAATCAGTGTTTTATCCAGACCATTTCCGGGGGTAGTTTTCACCCCCGAATTTGAAATTTCACCCCCGGTTTTTTTCCCTAAACATGATTACGACCAAACAATACTGTAGTTTTCACCCCCGGATTTTCCCTTCTCACCCCCGGAGGTGCGGGGGTGTGGATAAAACACTGGAAATAATTATTGTAATGAACTTTATCAAGTCGTAACCAATGGCGAGATAAAAAGCGCTACGTCTACAGTAAAGGTATTCCCCGATCAGGCCTCCGCGGCTGATACGGTTGTATGCGCTGGAGCTAGTCAGAGTGTCAGATGTGGGGTACAAAACCTGTAAATGTAGTCTATAAAAGCACACCGAAACGCTTCTATTGCGGGCCACCCTAAGACGCTGTGCCATCCCCCAGGCTCATGGCGTGGGGCTATTGGCCTACAGCCGTTGCCTTCGACAGCATATTATTGCAGGTGCAATGCTACTGCTAGACCCCTCAGCCGGCGCCGCGCGCTGGCTACGCCGCCGAATTTTCGTCCGCCGTAAAATCCGCCGAAAAATATGCGGCGCGCCTCATTAGCCGCCGTATTTCGTTCGCCGTTATATTAACTGTCGCATTACTTAATCTTGTTGCACATGACCTTGCTGACCATATCGGCTCTGTCTTGAAAAGCTTTTCTGTTGATCAAAAAATACTAGCTGGCATGTTGGTGCTGCAATTATGATAAAGACTTCAAAGCTTTTGAAGGTTGACTCTTATCAGCACTTTACAGCACACGTATTGCACCTTAATACTACCGACAGCATCAATAAAAATGAAGAATTTCAAGACCGCAGTTATAGAAGACGATGCAGCATTCACAGAGGATAAAGAAATGATAAAGACCCTGAAAGAAGGCATGCCTTCAGTGTGTATATTGCTTCTTGCAGATTATCAGCTTAGTGCATCAATAATGGATGCCTCTGAGAGCAGCACTAACGCCATCAATGACAGTCATAGACACAATACAATGATAAGTCAGTGAAGGCATCATGTCCAACGCGTTGGAATTCAACATTGATGATGATTCAGTCTATACTTGACTTGAAAAGATGATGATGATACAACTGTTTATTTCTGTTGTTTTAAATAATAAAACTTTTCCCCAAGTATTGTAAAATTGTTTTATTGCTGAAGTTTTATCAATTCAATATTGTCTAGGCGTCAGCCGAATTTTAGCCAAATATTTCGTAATCTGCCAAAAATCAGCCGAAAATCAGCCGCAAATGTCAATTTACTCAATTTATGGTCAAATTCGGCTACGCCGGCTATCAGCCGAAAAATTATGTCAGCCAGCCGAAACTTAAAAAAAAATCCGGCTGGCAGGTCTAGCTACTGCCCGATAGTCTTATGAACAGACTAGATCAAAGGCCCGGTACCCGGACCGGCGAGTGACTCCTTATAATTGAGTTGTGTCCCTTTGACCATCTTTACAACTTTACATAATTTGCGCACTACTGGGAATTCCCAAGACTATTTTTAGCCAAGCAACTTTTCAATAGTATAGATACGTCTTTTCTCAACAAGTCTTTTTATATTATAAAAGTATCTAAAAACTGTATTAAAAAAAAATATTTAGAATTTCAAAGATATTCTACGTAGCTGTAAAACAAATACAGCTTTAAAATGAAATAACAGATTTCAACTTTTGTTCGTAGCCGAGTATATTTAAACTTAACGATAACATCTATTGCCCACAGCGGTGGTAAAAATGATCCAACGGAAATAGCTTGTCTGTCTTGTGACCGTGAAATAGATTTACCAAACCAAACGTAAGTGTGTTCATACAAAGACAGACAGACATGGAGATAGACAGTTTGTTTGTAAGTTATTTTGGATCTTTAGACAGACAGAAAGACAGACTGACTGACTGACAAAGTGGTCTCCTAATTGAAACATTTGTGCCCTCAGTTATAATGTGTGTATAAAGAGAACGCTGTTATAGACCCTGTTTAGAAGCTGTTAACAACTGTTGTGATTTGTAGCGTCTTTTCTATACCACAATGAACACAGGTTAAGGTTCAAACCTCATCACCAGTCGCATTAATCTATGGAGATTTGAAAGCGTTAAGAAAAAGCAGTTGTTGTAGGCCTGACGGTGACTTTAACACCCTGATGGGGACTTTAACACCCTGATGGGGACTTAAACACCCTGATGGGGACTTTAACACCCTGATGGGGACTTTAACACCCTGATTGTGACTTCAACACCCTGATGGGGACTTTAACACCCTGATGGGGACTTTAACAACCTGATGGGGACTTTAACACCCTGATGGGGACTTTAACACCCTGATGGTGACTTTAACACCCTGATGGGGACTTCAACACCCTGGTGGTGACTTTAACACCATGATGGGGACTTCAACACCCTGATGGTGACTTTAACACCCTGACGGTGACTTTAACACCCTGATGGTGACTTTAACACCCTGATGGTGACTTTAACACCCTGATGGGGACTTTAACACCCTGATGGTGACTTTAACACCCTGATGGTGACTTTAACACCCTGATGGTGACTTTAACACCTTGATGGGGACTTTAACACCCTGATGGGGACTTTAACACCCTGATGGGGACTTTAACACCCTGATGGTGACTTTAACACCCTGATGGGGACTTTAACACCCTGATGGTGACTTTAACACCCTGATGGTGACTTTAACACCCTGATGGTGACGGAAACATGAAATAAATAAAATAGCTATGGGCCTGAAGTAGATGTACAGGTGAAACAAAATATTGTATACTTCTGACTTATTATTTCAGAATGGAGAGGTCTCTGCCTGAGGCTTCTTATTTCAACCCCACTCACCCCCGGGACTCGAAGCTTTACCAGATACCAAGCAAACTGAGATACGTGTTGAACAGGAGCTTCCAGTAATGACTAACAGTTTATTAGTCACTATGTGTGTGTGTGTGTGTGTGCGCGCAGGTGTGTGCACGTGAATGTGTGTGTGTGCTCGTGAGTAATGTTAGTTTGAGAGAGAATGTTTGTGTGTGTATTTGTGTGAATGTGCTTTACTGTGGTTTTCAGTACATGTTTGTGTGGATCTGTGTGGTTTTTTGTATGTCTTTATCTTTGTGTGTGTGTGCGCGCAGGTGTGTGCACGTGAATGTGTGTGTGCTCGTGAGTAATGTTAGTTTGAGAGAGAATGTTTGTGTGTGTATTTGTGTGAATGTGTTTTACTGTGGTTTTCAGTACATGTTTGTGTGGATCTGTGTGGTTGTTTGTATGTCTTTATCTTTGTGGTTGTATTATGTGTGGATCTGTGTGTATTTAAGTGTGAATCTGTGTTATTGTATGAGTGTGTGAATCTGTAGTATTGTATGCATGCGTGGATCTATGAGTTGTATGTCTGTGGATCTCTTGGGGTTTTATGAGTGTGTTGATCTGTGTGTCTGCACATGTGTGTGGTCATATGTTATTGTGGATCGCTGTGGCTGTGTGAGGGGGGATATGTGTGTTTGTGTGGACAATACTCCTTATATATTTGTGTGAATCTATGTGAACACATGTTATTTAAATGTTCAGATTTTAATCATTACACGAATATCGCTGATTATTTTATCTCAAATTGCATTCAACGTTAATCTCATCATCCCCAATAATTTTGTCATTTACAATCCCATAAAGACAAACTTGCATCTATTGTTGTTGTTTTTTATTTCCTGTCATTCGTTGCAGACATTTAAAAAAAAACTTATTTTTCAAACGAATCAATTATTTTTATTATACTGATGCTATTTCAGAATTGACATAAGCAAAGCCGCATTGGATGTTTACAGCATACCTCGCCCCGTGGGCGCTGGTTACTCCCAGTACTGGCCGATCCTGAAACCAAGGTAACGTGTCACGTTCAAAGCGTACCGTTGGCTATTCCTTTCATTGTTTGTTGTATGCGTAGTTGCGTACCTGTTCGGCGGTTTATTCTCAGGGACGTAAATACAGAGACGGCGGTAACCCGGGTGGACACTTGACAAAATGACGCCCTATTACCGTTACAAAAAAATACGACAAAAAGCCGCCCCTGTCACAAACGTTGGTGCCTACTCCACCTTGATGTTGGTGCGGTTGTGACTCGATGTAAGCCCGATCAGAGAATGGAGTCGAACATAAGCTCAAGCATGGCCTTCGTAACACGATGTGTGGGTCTTTTGGGGAACTGTTCTACATCAACAACTCAAAAGATGGAAACATGCATGTTTCAATTCCAATGGGACTAATGGAAACCATGTCACTAAGGAGGCTCTGTGATCTCATTTCAAATCATGGATCTAGAAAGACACGCGAAATTCTGGGCCTACTCTCTAACTCCACTTCATCTCACCACCTGTCATTTATATACAAGCTCACCCAACTCACCGGTCTGACGTGGGGGGGGGGGGGACGCACGACATTTTATCCCAATACCATGATCGTCTGTCATATATTTCTCAAATCACTGATCTCCAGTCTTACTTTTAAAATTTAAATTACAGCAAACAAAAGAAGAATGGGAAGGATCCAAAAATTGTCGTCACGTAAGTTTGTATTTCTTCACCTCGTTTATTGATAATAATTATTATTGATTTAATACCAACATTATTATATGTTATTATTAAATAACGATGAATCTCTGTGTGGTGTTGTTGTTTCGTTTTATAACGATTAGGAAATAGACCTCCCTTACCCCTCTCTCACTATCTCTCTCCCTCCTCCCTCTCTCCCCATCTCTCCCCCCCCCCTGTCTCTCTTTCACTCTCTCATGCCTATTTTTACTGAAATAAAGAATTCACTCCGTGTTAAATTTTTCGTTTTTTTTTTTGTAATACATGAATTAAATTTACTTTCAAATAGTAAATCAGGCACACTCGTTACATAGACGTGCCGCTTTATTTCAGAGACACTGTATTTATTCAAGGCTACGACGGCCGGCTGTATAAAGCTGATAAAGGGTCTTTGAAGGTCAAGTCGTTCATACATTTACTTCACTTGTTTACATTATAATGTCTGTTGCTTTGTTTTATTGTGTTGTGCACATTTGAAGTATCTGTTCATTCATTCATTCATTTGTCTTTTAACCCTACAGCGCCCCATGATTCATATATGAATCAACCATATTTTTTCATTATTATAATCTTATTATTAACTTTGGCCTAAAAAGGTGAATGTATTTATTCACGTTATTTCAGTGGGATGTAAAATTACCGGAAAAGCATGCGCAATCAACTTTCGCTTTTTTATTTCCGATCTGATGTTAATAATAGTACAGATATAAAAAAAAAAAAATTGGACACTGTTAACAAGTTTTGTTGTTGGGTTTGTGAGTGTGGGAGAGGGAGGTGACCTCATGGGTACAGAGAGTCGCGGATCTCAGCCTCTTTTTCGCGACTGTACCCCAAAGGTTTGCGAAATATATCCGCCGGTACCCCTCACACGTACGTTCTTCAAACTATTGGTTGTTTCAAACGAAAATTCTATGTCGCTGCGTATCCCCCTGCATAACCTTTCCATTACCCCCTTAGGGCAGTGGTCCCCAGCCTTTTTCTCACCACGGACCGGTCAGCGTTTGATAATTTCACCGCGGCCCACTGGAAAAGTGGGAGTGAGGGGGCGTTGATTATTTTTCGTCCATGGAAAGTCTCACAATCACGAGAGACATAAATAAAAAAGGAAATAATTTAATGTTTCTTGTGCGGCCCAGTAACATTCTTTTTCCAAGGACTGATACCGGTCCGCCACCCGGGGTTGGGGGGACCACTGCTTTAGGGTACGCGTACCGCTGGTGTTGAGAACCGCCATTCCCCTCCGTGTAGTGGGGGTCGGCAGTAGAGTGGCTACATTTGGGCCTGTCCGTCCCTTAATGCTCTCTGGGGCGGCTCGAAATATAAAAATCCCTTACACTTGATTAAAATATGTGGGTTGCAGCGAACGTTAGGTCAAATTGTTTCAATAACTTCATGGGAATAAACACGGTTTTTTTTCTCTTTTATACATCTTACGGGCTCCATTTTCATTGTCATATATTTGCAATATACAAAATATACATGCCAAATGGACGATCGCTATTTAAATATCGAGATATCCATGCCTGAACCAAATGTTGACCATCTATGAATGTGACCTTTGACTTTTGCATAAACAATCGAAATGAACATTACAAACAAAACAATGAGTTAATGAATTCATTTCTGGTGTTTCATCTTATTGAAATCTTTTTTTTTTTGGACAGATTCCAGAAATAACAGCCGAAGCTGCAAAGTAATTTCAATTTATCAGGTTCTTCCTTTCTAGTGGCTATAAAGGTGTGTTCTTGTTATATATATATATATATATATATATATATATATATATATATATATGTATATATATATATATGTATATATATATATATATATATATATATATATATATATTAGAGCTGCTGCTCGATTAAAAAAATTGATCGCAATTAACGCATGATTAAAATTTTTATCGCAAATTAACGCACATTTTAATCGACACAATATAATACATTTGTTTGTAGTCAAACTAGTCGTACATATCCCCCTCCACTTCCCATCGAATGCATCCCATATGTGCCTTTCCTTTATAAAATAATGATATAGCAAGAAAGTATTTGCTCCCTTGTTGTTAACGCGGGTTTTTTTTATACCCCCCCTGCCCATCCCAGTTTCATTTTAGACACAGCTGCAGAAAGATGACGTCACTTACCAACCACAAGTTACATTGTTTCAAAGCCATGACACTTGTCAATCAAGCTATAACACGTGCAGATGTTCACTAATTGTATCATTCAGGGTCATAAGTTTGAATTAAGACATGGCAATCCTATTGTTTCAAGGTCATATCGCAAGCGTGACAAACGGGGGTCTTTTTTTCTTGTTTTTTTTTTAAATCTCGTCTGATCTGGTTATAGAATTGGGTTATTTACTGATTTTTTAATTTTTTCTGCAACTCTGAAATAAACAGCTTTTGGGTAAAATTTAACGCATTTAGGTGTTTGTGTTAAAAAATGTAATCGCCTTTTTAACGCATTAATTACGCTTTAATTGCAGTAAATCAACAGCCATATATAAAATTTAACTCAGTATCACAATAATTATGAAAAATACAACCACTGTCTCGGGTACAGATGTATTATTAGTTCAGCTGTTGCAGACGAGCAAGATAATATACTATCAAAATACGATACATAATTATGCGCAAAAAAATTATACACAATTTCTAGATTCTCGTTATTTTGATCTAATCATAAACGGGTTCATTATACCTTCAACAATACACTATAGTACCTCCACCAATACACTACAGTATATAATGTTAACTAGTGAATGAAAGTTTTCTCTTTTTACACTGACAGGGAAGGGAGCAGGAGGTTTACTTGTCGAAGGGCTAAATAACCAAAACATCTTCATTATATATTACAAGTGGGGCTTCAGTCGACATACCTGGGGGTTAGGGTATGTGCGAATTGCGACAGGGAGTGGGTGGTAGATCTACTCAATAAGTGAACGGACCTTAAACTTCAAATGGTTGAGTGAAATTCTGTTATTTATCGATTTGGTGAACTTTCCGCATTTGGTCAAATTAACGCATTTAAGTGTTGCGTTAAAAATTTTAATCGCAAATTTTTTTTGACGCGTTAATCGCAAATTAACGCAGTTTAATCAGCAGCCCTAATATATATATATATATATATATATATATATCTTGTTAACGTGGTTCTAACTTGATGTCTTTATCGCGAACTGTTATAGTCCATGGCTGTCCATCTGAGATAGAGATGAAAGCTACATAGTGACACATACCAGCTAAATAGTGACACATACCAGCTACATTGTGACACACACCAGCTACGTAGTGACACACACCAGCTACATAGTAACACACACCAGCTACATAGTGAAACACACCAGCTACATAGTGACACACACCAGCTACATAGTGACACACACCAGCTACATAGTGACACATACCAGCTACATAGAGACACACTCCAGCTACATAGAGACACACACCAGCTAAACAGTGACACATACCAGCTACATAGTGACACATACCAGCTACATAGTGACACACACCAGCTTCATAGTGACACACACCAGCTACATAGTGACACATACCAGCTACATAGAGACACACTCCAGCTACATAGAGACACACACCAGCTAAACAGTGACACATACCAGCTACATAGTGACACATACCAGCTACATAGTGACACACACCAGCTTCATAGTGACACACACCAGCTACATAGTGACACACACCAGCTACATAGTGACACATACCAGCTACATAGAGACACACACCTGCTAAACAGTGACACATACCAGCTACATAGTGACACACACCAGCTACATAATAACACATACCAGCTACATAGTAACACATACCAGCTACATAGAGACACATACCAGCTACATAGTGACACACACCAGCTACATAGTGACTCATACCAGCTACATAGTGACACACACCAGCTACATAATGACACACACCAGCTACATAGAGACACACACCAGCTAAACATAGTGACACATACCAGCTGCATAGTGACACATACCAGCTGCATAGTGACACATACCAGCTACATAGTGACACATACCAGCTACATAGAGACACACACCTGCTAAACAGTGAAACATACCAGCTACATAGTGACACACACCAGCTACATAATAACACATACCAGCTACATAGTAACACATACCAGCTACATAGTAACACATACCAGCTACATAGAGACACATACCAGCTACATAGTGACACACACCAGCTACATAGTGACTTATACCATCTACATAGTGACACACACCAGCTACATAGTGACACACACCAGCTACATAGAGACACACACCAGCTAAACATAGTGACACATACCAGCTGCATAGTGACATATATCAGCTACATAGTGACACTTACCAGCTACATAGTGACACACACCAGCTACATGGTGACACATACCAGCTACATAGAGACACACACCAGCTAAATAGTGACACAAACCAGCTGCATAGAGACACACGCCAGCTACATAGAGACACACCAGCTACATAGTGACACATACCAGCTACACAGTGACACATACCATCTTGTTTATATTGTGAAACCCAAACAGAAAAAGTTGCACTCACTTTCTAGAAAAAAAAATTAAAAAAGTGTGGGAAGCATTTTGCAATCGATGGAATCCATCGGTGGAACTAAAAAATATATAGGTAATAAGGCCCTTACATGTGGTAAAAACTCTCCCCCCCCCCTTCCCCTTGAAGTTTCTTCATGACCTTTGCCTTCCATAATTAAGTTGACTCTATGGAAGACATGTAATGAAAAGAAGCGCTTGAGAATTCATTTATTGAAGACTTTTTCGCGGTTATTATTTTCCCACAGGCCACGGGGGGGTCTCATCTGAAGCCCGCACACTAGCCTAAGTGCGACACATCTGTGACTTGAAGCGACATCGAGGTGTGTGTGTGTGTTGTCTAGGATCATGATGTAACGACTATGAAAATGTGGCGTTTTCAAAATTCGAAACCAGGTAACTGTGAGCCTTTTTTTTGGTCTGGCGATTAAACACGAACACTGAAACAAACACACACCCAAACAAACATACACACGCACACACTAAGGTCTAATGAAATAGGGTGAAGCCGTACATTGCCCTGCGGAGGCGCATGAAACTCAAACCTCCCCCCCCCCCATTTTTCTTTCATACCTCTAATTTGCAAAATTAACTTTGTAATTAGTTTATTGTATTGCGTTTTTACATGGACCCCAAAGCATTTTTTGTGGCTATACCGGGGCCCCCGTAATTCTCTCTACTGCCCAACACACAAACGGCAAATAGACAGACACATACCAAGCACACCACATGACATATACACACAAGCACACCACATGACATATATACACAAGTATACCACATGGCATATACACACAAGCACATCGCATCACGTATACACACAAGCACACCACATACAAACACACAAGCACATCACATCACATAAACACATAAGCACACCACATACAAACACACAAGCACATCACATCACATATACACACAAGCATATCACATCACATATACACACAAACACATCACATCACATATACACACAAGCACATCACATCACATATACACACAAGCACATCACATCACATATACACACAAGCACAGCACATGACATACACACAAGCACATCACATCACATATACACACAAGCACATCACATCACATATACACACAAGCATAGCACATGACATATACACAAGCACATCACATCACATATACACACAAACACATCACATCACATATACACACAAGCACATCACATCACATATACACACAAGCACATCACATATACACACAAGCACATCACATCACATATACACACAAGCACATCACATCACATATACTCACAAGCACATCACATATACACACAAGCACATCACATCACATATACACACAAGCACATCATATCACATATACACACAAGCACAGCACATGACATACACGCGCATGGATCAATTACCTCAACAAGAGTTCCAAGGTGATGGTGGGGGGGGGGCCTGATCGACTATAAATAAAAAAGATAATGCAAATATTTTGTTTCGTATCATTTTCTGACAACTCATTTTAAAGAAGGCAAGTGCTTAAAACAGAAAAAAAATTCGGGTGCTGGCTTTCAATTTTACTTTCGAATAATTTTGTCTTACTTCACAGGTGATGTCTAGTTGTGGCTCGGATCATTCAGCAGGTCGACTAAAAACTTTAACTGGAGATCTTTCGTTTCATTAAAATTGACACCTACATCATTGTAAATAAAAATATGTATGCTGAACTCACTATTTTTGTCATTTGTATTAGAAAGATTTTCTCTTTTTTTTATGGCTCACTCTTTGTTTATTGTCTATTTTTTTAATTTACTATTTTTAATTTGTAGTTGTTAGTTTTTTTTTTTTTCAAATGTATCATTGCACTGCTCTGAAATATCCATCAGAAATATCCATCCAAATAGGCGTTCAGATTAAATTCGTTTTCTTTTTTTTTTTTTTGACTTCATTTTCGTGTTATTGTTTTTTTTCAAAACTGATTTCGACCCTTAATGGAAAATGTCTATTAATAATGTCTAACATAACCAGCTACACATGTACAGTCAGGCCCACCGACAGAAATTTCGGGCCCCTGAGCAGGGCTGTCACGGCCCCCCCACCCCGTGCTGATAAAAATATTTTTCATAAGTTGATTGGCCAGCTCAGTCCGGGCCCCTAAAACTCGCCGGGCCCATGGGCATTTGCCCTCCCCCCCACGTGACCTCCCTCCTCCCCCTCTCGGCGGCACGGTGTACAGTTATACTTCAGTAATTAACATCATTAAAGATCACGTCAAGAAGAGATAAGTGGTTTAGCACCGAAATTGTCATCTACTGTCTTTAACCAGGGCCTGAGTATTTGGCGCCCTAGGCTGTGCGCCCCTCTCCCTCCCCCACCCTTCCATTTCCTAACCGGGCATACGAGAATTAAACTTTTAATTGATATCAACTTTCACAAATGAAAGCTTATCTGTCGTTTGCTTTAATAAGTATTTACAATCAATAAAATCTATACATCTGTTAGCGTTAGCCAATGCATGTATATAAGGATTAACGAGAGAGCACGTGGGTGAGTGAGTGAGTAAACACATGAGTGTGTGAGAGAGAACGTGGCTGAATGGGTGAAAAGACACGTGAGTGAATGAGTGAGTGATCAAGCACGTGAGTAAAAGAGCGAGCGAGTGAGCAAGCTAGTGGGTGAGTGAGTAAATGAGCACGCAGGTGAGTAATTTTGCACGCACGTGGGTTAATGGACGAGCACATGGGTGAGTAGGCAAGCACGTGGGGGGATTGAGCGAGCACGTGGATGGGTGATGGAGCACTGTGTGAGTGAGCGAGCAAGTAGGTGAGTGAGTGAGTGAGCACGTTGGTGATTGAATGAGTAAACACGTAGGTGAAGGGATGAGCACGTCGGTGAGTAAGCAAGCACGTGAGTGAGTGAACGAGGTGGTGAGTGAGTGAATGAGTAAACACTTAAGTTAGTGAGGGAGCACGTGGGTGAGTGAACACGTGGTGAGTGATCTATTACGTGGTTGAGTGAGCAAGCGCGTGGGTGAGCTTTAGTCAAATTCAAAACAACAGCTTTCATTAATCTCATTTGTACAGTTGAGAAGACAGGAAAAGACATTGTTGAAGAAACAAAAGAAAAGTGTGTAAATGATGATTTTTTGCTGCCTTATTGCACATGATAAGGTTAGGACATTAAGCGAATAAGGCTGGTCTACACAATGGCAAATAGGCACATCTATGAGCAGCCAATCATAGTGATAGATTTGTACAATGAGATGCACACACATTGAATGTTGTTGTTGTAACAGTGCTTCTGTCGATTTTTAACCATTTTTGCTGTAAGTCCATTACGATCGACAAAAAGTATTTTCAGTTGAATATGTACCATTGTAAGACCACACATATAAATACACTGTGCATAAAATAATTTTGATGCTATTGATGCTAATTCTGAAGCAGCCAATTTACTACCATAGTTAACTTCACATTTGTGTGTATGCTGATCTGTCAATCAAGATTATAGTCAATGACTGAATAAATCGGCAGTCAGCCACTACAAAGTACGGACATATCTAAGAGCATTTCGGCTATGATGCTTGGAAGTTTATTAAGTGGCCATTCAGAGTTGTCAACAAGCTGGAATGAGATCATGACTATAGCTACAGACAATGATAAAAGATATTTCAGACCTGCTCATAGTGAAGAGAGAAAGACGTATGAGAACACTTTATAAAGAACAGACAATAACTGAAGGACGTGATCTTAAATCTTACTTAAACTTGAAATGTGTACATGTAGTTAAACATTTTGTATTGTAAGGATTTATCACTTTTTATAACGGTGTGGGTGGGGAGGGGGGGTCAAAATCTAGCTCACAAAGGGTGTCACAATAGCTAGCTACGGCCCTGCTTGAGCTCCAGACCATCTCCATCAAAAGTGGCAATTCTGATCACCACTGGCTTAGTCAGGTTATCGTACCATATGGTTTAAGCTAAACCAAAGGACAAGTGTTCCTAACATGAGTTTGGGCTGCAACCCCCCTTCCCCCAAGGCCCTGATCATATGGCCTAATTACTAGGCATTCCTTACCACTTCTATAATTAAGGTTTTGAACTAACTGCGCATGCTGAACTACAAGTAGCCTGGGCTGCTATTTGTAGTTTGATACAAATAGACACTATCATTTTAAATTGTATATGTCAGTGAATGTGTTACTTTTCGTATTTTCACTGAATGAGAGTGAATTGAAAGGAAAAAAAAATAATAATATCAGCAATCTGCAACTTACGCTTCTACTATAATGTCGGCTTCTGTCTTTCGTAAGTTTTTATATGTTTGTTACTTTAGTTTAGGGCAAATGTATTATGAGATAATTCAATCTGCACTTTTTAAGATATTGCTTTTAAGATGCATAATACAAAAACTTTCGGTTTTGGATATTGACGATGGATAGACTAGTCATCCCACGAGTTTTTGTTTACATTTGATTTATCATTTGCATGCCGCACGTCAACTTTTTATTTTCGTACTCAAATAATATTTAATCTTTTTTTTAATTTAATGACAATCTTTAATATCATTTACTAAATGTATATAAAAAGCTGTATTTATATTATTATACTAATTTCTGGAAAACTGAACATGTTTTTTTTTACGAAGTGGCTACGCTTACGCCAAGCGCCTTCTATTATTATATCTATTGACGTAAGCCGGAAAAAAAAAATACAAATTACGTCTTGATGTTACCGCTGCCACTGCGTAAACAAAAAGGGTTAGGGACAGTGTTAGGGTGTGGAGAAATATCTATTGACGTAAGCCGGAAAAAAAAATACGAATTACGTCTTGACGTAAGCGTAGCCTGTCCGTTTTTTTTAACGCACTTGTTACGGGACCGACCGTGACCATTATATTAGGGTATAAGGAACATGACATATATAAATTTTTTTTTTTCAGAATTTTTTTTTTCAGGATTAGGGATAAGGTTAGGAATAGGGTTAGGGTTAAGGTGTGGAGCAATATTATCTACGGCTGGTACCCGGGTAAAAAAAATACGGAAACCGAACGGTCGGTCCCGTAACAAGTGCCTTTTTTTAAACAACCTTTTAATTAAATTAAGGGATATTAAAAAACGCACTTGTTAGAAGACCAAACGTAACCTTTGGTCATGTAACAAGTGCCTTTAAAAAACGGTCGCACTTGTTAGAAGACCAAACGTGACCATTATATTAGGCTATAAGGAACATGACATATATAAATTTTATTTTTTTTTCAGAATTTTTTTTTTTCAGGGTTAGGGATAGGGATAGGGTTAGGGTGTGGAGCAATATTATCTACGGCTGGAATACGAAGTAAAAAAAAATACGAAGACCAAACGTTTGGTCATGTAACAAGTGCCATTAAAAAAAGGTATTTGATTAAAAGGAAAAAAAATAAATTAGTACCTAATATAGGAGTTTCACCAATTCTAATTAAGACTTTTGCATTAGGATATGAAAGGACAATTTATCTTTTAGCATACTTTTTTTTTACTAGGTGTATTTTATTCCATTTCATCTAATAGACTAATTACGTTAAAGAGAAATATTCAACCAAAATTTAGTCTGAGTTAGATTTAGTCTTTAGAATTTAGAAATTGTAAATCTTTATTGCCTTTGCAACTGTTTTATCTGCTTAGCTGTCAAAAAAAAAAACAACGCTTATTACTTTTTTTTTTTTTTAGCATTAATTACAACGGATTTTTCATATTTTTCTTTGAAAGTTGCATGTTGCTTAAAGATTATTTGGAGATAATTACTCAAAATCTTTACTACATTTTGTTTGCAGTTCGTGGTGCAACTGGTGTTTGGACAATAGATGGTGCAAAGCTCAGTTCGGAGCCTACTAATATAATGTAAGACAATCAATAATACTGCATTAATTCTTACTTTTAAAATAAACTCTAACAGTGTTAGAGCACTGTAGAGTGACAAGGGTCCCAAATTTGGTCATCGGTGAGAAGCCTTAGGAATTTTGACAGATCCTGTAAAGTTAGTTGAAAGTCCCCCAAGTTCACCCAGCTTTAGTTGAGCATCTGACTTAAGTTAGGAAAGTAAAAGTGGCAGGACCAAAGCTTCAGAAACATCATTTGCCTAAAGGAACCTTACATTTTTTTTATATTGACATAATATACTTAGCATAGATTTACATGCCTAGGTAACAGTTGTTTCTTTAGTTATATATGATTTACTTAATTGAGAAATAAAGTAAGTTAATTTTTATATTTATTGGGCTAATTCTTATTTCTTTCTAAAGAGAGAAAAGTGGAACCTGCAAATGTATGGTTTTCTCTGAAGATGGTTTTTTGTTTGCCTGGTGTAATGCAGAAAGGTAAGTAAAAAAATAATTGTAAACTAAAAATACATGTTATGACATGAACATTACATTGATAAATTATTTTGCTATTGATAAGCTATTTCTGGGTATGACAGATATGAGAGTATTTGGTATAAAAATTGACTAATGCCTCTGTTTTGAGTTTTAAAAAAAAAATGGCACTTGAAAGGTTTCATAATTATACTTTTTTTTTTTTTAAAATGACTTTTAGAAAAATAAGGGTTGCATTTGTACTTTCTGTATTGCTTGTAAGCTATCAAATTACATGTCTGGTCAAAGGAAAATTCTGTTTATAACAAGTAAAAACAATATTTTACTAGAATATCAGACGACTCTACTTTATGTGACCCTGATGGCCAGTATAGACTTTTAAAGGGAAACTTATATCTTTAAGATGAAAGGGAGAGAAATAATATCATGTTAGTAAAAAAAACAATGGCTGAGATTGAAAGCCATATTTCCCTTTATCTCGCTTGCTTTATAGCCATTCTTTAAAAACTGATTTAAGTTCCCCTGGGAAAAAATTTTACTTTTAATTTAAAGACAAGAATATTTCAGAAAATCTTTTTAGTATTTCATTAATTTTATATTAAAAAACTTTTGAAAACCCAAAACATGTACACATGAACATATCAAATGGGAAGAACTTAGCTCAATGTTGCTCAAGATAACTTAAGAGTGACAGATTTCAGAAGAAAAATTGCCATCTGCAATTGTTTTATGTATGATGATTGACATCAATCAATATGTATTTCAGCATTTCATTGATGGACACAAAAACAATGAAAGTTATTCATGAGTTTAAATTACCAAAAACGGTGGCTCTGAAGTTCTCCCCTAGAGCTTCTGTGTTAGCATGCTGGAGCAACTATACAGGTATTAAAGTGTGATGAATATATTTTATTTTTTAACTTGGTCTGTCTCAGTGGATTTTTTTATTCATTACTGCATTATGCATGGGGGGGTGGAGGATTCTGTGGTGTGGAGGCTCAACTACATTTAGGGCCAGGTGAATGTATCCAGATCGACTCAGCTTAAATGGGTACCTGACACTAGTTAGGGAAACCTGAGCATAATGCTAAGTCAACTACATATGCCTCCTGTTGTGCCTTTATAGTCATTGTACTCTTGACTATTGTAAATATGAAAGAAGAGCACCATAAAAATCATTCCATTGGCTGTTTATAAGATCTAAGAAACATATATTTCATTCTTACAGGGACGTGACATAAAAAAATTAATTAAAAAAACATCTGTTAAATATTTATTTACTGATTTTCAATCTAAAATTCTGTTTTATGGAAACTACTAAATTTCATCAATTATGTAAGGAAAAAATTGAGAATAAAATGATTAAACATCCTGCAAAGAGAAAAAAAATCACAAAAAAACCCTGGCGTGACTACTCTGTACAAAAGTGTGAACATAAGCTTTAAAAGGAAAATTTTGTAACTTTCAACGCTGTCATTCACTGTAATAATGAATGTTGAATGAATTTCAGTAAACCGGGAAGAAGGTTCAGGAATTCCCAATCTGCATCTTTTGGATGTTAAATCTGGGACAGTTAAGAAATCTTTGATACAGAAGAAACAAACTAACTGGTAAATTTTGGTGTAGTAAAACTATCTGTATTTTTGCTATGTAGGCTTAGAGTAATATATCACTTAATATTTGTTGTTTTTTGGATTTAGGCATTTTTTTCTTCCGAACTGTAATATTGGTTACGTTAGAAAGCAATGTTCTAAATTTTGTTTTTCTGTACAGGGATCCAGAGTGGAGCTCGGATGAAGGCATATGTGTTCGTAATGTAAACAATGAACTGCACTTTTATGAAAAAAATAACTTTGGTAATTTGTTATAATCTCCAGTGGATAAAAATTTTTGTCAATTTCGTAAAATCTCGTTTTCAAATTAATTAAAGCCTTTTATTTGACATTATTGAAATAATATCATTGAATGATTTCAGATACAACAACAACAAAACTCCACCTGCAGAAAGTTTCATCTTTCAGTTTGGCACAGAGTAATCCCCCATATGTGATAGCTGCTTATGTGCCTGGATCAAAAGTTAGTCTTGAAAATACATTTATTATCTCTAGTTATTTCACACTATAATGAATATCAAATGATGTTTTTGCCTTTATGTATTTAGGGTCAGCCTTCATTTGCTAGAATTTACCAGTATCCGAACTTTGCTGGCCCAGAATCTTTATTAGCGAATAAAAGTTTCTTCAAAGCTGACAGAGTAAATTTCTACTGGAATAAAATTGGTAAGAAATTCAGAAAAGAAAAGAAAAAGAAATTTCTTTTTTTTGCTATATTTTTTTTGATAACATTGTGAATTTTTATACATTTAATTAATAATGAATGACATGCTATGCAGATAAGCTGTCTGTAGGCTTCACATATTTTAGTTATGTTGAGATAACCATTTCTTTTTTAAAAGTATTTTTCTCTTGTCATTTGTCCAATTAATTTTTTAGGGTTAGCGTGATAATCACAATTTTGAATGCTATAATTAAGCTCTCTTAAAGTAACAGTATATAATTTGGGCTTGTTATATTGATTGCAGGAACCTGTTTGCTTGTGCTGACTTCAACAGAAAGCTCTGATAGTTCTTATTATGGTGAACAAGCGCTTCATTTCCTTTCTGCAAAAGGGGAGAGTTGTTTTGTGCCTCCTGGTAATTTAACTTCAGCAAATAATACATCTGCGAATCCCCTCTGTTAATGATTTGCATCGATCTCAACCATTTTTTTAAAAATAAACTTTTAAGTTTTTGAAATGCAAATTTAATGACTTAACATGAATACTATATTTGCTGTTTCATTATAAAAACATGACATTTGGTTTGCACCAACTGTATAAGATTCAGCATTCAGTTTATTAATCTATTCCAGAAAAAAAAGGTCCTATTTATCATGTAGAGTGGACCCCTAATCATGTGGAGTTTATAGTCATTCATGGTTGTATCCTTTCACAGTTTTTTAAACATAGTAGATAAGACTTTCATTTGTTGTTTAAAAAAAGTGTAATTAGTTTATTCTCCATTCACATATTCTACTGAAGTGGTCAGCTACCTTCTGGACAACTAAATTTCGTCGTTTCGGCGTAGATTCAAATGCATGGCTTTATTTCCATCAACCACTAAATTTGCAAGTTTATTCCTGTAGACCCTACATTTTTATTCCCGTGTATCACATTTATATGTTTATGAGTGTGGATTTAAAAAAAAAAGTCACCACCAATGATTTAAATTCAGTAATCCGTTTTGTAAGTATATAAGTGCTTTTGTATATTTTTAGGCATATATATTCAAGACTTTATCAAATAAAACCTTTAATTGGCTATAAATAAAAATAGGACTACTAATAACTAGCATCTTCTGTGGACCAGCCAAATTTTCTCGCGGATCACAAATGTTATGGGTTGCTGATCCCTGTTTTACAGTTTGCCTTATGATCAAATGTATGTCGTTACATTAATGTGAAAAAAATAGGTTCATAGGAGCATTTGAAATTAATTAAACTATTTTATTTTATATGGGTATAACTGATTTGGAATATGAATGAGTTTCAGAAATTAATTAAATTTCAATTTAAATATATGAATGTACATGTAATTGTTTTTTTTATTTTTAAAAAATAAGTAATTGTTGAAGATTTACTTTACCTTGCAGATAATTTAATGTTATAAATTAGATTGATTGTTTGAAGATTAGTTTTACAGTATTTGGTTCTTGATTGTAGAGCTTTTCATGGAGCTTTGATTTGAATATGACATATTCAGCTTACTCCTGTGCGTTGCATTTTTTATTGGAACGAAATTTATCCTTAATGTTTACAAGACATGCCTGCAAAGACAACTGTTTACAATTTGAAATGTGAACCAGTTTTTGATTTCGGAACTGGTCCTCGTAACTTTTGCAGTTTCAATCGACCTGGAAATGATATCCTTTTACAGCACCAGAAGCTAATTTTTATTTATTTGTTCTTTTTTTATCTTGATTTACTGGGTAAAAAAAAAATTTCTTGAAAGTTGTTTTTTTTTATTTTCCTTAATTTTTTTTTTACTGTTATGTCTGGCTGGGTTCGGTAATCTTGCAGGAAATCTGGAGTTTTGGGACATGAAAAATAAGAAACTTATTTCTAAGGCACAAGCTTCCGACACAACCTACATAGAATGGTCACCTGACGGTCAACATATACTTACTGCTACTACCGCTCCAAGACTAAGAGTTGGCAATGGGTAATTTTTTTAGTCAAGAAGTAGCACACCCAAATCATGTATGAAATTATATATATATATATCTACTCAAAATATTTAACTCTCTTATGGATCACTGACAGACATTTTATTTCTTTCAATAGTACAACCCTCATTTTTTTGCATAAATCAGTAGGTAATATTTCAATGGCCTTTATTCTTCATAAGATTTCGCATCTGGCACTACAGTGGAACGCTCATGTTGCAACATTTCTTGCCAAACCATGCTGAACTCTGGCAGGCATGTTGGCAACCATCCCCACAGGTTAATGAATTTACAATCAATGTGAAACCAGTTGAGAGCGTTGTCCAACAGCCAAAAGGTAGGAAACTGACACTGTAATGCTTCTCTCTCTCTTCTTTTCTGTGATAGGCTCTGTATGATGAGTCTCAATTCTCACATTTTTTTTATCCATTCGATTTGCTTTCAATTCTTTTGTCTGTTCTTTCCTTTTTTGTGTATTATAATTTTTCACTGCTAAACTTGATCATTTAATCATAGTTTCCTCATTAATTTACTTTTAAACTAATAGTTCGTACTTTTTAAGATTTTTTATATTCCATGTATACAATTTCTTTTTAATACTTTAATAACTTTTTAATTCTACTTTATTTATTGACCCATTAGTAAATGCTTGCTTTTTAAAAAAATTACATGAATTTTTTGGGTTTTTTTTTTATTATTTTATTTTTGTCAACACTAGCGCAAGCTGCAGCATACAGACCGCCACATGCGAGGAACCAAGATGCACCTCGTCCTGCACCGGCTCCTTTACATGAGTACGAACCTCCGTCCAATGTGAAGAAAGATGCTGACAAACCAGTCAGCAAAAATAAAAAGAAAAGGGATGCTAGAAAAGCTAAGGCGGCTCAGGTAATGAAACAATTTTTCAATTATACTGTTAAGAGAAATATTTTAAAATATATTTCATATTACTGTCATAATATTAAGTGAAATGTTTTAAAATGCAATTTATACTCTAGTCATTTATTGAACTTGCACACTGCTGTATTTTTTTTTTATTCCATCTCAGAAAAAAATTTGACTAAGAAAACCAGACAATAACAATTTTGATAGTCCTGCTTGTAATTTTTTAAGGTTTTTTTTTTTCTGTCAAGTGTACTTTGTGTCAGATAGCACCTTTTACTACTTTTAATAAAGAATTTTATTTTTAGACCTCAATGTGTGTAGCTCCTGAAATTAATTACATTTTTAATACAGCTACATGTACATATATTTGATAATGCGAAATCAATACAAAAAAAAATGCATTATTAATAGGAAACATTTACTAATGAATTTCTCTTTTCATTGTTGTTAGGAGGACTCTGATAAACCAGAGTCTGCCACCACCGCGACAGAAGAAATCAGTTCACACTCTGTTGAATTTACCACCACAGGAGTTCCAGAAGTTGATAAGAAAATAAGAAATTTACAGAAGGTAAACCTGTAACAGTACAATTATTGGTAGCTGATGCAGGAGTATTTGTTTTTACTTGTTTCAAACCGTAGATCTATACATTATTAGATGTGTGACAGGGGGGAAGATGAAGGAGGGGAGAAGAAGTTTTTGTTAGTTTTAGCAGATGAGGTTAGATACAGGGCACTACAGAAAGAGATGGGGTAATGTGATTAATAAAGTGATAAGTAGATGTTACATATTTCAATATTTTGATTTTCATTGATTTGATGGAAGTGTTTGTAAACTTTTATTATTTTTATGTGCTTTAATAAAATAGACCACTTGCCGTCACTGACATTGTGTTGACATATTTTGAATCAAAAGTTAATACAACAAAAAAAATGTAGTATGCCAGTGTTTTGAAAGTATACAATGCATTAAAATATTCAGTGTAGAATGTATGCAAGCAGTGTAGAATTGTATTATTAACTTCAGCATTTTGTGATTATCATATATTTTATCATCTTGAATATGTGACAAATGTTTTAAAGCAATCCATATTAAAATTTCACAGAAAGTGCAACAGATTCATAAGTTGAAAGAGCAACAAGCCTCAGGGAAAGAGATGGAGAAGAATCAGGTATTATAACTTGTTTGTTTCTTTTCTTCTAAGACTTCTATCAACAAAACAGATTGTCATTAAAAATTATCTCTCAAAAAATGTTTTTCAAAAAACTGCTACAGAGAGGACTAAACATTTAAATGCTGGGCCTAGTTGGCTTGATTGAATTATAAAAGTATTTGTCTGATATATATGTCTGATAAACAGTCATACCTCATAATTTCAGTTCAATCAATGCCTAAAAGGTTTTAGAGCTGCAAGTTCATACATATCATAAAAAGCTTTTTCTATCCCTGAGTCCCACCTGCTCCTTTTTTTTTTTTCAAATTGATTTTTTCCTGTAAACTCAAATCAATTTTAAGGAAAAGTGGGAATATTTTAATGATTAATACACCAAACTGTTAATATATTTAAATAAATATTACAATAGTACCCAGTATTGATAAAAGTGGCCAAAATCAAACTAGATACTTTCACTATAATTTCTGACGAGAACATAACTTAATAAGTGGCATAAAGGTGGCTAAAGCCAACTGGGAAATTCAGTTGTAATATTTGCTTTAAAATTTTCTTTTTGAATTTTATGGGTGTTCAGATTTGGAGATATGACTACAATACCTTAAAGCTTCAAGGATGAGTGTTTGACCAACATGTCTTTTTTCCTTCATAGCTTGAGAAAATAAAAACTTTGGACTCACTCCTTCAAGAAATTAAAGACCTTGAACTTGGGCAAGATTGACAGACCGGGAACTACATGACTGGACTACATTGAAAGATTTTTAGGTTCTTGTATTGTTTACCTTTTTTGTCTGTCTGTGAAAGTTTGAAGTTGCTGTTATTTTAATAAAGTTGATTGAATTTTAAAAAAAAATGTATTCATAGTTTGTTGGAGTTTGATGTCGGTATATAATTTGAATAAGTTACCACACTAAGTTCACAGCTCAATATTGTGCTCATTAATAATTTAATGTTTTGGCCAGGCCAGCAAGCAGAGCATATAAGACATAATACAATATCAGTATATCTTAATGTGGCTTTGAATAAAGGTTTTTAATTGCAGATACATCATTTTAAATAACACATTTTAATCCTCATGGTTTATCCATATAAAATACATGTTTATACATGTATATATATATAAAGTACATTCATTTAATGTTTAAGACAATGAAATTTCACTCTCAACAAGTCAACAAGGTACTGAAGGTTAGTTCAGGCCCAAATACATGTACACATATTCCTATTGAAAATAAAATTTTGTTTCACATGTTAGGCCTACAGTCAACACACTTTATAAATGTTAGGTAAATACAAAAAAAATTAACATCAAAAATAGTATTTTTTAAATTTTAAGAAAGAAATGATTGTACCAACAACTAAAAATATCAACTTAGACTACTTCAGCATCTCCTGATATTGTACAGGTACTTTTTTTTTTCTTTTTAGACCTCATTGTGTTTAGTTTACTTTGTGAAGGTGTGTCTTCTGCTCTGGGGGGAAAAGACACAATTTATGCAGATACATTGTGTCTGTTTAATTAATAATCTTGGTCGCCTCCACCAACGACCAATTCATGTTACAGCAGATTACAGAAAGGTTAGAAGATTCTTGCTGGGAGGGGATGGGGGGGGGCTGTTAATTGTCATGCCATTTATAAATTTTATCCAACCTCAATAATTAATTTCAAAAGTTTCAGCTGCTAAAGTTTTTCCAGTGAGAAATCAATAATGAATGGTGTTCAATCAGCAGCAATTTCCGGGAATTTATATCTATCTGAAGGATAATTCTTTGTTCATATATGTTCCTTTTTACTGTCAGTGTATGATACATCGAAAAAAAAAATTATTCAATTTAAAAGTATTCAATTAAATACTTATTAATATATAATATGCATGCAATTATAGCTACAATACAAAATGCTTCAAATTTTTTTTACTGTGCATTTAACTTCTTTCTTTGTAAATTATAGTTTACTGTGCTATTATTGCAAATGCAAGAAGTAAACTGTTTTTGCTGTATACCTTCTATGCTTGTTAGTTAATATTCAACCGTGGAAGGAGGGGGGGGGGGTATCTGCTATAAACTTAGAGCTAGAGTAGAGAGAAGAGGCCCTTGAATGGTGATGATGAAACGTTACAATTATTTTTTTCTTTATATAATACAGTCAAAAAGCAGACTAAAGTTACGGATGGTCGTGTTGTAAAGCGCTTGACTGTCGACCCGAGAGTCACTGGTTTGATCTCGGTGAGGACCAAAGGATTTTTTAGGACAGTGCCGCCGAGAGGGGGGGGCAAATGCTCAGGGGCCCATCGAGTTTTAGGGGCCCGGACTGAGGTGTCCAATCAACTTTTGAAAATATTATTATCAGAACGGGGGGGGGCGTGACAGCCCTGCAAGGGGCCCGAAATTTCTGTCGGTGGGCCTGGTCACGACTAAAGTTCCCGCTATATCTCCATTGGTGCCTCCATGGCCTTGCACTATCGGCTATGGTGGGGAACTGGGGGATACCGTTACCCAGTTGCGTTCTTTTTTTCTGGTGGGAGTTGTCACATAGTGACTGTTTGTGTGCACGCGCGCGAAAAAAAAAAAGGGGGGGGGGTGTAAAGTACGAATGATCTTGGGAGAGAATCAGTGGATGCTGATGATAGAATGAGATCAAGGAACACGTGCTTGTGTAGTGGAGAGTGAACAAGTGTATTAGTAGTTGATGTCCAGCTAGTGTAGGGAGAGGTGAATTAGTGCTATAGGAGATAGCTGTGGTTGTATTGTTTTATTCAAGCGTGTGATCAAAGACTTATTGTATTCATAAATCGAGTTATTGTTAATTGTCACGCACTGAGTTTCTGTGTTATTTTTAATACACCTAGTCAAGTGGGCACGTGACCGGAGTCCTAGGCAAAATGACTCTTTGGTGTTCCCTTATTAACATATTTAAGAGGAGCTTGTTCTGGCAGTGGGCTAATTGGCAATGGGGGGGGGCTGTTGCTGGTTGTCTGGTTGGCCTATAAATAAATATAAATAAAACGTCTCTGAAGTGAGCATGGCGTCCAGTCACTCAATTTGGGAGCGGCCGGGAGCGCGCATTGTTGACATACATGGAGAGATCCTGACAGAGAATGATGTGTGAAGAAAAAACCATGAGACATAACAGACATAAAGGTCTGTCTATGCATATAAAGAATGTGTATCAATTGCTGCAATGATGGTCATTTCTAAAGTTTCATTGAAGGATCTGCAGATTAGGCGACATCCTAGGGGGCCCTCACTGCCCAAAAGACGACCCCCCACTTTTTAAAGTATTTATTCTATTAAATCTCAAGCTGAACGGGTCCCGACATCAGTGCCGAACCTAGGGATTTGAGGGGCTTAGCCTCTTTGGGGGCCCCTGCATTTTGATATTCTACACCACAACATGAGATAATGTACTTAATTTTTCATGTAAAAAAAAATTGTGGATGCCCCCTCAAGCTGGGGCCTGGGGGGACTTTTGAATTTGGACCCCTCTCCCCCAACCTAGATACGCCTTTGCCCGATATGTTCATATACCTAGGGCCCAGGAAGGCCCCCAAAGTTATGTGAAAGTATCTTTCAGTAGTAATATATGTCACGTGGAAGGGAGGTAATCCTTTGTGGTCAGGCAAAAACACTCAAAGTGCCTCTAAAAATAATATGAGGTACACCATACAAAGATGTAGATGTATTTTTACCATGGCTTGGTCAAGTCATTCGTATGGTATCAGAACAAGTAACCGCATTTGTTGTGTGGTTTGAAGTGGATTGTCACCACCGAATTGCGGCTCCAATAGCTCGGCGATATCAGACAACTGTTTTTTCTGCTCCAACCATTAGCAGCCACCTCTGTGCCTGCATTTGGGCTTCAAAGCCACTTGAAGATCAATGACAACATTTAAAACAAGCAATTAAGCCTGTTCCATTCTGGACACAGGACGTGTTAGCGCATTTTCATCAGAACGTTTGTTATCTTTCAGTAAATATTTGTACATTTTGGAAATGTTTATAAATTAAATTGTGTAATGCATATATCTGAAAAAAAGATATTAAAAGGACAAGTAAGTCATGTTGAATAACTGTTACAAAAATAAATAATGATTACGCCCCTTTGATTAGCTTTTATTATTTATATTTAAAATATAAGCGAAACGGTACATAACAAAGTCTTATATTTTGGCCCTGAGAGGTCTAATCGCGAAATTGACTTTTGATGTACACTTGGCAGGCAAAGACCTACACAATGATATATACATCATGGGTCTTGGACTTATGGTTGCTGAGATATAGGGCGGTCCATTATTAATATAGCTTATATAGTAAATAACGGTACTTTATAAGGCCCCCTTTACGGCCCTGAGAGGTCAGATCGCGAAATGGAAAAAAAAGTCATTTCTTGGCAGCCAAGACCTACACAATGATATATACATCATGGGTCTAGGACTTATGGTTGCTGAGATATAGGACGGTCCATTATTAATATAGCTTATATAGTAAAAAACGGTACTTTATAAGGCCCCTTTTACGGCCATGAGAGGTCAGATCGCGAAATGGAAAAAAGTCATTTCTTGGCAGGCCAAGACCTACAAAATGATATATACATCATGGGTCTAGGACTTATGGTTATTGAGATCTAGGGTGATGACAGACAGACAGACAGACAGACAAAACGGGGACAATAGAGCATTTTTTTCGAAAATGCTCTAAAAATCGCCATATTCGATGTACGAGAGTGGGAGACAGTAAATAGGAATTATGTTTTGAATCACTAAATAATCGTATATTCCACGTTTTTAGTTTTCCATTCCAATATTTTTGTTTGCGATTTATCAAAAAGTAGGATGGCTGGCGTCAACGAATGTCACTAACAAGTTATTTATTTCCGGAGACACGCTGTAAACAAACCGAATTTACTGATCATATAATTGAATTTCACTGTTTGTGTTATTGAATTAGGAAACCTTTTAAAGTAAATATTTCAAATAATAAAAATTCCAAGACTTGAGTTTTGTGACTCGTAAACGTTTACTGCCTTTAAGTACTCAAATATATGTTTGAAGATTAATTTGTCTACACTGGCTCCACTATATTCTTTTAGACTACACTGACACTGTGTCTGCAGTTATATAAATAAGCATACTACTCTACCGTCTTGGCCAGGGTGGGCAAATTTTTGGAGTCAAACATTGGGTTCGCAAATTTGACTGGCGGGCCAGACCAAGAGCAGATGGGTGTTTTTTACATAATATAAGCTAACTTAATATTAATAATTACTACGCACTGGCTCCGGTACCGTCATATGACGGTGCCGGTATCTTTTTTTTACCGCTTCCGTCAACAGAATGAACTCTTATGATGTAAAGTTATAAATGCAGTTTATATTATGATATTATTACTTACAAAATGATGGTGCTCAAAATCGGCGATCGTTTTAACACATTTAAAGAGTAAACAGAATGAATGAGAACTCTTTTTTACTGCAGACGTTGATGACGTTATTTACTGTTAAAAATCGGAGATATTTTTTTTTCGGGGACCATAAATAGATATTGCTCCACACCCTAACCCTAATCCTATCCCTAATCCTATCCCTAACCCTAATCCTAACCCTATCCCTAATCCTATCCCTAACCATAATCCTATCCCTAATCCTAACCATAATCCTATCCCTAATCCTAACCCTAATCCTGAAAAAAAAATCTGGAAAAAAAATTTATGATTTATTAAAAAATGACCATCAATAGATATTGCTCCACACCCTATCCCTAACCCCCTATCCCTAACCCTGAAAAATAAAATCTGAACAAAAAAATGTATGTCTCTATCAGGAATCGAACCCGCACATAGCTAGTCAAACTGGGTCTCAGCCAAGCAAACAACCTACATTACTAGCGCGCCACACAAACTAACCTCTCATTTTAATGTATAATTGCTCGGCTATGCAATTGTTGACGGAAGCGGTAAAAAAAAGATACCGGCACCGTCATATGACTGTACCGGAGCCAGTGCGTAATTACTAATATAAACGAGTGGCAGGCTGCTGGCCGGAATTAAGAGTCCAGGGCATAGTTTGTTTATGGCTGGTCTAAGCTATGTAGTTTACTTGATTCGGCATGAGAATTTTTATTTATAGTCAGTATAGAATTTAATAAATGTATGCTTGTCAGTTACTTTCTATGTCCAATACAAGCAGCATTTATTATTTTAACATAATGCTTAGATTGAATTTACAAAAGATGATTTTGCGATGAGGTCTTGGCTAGCCAATTGCTGTATGTTTTCTTTATTATCTACAGATAGCAAAAAAATAACAAATAATTTTAGCATGAAAAATTACATTGTGATATTTTACTAAATTATATTATTAGATTAGCAAATATTATATCCTTTAGTTAGATTTTAACAAATGTCATACTGAGAATAATGAAACATTACATAGATAGATATTATTGATTGAATAATAATGTAATGTTATGCACATTTGGAATGCATTGCTAGCCTTTATAAGTTCTATCATTATACTATTATAACACATTTATTCTATTACCATCTAATGAGGCAATTATTTCTGCTAAAATATATTTTTTATTCATATTTTTGTACAGCTATTCATTCATGCATTGATGTAATTCTAAATCGCTCCAATGGCTGATGATAAAACAGACCCCCCTTCCGGAGCTGTTACTCCAAAAGGAAAGGTAACTGTATACACTTTAGAATGTTATGTAAACTTTTTTTTTTTTAAATAATTTTTTGATGTTTAAATTAAATACATTTTTATTCAATAAGGTTTAAAATTCATTTCTAATTAATATTTTATTTTAAGCAAACATAATTTAGGTTTATTAATAATTTTTTTATATTTAATTATTTGTTTTTTTTTTCAATTTTTAAAACTTTGAATGTATATTCAGTTAATGGTATGGGCATTTCAGTTTAGTGACACAAGAAATGTAAATGTGTGGTATTTAATTTAAAAAAATTGTCACTCCTTCTTGTCGCAGATAAATGAAAAATAGAGACAGTGTCGTGGTTTTAGTAGATTACATTTAGAATTAAATCAACTACTTAGTGAATCAAAATTGTCCTTGGCACAGTTTATAATTCTGGATGTATAGATACTGTAATAGAGTATGTAGGTGCCAAATGACTACCATTTAGAGTGTAGATGTGAACTGCTCTTGCAGTGCTCGAAAACAGAAGATGAATGCATATTGTACATTTTGAATTATGAGCCATTCATTCTTAGCAACTAATACTTGTGCTACAGGCATATGTGAGGGGACAGATGGTTGTGCAGTAAAGCGCTCGACTGTCGATCTGAAGGTATCTGGTTCGATCTCTGGTGAGGACCAAGGAAATTTTTTAGGTCTTGGCTCAAGTTCCCGATATATCTCCCGTGTGGTCTCCATGGCCATTGCACTATCAGCTATGGTGGGGGATGAAAGAAGGGCGCCATAAAAACTGTCCCTTTAGTGGTTTATAGGATCTAAGAGATTTCATCTCATCCTTACAGGGACTTCACACACAGGCATATATTACAATTAAAAGCTTTAATCATACTAAAAAAAAAGAGAAAAGATTTACACTGGTTTATTTAATATTATTTTTTCTTTTACAGCTTGAGTCATTATCTAAAGAAGATTTAGTAAAATTTGTAAAAAGACAAACCATTTTGCTTCAGAAAGCCAAAGTGAAAAATACAGGTATAATGATTTTTTTTAAAATTAAGCATTTAATTAATTCATTAATTAAATTCTTTTTTACTGTTAAATTTTTTTTTGTTCAAATGATGAGTTTCAGCTGTTTATTTAGAGCTATGGATAATTCTTTTTAATTTCAGAGCTCGAGAATAAGATAACTGAGCTGGAAAAAAGTCAGAATGAATGGCAGGTCCATAAAGAAAATATTAAAGTAATTACTGGAATATCCATTTTAATTTCTTCATCTTCTTCTTTTGGTTCTACATCATTTTGTATAGCTCCGGCCTTCTGCGGCACCGCTCCACTTTTCTTAATCTTTGATCCTCATCCAGGGTTTTAAAGTCTTTCTCATATTCATCTAAATTCACTGTCACGGATTGTGACTAATCACTCGAAACCATCCCCTTACTCCAACCGTTAACTTAATAGTATTACTAACGTTAAGATGTATATTATACCATGTATAATAATATGCGTTCCCGCTCTCAAGTTCCCCACCCTTTTACCCCACCCCCGTAATTGCGTCACCGACCAGGTGGACAGCAGACGGCGAACGAGGCAGTGGGTAACAGAAACACGTTACATTCCACGGGGAATTCTCTCTGACCACCGTACTACTATTCGTACTCCGGTCGGCGTCTTCAAAGGGACAGAGAGCGCTCGATGGCCAGTTACTTCCGTCTATGTCGGTATGACGTACTTCTCCCCCCCCCCCTCATCTAGGCTCCACCCCCTAATTTGAAAGTTTGAAAGAAACAGATATTATATTTGATTGGCTAAGGGTCACGTGGGAAAAGTGATATGAGGAATGAAAGATAGATTCGTAGACATTCGTCCGGTGAGCCGGGCAGGGTGTGGTCGGACATTCGACCGAGGGTCCTGGTGGTGACCGGTTGACATCGACTGAGTGATAGCTAGTCGATTGATGTGTCTCTGAGTGAGATAGAAAGAGAGAGAGAAAGGTGATCTGTTGAGAGAACGTCCCTTTAATTCTGATCATTGATACTGGATTAATCTTTGGCATTTTTGGATTACTTTTGCTTATGATTTTAACGACCACCAGATCTCTGTTACGGACTGGTGTCTCTGATAATAAATATATTTTGTCGCTGTACACACTTGTTGAATTCATCATCGTCACTTGTTGTACGTTTAATTGTTGTTGAGACGGTGTGTGGTAGAAACACAAATACAAATACGAGTCATCATTGAGTCAGCCCTCATACTCTTAGCAACAAGCCAAGGATACCCTCAAAGGGGTCCTCAACATCCACCTAAGGAAGGCATTTTCTCATAGGGAGTCATTTAAACTGTTTAGGCTATTTTTTTTTCATGCCCATTATTTCTATATGCTTAACCTAACCCAGTCTACATATTTTTATTTCTGATATTATGTTTTGGTCTTCATAAAACTCCTTTAACTCTGAATATTGTCATTTGATTAAACACAATTTTTAAAATTTTGATTATCATCAGACTTAGACCAAATGAAAATAATATTTTTTTTCAATTAAAAAGCTTTTTAATATATATATATTTTATTCTTAATTGAAATATTTAAATATGGTCTCTTTAGCTGCTTGAAGACGAGGTGAAGGAACTCAGGCAAGAGAAACAAGAAGCAGTATTGGCTTACAATGCTGTACAAAGTAGTCAAGAATCTTCTGCAGAAATTGTAAAGGTGAGCCATTTTGAATATTTACTTAAAATGCTTTTTTTCCAGTGCGGGCAGTGATGTTATTGAGTCACACAGCAGTGTGTGACCTGATTAGCAGAAGTAAGGCTTGTCTTATATTTCCGTGTCAGATGATCATTCGCTGGATTTTTCTTAAATGATCTAAATCACAACTTTTATAGCTGTTCCCTGAAAAACATTTGAGTCACTCATTGCACTGAAGACTGTATAAGTAATAGTGTATTAAAATTATTTTAAATATTATTAGATATCAATTTTTTAAATTTTATTTTAAGTGTGGGGCTATAAGATTTGCGGTACATTATTTTAGGGAAGTAGTTTCCTTTTATAATAGGTAAACCAAACATCGTAATATTATCGGCCAAGAAAAAGTATTTGATAGTTTCACTGAAGGCTAAAAAACTGAAATCATTTAAATACTATATTTAAATAAAACAGCAACAATAGGTGAAATTTATTTTGTTGCTGTTATATCAGATTTTAAGTTTGTAACCACCTATTTTAAGCCATAATAAAACTCACTGGACTAATTTTTTTTCTAATTATGCTTGTGGAAGGTGTTTGGTCATAAAGTTCACAGTCAATGCAGAAAATATCAAGCATTATATATATATATATATATATATATATATATATATATATATATATATATATATATATATTTATATATATCATACGGTCAACACACTAGATATTTTAACTTTCTCTTTAAGAACTGGGAGGAACAGTGCCAAAAGCTTCAGAAAGAAAAAGATGCTCTACATGACCAGTTGGTGCAATGTGAAAAAACCAATAAGGTAAATAAAGGATTCTTTTTGTATGTTGTAAGGTGAAGGGCTATCTTGGTACATGTATAATTATTTGGAACCTTTTTGAACCCTTAACCACTGGGATAATAGTATACGAAATCATTTATGTGAAGATCAATTTTATTTAAGTCCCAGAAAGTGTAAACGTTTATCTCTAGATCCATTATATATCTCTGATTGGATGGTTTTAGTGGTTCCCCTTATTTTGGAATAACATTTTTTTTATTTGTTTAAATAACAAATAATGCATTCTGTTAAAATTTTTAGAATCTGCTGGAAGAGAGCGAATGTTTAAAGATGAAGAATGAGACCCTGACCTCAGCCCTTCATTGTCTGCAGCAGGAGTTCTTAATGTTGACTGAATCAAATAAGGTACAAACTTAACGACGTTCTCCTTGATGATCACATATGGAATAAATTATTTTTAACATTGCATGGTCCACTTTTAAATCAGGAGTCTTTTGTCCTTTTTTTAAAATATGCACTGCTCTAGTTTTCTGCATTTGAATAACGCATTTCCAGGGCTCGATTTACTGCCGGGGATATCCCTGGCACTGAGAACTGTCATCCCCAGCTCTGATTTAGCTAATATACCTCTGCCGAGGATGAAACCATAGACATTTATCCCCGGCTCTGCAGAAATATTTTTTCATCCCTGGCACTGGTTATTCCTTAAATTGAGCACTGCATATTTCTATAAGCACTGCCCTAGTTTTCTGTATTTGAATAACATAAAATTTTTTTACAATCACCCACTTCTCTTTAGCCCCTCTTGATGCTCTCCCTTTTTTATGCTACAGCAACTCTCCAGTATTTTTACAAAATGTCCTCAGCAGGGTAAAAAAACTGGTGTGGGCAATTTTTTAAATTATAATTAAATTTCCTTCCTTTTCTTTTTTTATTTTAAGCTCCTGATATCAGAAAAATCATCACTTCAGATCAAACTAGAGGACTTAGAAGAAGAAGCTTTATCTTGGAGAACAGAGAAAGAGTCCTTAATCCAAGAGCTGTCCAGCTCCAGCTCACTGGATGACAAGCTCCATCAACTGGAGAAGGAAAAAATAGCCAGCGTGACAAAGCTCGAGGGGATGACTAAACTCAATGAGGAGCTGCAGGACAAGCTCGAAAGGATGGGTGCCAATGACAAGCAAAGGAAAGAGCAGATAGAATTGCTGCAGTTGGAGATTAACCGATTGCATTTGCTGGAGGGTGAGAAGCAAAAACTTTGCTTGCAGCTGGAGGAGATGGAGAAACTGGTGGAACAGATGAGGAAAAGTTCTGATTCATCTGAGGTTGAAAAAACTCAGACATTTGCAAAACTAGATTCTCTTATCCAAGAGGTGGAAACTCTAAAACGTCAGGAAGAGATAAATAAAAGTGAATTTTCCGAAGTGGAGGCAAGTTTGAAGAATGAAGTTGAAAGATTAAAATGTGAGAAAGATGAGATATATGCAGCCAACCAGCAGTTACGTTCAGATTTAGAAATTATGACCATTGAAAAATCTGAATTGGTTCAGAAGGTTGATGATTTAAAGCAACACATAGAAGAACTTGCCGGAACAAAGAATGAGGACAGTAAATTCTCTGACACGTTCCAAGCAGAATTAGTAGAGAAGCAAATTCAGTTGGAAACTCTGGAGAGAGAGCTTTCGGAGACTAAATCAAAACTGGCTGCGAGTGAAACTAAACTCAATGATGAATTCAACAGTAACACCATGGTAGAGAATCTCAAACTAGAACTTGCAGATGCTAAAAGTAAAATTAATGAGCTGGAGTCCAGGGGTGGACCGTCCGAGCAGGCTGGCTGGTCAGATTTACCAGACATTGCGGAAGAACCAGAGAGGGAGTCTCAGGCTGACCAAGGGCAGATAATCTCTCATCTGCCTGGGGATGAATCTGACCAAGTTATTGAGCCTGAATTTGTCTACACCGAGAGAATAGAGAAGTTTATCAAAGTGTCCACTCATGTTGTGGATGGGGGGTCTGCTGGAGACTCTAACAGGGTGGAGGCTCTGAAGGCCAAGATTTTTGAACTGGAAAAAGAAAAGACGGCCCTGAACTTGGCCCTGGAGCAGGTTCATATACAGGGTCAGGTGAATGCTTCTGATGTCACCAGCGGCTTGGACATTAAGTACACTGAAATCATCAACAAGCTACAGGGCCAGAAACAGCACTTGGAGGAGAAACTGGTCGTCTTGGGAGACAGGCAGGAAACCCTGACCTTTGAACTCGTGGAGATGCACGCAGAGAAGGATAGCATGAAATCTGAGCTAGGCTCCCTGCGCCGACAGCTCCAGGAGTGGGAGAACATGATGGCCATGCTGAAGGAGGAAAAAGACAGCCTGGCGCAGGAGCTGGAGGAATCTGTCAGCAAAGACTCCGCCCTGAGGAAAGAGCTGGAGTTTCTCCTGTCCTCTTTGAATGAGGCCATCACGGAGAGGGACACTTTGCAGGACGAGGTGTTCAAACTGTCCCAGCATGAGGACTCTGCTCAGGGTGACGTGAAAGAGATGAAGGGAATGATTCAGGACATCATCATGGAGAGAAACTCTCTGCTTTCAGAGCTGGACTCTGTGCTCCTCGCCAAGTCTGATCTTGTTAGGGAGCATGAAGCCCTTAAGCAAGAGTTTGAACAGCTTAGGGTTCAGAAGGAGGATGTTGAGAGGGAGAAAGATACTTTGTTGGTCAGGCTGCACGTGGGTGAAGATTTGCACCAGAATCTAAGTGAGGAGAATGAAGGTTTGCTGGAGAAATGCTCCAGTCTGGAAGGGACCAATAGAGATCTTCAGAGACAGTTAGATAACAGCCCTGATTGCCTGAAGAGGGAACCATTTGTAACAGAGGAACAGGGGACTATGACTGAACAAGTGTCAATCCCTGAAAGTCAGGTAAATCACATGTTCTCATTTATGTCTAAGGATAATTCAATATAATGCTTCAGTTCAGCTCTAACTTTAGTACATATTTATTGATTTTTAATTTGCTGGGAAAAGTTTATGGTAGAAGATATGCCAAAATTTTTAACTGAGGAAATTAATATACTATTTTCACTGTGTTGATGTGTAGAATATAGTGTTTTTGTTTTTTACTTGCTTTACTTAAACAAATGCTTTATACCTTTGCAATACCAAATTAAAGAATACTTTATACTAAACTAATGGATAATGAGCAGTTGAAAAAATAACAGACATGTACAGCATCATAGCTCATGGCCATATAAAATAACAGACATGGCCATATAAAAAAACAGACATGGCCATATAAAATAACAGACATGGCCATATAAAATAACAGACATGGCCATATAAAATAACAGACATGGCCATATAAAATAACAGACATGGCCATATAAAATAACAGACATGGTCTTATAAAAGGTGTCTTGTGTGATTGTCTTGTTTAGTGCTAGGGGAACATGTTTGTACAATTGTTTAGTGTCCTTGAGATAAAAGCAACATCTGTGGACACTGTTTCTCAGCCAATAATAATGCTTCCATTGGGAATATGTTTGATGAGTAATGTCAATTTTTATCTTTAGGTTAATACTGGTGGAGAATCTCAAGATAAGGCTCATAAAAATGTTAGCAGTGAAACAAACCTGACCCAGAATGAAGAGTCTCAGAGTGATCCAGAGAAGATACAGCCCTTGAAAGAAAAACTTTTGTCTGCCAAACAAAACACGGAGAGCGAGCTGAATGATTTGCCTGCATGTGATAAGGACACAGAAGATTTCATATGTAAGATGAAAAATGATCTGCTACAGACAGAGAATGAAAAGAAAGAATTGGAAAAACTTCTTGAGGAAACAAAAAGCAAACTTTTGATTTTAGAGCAGAAGATAGAAAAATTGATTATTGAGAGAAATGAAGCTGTGGAAGAAGCTGAGAGAACCAAAGAAACTTTACAAGAGTGTGATTCATTGAATAAACGACTGGAAAATGAGTTGGAACAAAACAAATTGTCTTTGAGCACTTATCTGGAGAATATTTCTGAGCTGAAGGATAGTCTGAGTGAGTCACAAAATTTACTGCAACAAAGAGACGCAGATCTCGGCTTGTGTCTTGAAGAAAAGTCAGATTTGTTGAAAAAACAGGATTCCCTACAGCAGACACTTGTTGGTTTGGAGACTGAGCATAGGAATGCAGTCAAACTGGTGGAATCGCTGAGTGCAGAGAAGCAGACCCTGCTGGTAAACATCAATGAGTGTCAGGAAAAGATGCTGGTATACCATGACAGAAGCTCTGTCATGGAGCAAGAGCTATCATTACTGAAAGACTCCATGGCATCATCAGAAAACTGCAGCGCCAACCTTCTCTTGCAGCTGCAGCAAAGCAAGGCAGAGCTGGCCAAACTTGAAGCAAATCTGGGGAATGTTGTGGCTGAATTGGACAGAGAAAGGCAGAAAGCTGACTCTCTGGAGCTGAGTCTTGTGGATATTAAGTCCACCTACGAACAGAGGTACCAGGAAACACAGAATAGCTTGATTCAGATAACCCAGGAAAAGGATGATTTGATAGAGACTTTACATCAACAAAAAATTCAGTTTTCTGAGCTTGAGCAAACTTTTCAGAACATCCACGAATCCTTTCAGCAGAAACTGAAAACATTGGAGGCACTTAATGATGAATTAGTATCAGAAATCAAACAATTGGAGAATAAATTTGAAGATAAATCTACAGAACTAGAAGATAGGGAATCAGAGTTATCTGCCTTGAAAAAAGTTATTGAAACTATAAACACAGACTGCCATCTTGTATTAGACAGTGTAGATTCTTCCAGAAGTCAGTTGCTAGGCAGTGAACACTGCCCCCAAGAAGAGTCTGCAGATCTCACCAGTGTGTCTTCAGACAACAAAGACTTGGGTATAACACAGATTATAGAATCTTCAGGAAACTTGAAGCTAAAGCTTGCCTCTCAGATTGAACAGCTGCAGAAAGAACATGAACAACTCACTTTACAGTTGAGAATTTCTGAACAAACTGTTGAAGAACTGAGGCAAGAGCTAAAAACATCAGAAACAAAAACAGAAAAATTGAATGAAAACTTTCAGAGTTTGTTAAATGAAAAAGATTCTTTGGCTTCAGCATTGAAAGACATATCTTTAGAGAAAGAAAATTTAGCCTCATTATTGAATCAAGTGAGTATCAAAAAAGAATCATTAGAAACAAGCCTTAAGGAATCCATTCTGGAAAAGGAAACTTTATTATCAAAATTAGAAGAGTTGAATGCTCGAAACACATCTTTAGACTCGAGGTTAAAAGAATTGAATGCTGAAAAAGAATCTTTAGAATCAAGTTTAAAAGAAGCAAATGAATTAAAAGAAACTTTAGTGACAACTTTGAAAGAATTAAAAACTGAAAAAGAATCTTTACTAGAATCAAGTTTTAAAGAATTAGCTACTGAAAAAAAATCAATGGAATCAAGTTGGAAAAAACTAATTGATGAAAATACAAATTTAGATTCCAAGTTGAAAGAATTGTACCAAGAAAAAGACACTTTAGCATTTTCTTTAAGTGAATTAAAATCTGAAAAAGAATCATTAGAGTCAAGTTTGAAAGAAGTGAACCAAGAGAAAGAAACTTTAACAGCAGCTTTGAGTGAATTAAAAATCGATAAAGAATCTTTGGAGTCAAATTTGAAAGATGCAATTGCTAAAAAAGAATCTTTACAACCCAGTCTGAAAGAATTACAGGCTGAAAAAGAATATTTAGAATTGAGTCTGAGAGAGATTAGTGCTGAAAAAGAAATCCTTTTATCAACTGTAAAAGAGATTGGTGCTGAAAAGGAAACCCTTTTATCAACTGTAAAAGATATTGGTGCTGAAAAGGAAACCCTTTTATCAACTGTAAAAGAGATTGGTGCTGAAAAAGACAATCTGGAAAAGAGGCTGAATAGTGTAATGACTGAACTTGAGTCCCTGCAGCAGACATTTTCAGAACAAGTTCTGAGTTCTGGAGACAAGGTAGATTCTAAAGTAGCAGACAGTGTTGGAGGGGTGAAAGGTAAATTGGAGATAAGAGAGGAACACATGCAAGCATCCAGTCAGGTTAGTAATGAAATGTATTAATAACTATGTACTGGAAGCTCACTTACTATTCTGATAAAGATCTTGTTTGAAAAAAAATCATTTTTCTCCATTAAATTTACTTATCTAAATTATTTTCTTGAAGTTCAATTTGTAAAATAGAAAATGTGTTTTAGTCCAAAGCCAAGGATATTGCATAAATTAAGCTTGTGTTCAAAAATTGAAAAAATAGACTTTTTATTCAAATGGATTTAGATCATACAAATATTTATATAAATTGTATTGACTAAAAAAGTGTGAGTGCCTATATGGATTAAATATTTCATTTCTAAGCTATTTTACTAAAAAAAAATTCCTTTGTTTTATATCCTCTTATTCCTTATACTGTTAAAAGACTTTCATTTGCTTTTGTTGCTGATGTTATGTACAATATTTAAAAAAAAGCGCAAATGACTGAAAAAGACAAAACAAGCATTATCAAAAAAAGTAATTAGCCTCGAGCTCCTTAAGAATTAAACACAAACATTTTTAAATAGAGTACTGTCATCGAGAATATACAAGTTGGCAGAGTTTCAGATCTATTGGGCTTAAAGAAGTTGGTGATGATTGATTTTTAAAATTTCCCAAAATACCCATCTGCCGCCAGACAGAGTGACTTACATAAAAGCAGAGAAAAAAAGAATAATGGACTTGATCGCAATAAAGAATTGCCATAAATATTATATAAAAATAGTCAAAGTTGATGAAACTCTTTGATGTATTTTTTTAATTTACCTTTACTTTAACTTCACCTGACATGATCCCCCTATTGATCAGAAGTTGACATTTTAAAAGATTTTCTTATGTTCTCTTCTGCTGAAATATAGTTTTAATCTGTTATTGATCTTTCTGTGTAATTTGATGTGTTGTGGCCACATCTTTAGTTTCATAATTTTATTTTGCCTTATTCCTCACTTTGGCTGTTGTGTTTTTTTTTTTTTTTTTGGTGACACAGTTGTTTAATTGCTGAAATAAATTTACTGGAAATTCTCTTAAATCACATGAATTTACATGTTGGAAATTTTTAGGAGACAACAGATGTTGAACGGTTAAAAAAAGAGCTATTTGAGAAAGAGAAATTGAACAGTAAACTGAAACAACTGGCCATTAAAGCAAAAAAAGAGCTGGGAGAAAAGCAAGTTGAGGTAGTAGCTGTTGTTTGTTTTATTTAGTATAAATTTGAATGTATGAAGTAATTTTGACATCATCATGGGCTTCAGAATGGGATACATTTACACTGAGTTTGTCTCAATAAATCTACAGTAATAAATGTCAGTTTCTCATGATATATCAATATATTTGTGTGACCTTAATATGAAATCTTTTCCTGAGTCCACTTACATTTTCCTTTAATTTAATGTAATGACTTTCTACTGTTTTTTTTTTTTTGGTTACACTAATAAAAATTTGTACTCATGAATTGGCTGAACAAACATGTGTGGTAGATCATAGAAAAAAGTTACCCATGAATCTAAACTAAATATGGATACATTGCCCAATGGTCTCATTGTTTTAGTTGTTGTGAGAGTAGATTAATTTCTCTGTTACAGAAATTAGAAATGATAAAACTGCATTTTAAAAGGTTAAAATCCTATTTTTAAATTAACATTTTGACAGTTTTACAACAACAAAAAAAACTGGACACCTCATCTTAAAGTAGTTTGGAAGTAAAAAATTGGGCTTTTTGTATTTTACTGAACGATGACAAGTTAAAAAATATGTTATTGTAATATTCAGACTTATTGCTCTTTCTTATTTATTCACTGCTTGAGCTCATTTTTTATTGAATTTTTCCGTTGTTGCTGTCAATAGCTGGATGCTGCGTTGAAAGAGTTGAAACAGTTGACAAAATGTAAAGAAGAGCTGGAGTTGGCTAGTGAATCGGCGAAGAAACAGACAACTGAATCATCCGAGAACCTAACCCAGCAGTTAAAAAATTTACAGGATAATTACAAAGTATGTATGTGTTTTACATAACAATGCAAATCAAATAAAAGGGCAAGATAAAATTTGAAAACCAACAAAACAAATTCATTGTGAATGTATAGTATTGATAAAAAAAAACTATTCCTCTCATATCAATGGATCACAAATAGAATTTGTTTCTTGGTTGGTGCGATAGAAGATTAAAGTACAGAATAAAATTAGATCTCTTTGTTTTTTATTTTTTACTTTAGAACCAACATGTTTTTTTGTTTTTTTGCCTTAAGACATTCTGATTCCAAACAAAATATTCATATAAAGTGAAATACTAAATGTACAAGTCATATGCCAGAGAGTCTATTGCATGTATATTGGCATTTTTTTTTTTGTACTAATTGTCTGTGTTTTTCAACAGAACTAATACAAGAATACTGCTTTTTTTTTTTAGCAACTACAGTCCAGTTTTGATGCTGTCCAGGATGAAGTAGAGAGAAATAAAAATGAAAGCAAACAGGCCCACAGAGACATTGAACTGCTGATAAATCAGTCGACAGAGTTAAAAAGTCAACTGGCCAGCAGTAAAGAGGAAAAAGAAAACTTCCTGAAACAGATTGAGACTTTGAAAGCTGAACTTAAAGTAGGTCGCTGTTTTAATTCATTTAGATTAAGTAATAGATCTCAAAACTGGACATAACTCGATGCCCCTTAAAGTAGGTCACTGTTTTAATTAATTTAGATTAAGTAATAGATCTCATAGCTGGACATAACTCAATGCCCCTTAAAGTAGGTCGCTGTTTTAATTAATTTAGATTAAGTAATAGATTTCAAAGCTGGACATAACTCGATGCCCCTTAAAGTAGGTCGCTGTTTTAATTAATTTAGATTAAGTAATAGATCTCAAAGCTGGACATAACTCGATGCCCCTTAAAGTAGGTCGCTGTTTTCATTCATTTAGATTAAGTAATAGATCTCAAAACTGGACATAACTCGATGCCCCTTAAAGTAGTGCGCTGTTTTAATTAATTTAGATTAAGTAATAGGTCTCAAAGCTGGGCATAACGCAATGTCCCATTTAAATAGGGTTTAAATAGTTTTTAAGAATCGCTTATGGGCCAAAGCCAAGAATTCTGAGGTCTCTGACAAATTATGACAATTGGGGGCCCTCCTCCCACCCTGGGTGCTGATAGCTATATATATATATATATATCATTTTTTATTTTGAAAAAAAAGTCTGCCATGGCAAGATATTAGCTTATGCCCTTCGCGATAATATGTACCTTATTCACATGGCAGCAGTCTAGTAGGTGACATAGACAGTGACCTAGTAAAAATGTACATGCTTAAAGACAATACAGACATTTTCTAATGGTTCTGACACCTATGTTACATGATAAAGTATTTCATTCCTTCTGGAACTTCATAGAACTTTTTTTTTTAATGGACAGTACTAAATTATTTTTTTAAGCTCAGTCATACCACTTTCTGATTTTTTTAAAGTTTGTTTTGGTGTCTAATGAAGAACCTGTTTAATTTTTATCTAAATTGTGTTAGTTTACATTAATTTTGAGTTAAACATTTATACATGTACATGTACACACTTTGAAACTTGTACATTTAAGAAATGCCCACCCATCTGCAGGTTAACCAAAAAACAAAATACATTTGTATCATTTTTTTTTAAGCAGTATTGAAGGCCTGTGAACATTTTTAAAAGACTTTATTTTGATTGATCATGCCCAAAAGACTTAATGTTTTTTTTTTTTAACAATACCACCACCTGCTTAGGCATCTTCCTACTCTGTGCCATGTCAGAAATCTTTTGTCATGTGTCTGACTATAAATTGATGATTGGTTTTTTTTTTTAAGGTGAAGGATGGCAACTGTGATGAGCTGAAGACCAAACTGAGAGTCACAGAGACAGAGCTGGGGGTGGTGAGGATACAGCTGGAGGAGTTTTATAAAGAAAAACAAATTGTGAGTTGCATTCATACGGAGATATTGTCTGTAACAACTTTTAACCATAACCGATGGTTTTTTTATTATGCTGGCACTTTAGCATTTGAAATATTCTGATCTTCCTGAATCTGTCACTTGATTCTTTATGTTTTTCAAAGCTGTAAAATGAAATAATGTTTTCCTTCTCTCTGTGTTTTTTTTGTTTGAAAGCTTTTTTTTTTTTTCTCATTTCTAGTTGGAGCACAAAATGGCTGACACAGAGGCTAAATGGAAATCAACTGAGGAAGACTATAAGTCTCAAATTACCAAATTTGGAATGTGCACAAAAGATTTGCAGGACCAGCTTTCTGTTGCTAAACAGGTATTAAAACTATAAGGCGTTGATAGTCTAGGAGCTTTAAAAAGCTATTGGAATTCAGTCACTATTTTCTTTACCCAGTTATGTGTTTGCAGTTTTTTTTTTCATCTTTGTATCAGTAAAATTAAAAAATTTTTCTTCTAGTCCATGAAACAGAACAGCATGCTAGACCTGGAGATGGCAGACTACGAACGAACGATCTCGACTCTCCACTTCCAGCTGGAAGAAAGAGACAAGAAAATTGAGGAACTCAGGTCAGAGCTGGACAAACTTGAGCAGAGGATAGCACTCATGCAAACACAAATCAGTAAATTTATTTATTAGTTCAAATGTTTACTCATTTATTTATCTTATTTAAATATTTTTTGCTTACCACATTTTTTAAATCTTATTTGTAAGTACATTCATAAGCTGTCGTATTTTAAAAGAAATAATTGATGAGTCAAGTTTTTTGAGACCTAGATATTAATTTTAGTTTTAGATTTGTGTTATTTATTGCAAATTTCAGCTCAGCAAATTTATTTTCGTTAAAGGTGCATCAGAAGAACAGAGAGTTCAGGCTGATGGTAGAGCCAGCAAACTAAAGTCTCTGTTGGTGAAAACCAAAAAGGAGTTGTCAGAAGCCAGGCAGCAGGTAGACATTTTATTAAGTCATTTACTCATGGCTGTGGCTCATCTGCCCTTCTGCTCCACATGAAACATGAGGCCTCTGTGCAGGGCACGGTGAGGGGGAGTGGACTCAAACCCTTTTCAGGAACCCCCATCTTTTTCAAAACGTTTTTTTTTTTTTATTAATTATTTAATCAAAGGAATTAGATTTTCTGGCAGCGGCTCTGCTCTGCTTACAAATGCCATACTCAAGCCTATGTCTCCAGCAAGTATCTAAAACTCTTTCATAGCAGCTTGGTCTCCTATTCGATGTGTCCCAAGTCTTTCTTTATATTCTTCTGCCGTTAGCCCCTGGTTCAGTCAAGGAAGTGACCTGTTCTCTTCAGTGTTTCCTACCCTTTCCACTCCCACTGTAAACTGCAGTCCCTCATTGTAGGTTTGTTCATCGCACTTGATTCATTCTATTTATTGACAAAGGCTTGTAGATTCGTGTTTTTTTTTAATCTGCCACAATGCAGATCTCTGAACCATTTAGTAGCTTTTAATTCATATTGCAGTTGAAATTTCTTGATTGAGCAAATAGAGATATGGTTTAATTCTTGCTGTTCAATATTAATTCTGTGGCCAAATTTCATGATTTCCTGGTAGTACTATATTAGCATTAACTAAGTACTTAAACATGTTATGTAGCATTTTTCTTAGCTCTGTCTCAGTTATATGTGTACAACTTTTCTATTTAAATTGATTTTATTTATAGCTAAGAACAGTGCAGTGTCCAGAATCTATTAATTAAAAAAAAATGCTTAGTGAATTTAGTATGTAACTGAAATCAATTCTTTCGAGAGCTAAATATTATTATTAAGTTGTTTTTTTTTGTTGTGTGTGTCTTTGCCATATTAGGAAACCACTCAGAAATCATCCGAATTTCAACTCCGGGCGCAGCGGGAAGACTTGATTCAGCAAATAGAAAATTTCAAGGTTTGGTTAATTTTAAGTTTTATTTGAGAAAGTAAATCGCCCAATATATTTTAAGTATTGTGATACCTTCAATTCCAATAGAAACCAAAATAGCTCAGATATCATAGGTTTTTAAATACTTTTCCGTTGAGCTTGGATGCTATTGATTTTAGTTAATTTTTAGCTTTTTTTTTTTTGTTGAAATATAATAACTTAGTGTATTTACATTGAAATACATTTATAGTACATCTCCCTTTTACTGGGAAAAAATAATGTTAAATTCATTTTAATTTTATTTAAAACTGATCAGGAACTTACACAATTTGTGATTCCAATAACTTTCAGAAATGGATCAAATGTGTAACATTGGGGGTAAAACTGTATTTAAAAAATATAAATGATGTCAATTTTTTTCTTTGATGTCAGGTTGAAATATCAGATTTAACAGGAGAAAATCTCAGACTGCAAGAAAGACTTAAAATGCAAAATGACCACAGCCTTCGAACTGCGAAGTCTTTAGAGTCACAGGTGGATTCCTTAAAAGAAGAGCTCCAAGTGTCGAGAAAAGAGCTGGAGATAGTCCAGGCAGATTATGAAAGCTATAAGGTAAAACTTGGTTTATTTGTAAGTTTTTTTTTGTGAATTAGACAATACTGAGCTTGAGCTATGTGCACGATAGTTTATAGTTTTTTATTTTAGTCAAGGGTAAATGTTCAAAATGTTTCTTTTCTGTGCTCATTTCTGTACCCGTTTCTGAATGGAATGTGCAATGTTTTCTGATTTTTGGAAATGTTTGTTTCTGTATCAGGTCAGAGTTCATAGTGTATTGAAACAACAAAAAGCTAAAAGTCCATCAGATTCAATAGCAGAAATAGACAAGCAAGAAAAGTGAGTAACATATTGTTTTTTAATGGGTTTTTTTCTATTCTTTTTAAATAATGTTGTTTAGTTGCGTATATCAGTCATGCGAAACCATTGCAGACACTGTATGTGAAATTTTACATGCAACATTTCTCAAACATTCAGAGTAATAAACGATCCAGTTTTTTATTATGTGAACCAAGTATGTTTTCTATTGGTAAGCACAGTCACTGGGTCCATGCTAAGGAGACAATGAAGTTCACTTTAAATCATTTTATGTAGAGAGCCCTCCAAAATACATGTGCTGTTCCTAGAAAGGCAACTGTCTGCTGTTCACATAAACTGAACTTCCCTGGTATTTTATCGATTATGTTGTCTAAATCTTTTGTTAATACCACCAAGCACTCCCCACATTTGTTTTTTTTTTTTTACAAACCTCTTGAAGCGAACGAGTTTCTAGTGTATTACATTACAGACATAAATTTCACATCTTTGTATTCAAGTAATTTTATTTTGCCATTTTTTTTAAAATCTGGTTTCAAACTTTTCAAAAAATCATCATATCAAAATAATTGTATGTTTTTTTTTATTATAGACTGAATAAATTAGAACTTGTTTTCTATTGGCCATTGAATCCCCCCCGTTATCGAAAAATCAAATCTACATCTATAAAAGATTAAATGTATAACTGTCAAATAGCTCTTTAATAACTTGAATTCTCTTTATGACATTTCATAAAATGTCTGGTTGTTTTACCTTTGCACAGGGCCAGATATGAGACTGCAATAGACCAGCTTAAAGGAAAACTACAAGAAGCACAGTGAGTAGTTTTAAATATTTCAACATTAAACTGAAAAAAAAACAAGTTAAAATGTAAAGGTATTATTCAAATACATTGTAGTTACATATAACGTTTTTTTTATTTGTGTAAAACATGACTGTTTGAATGTATTGTACAGCACCTTGAGGCTGGTCTGATATCTATTATCATCTCCTGAATTTAAACTTTATTGAATTTGAAAATTTTAAAAGAATTTTTTTTACATGAATTTTTTTCATTTTTTTTAAGTACTAAACTAGACCAGTCAAAGAAAGATAATGAGTTACTACAAAATGAACATGACCACCTGGCACACAGACATGCAAAATTAATCAGTGACTTAGAAGAAAAGGAAGCTCATTTCAAATTAAGGTAAAGGATGTTGAAAATAAAAGATGAAATAATACGCCTGATTTTATTAAAGCACTGGGATCCACCACTGATGTGGTAAAGCTGATGCAAATGTGTTTTGTTTTTTAACAAGTAGTGGTGGTTTTTAACAGTAATCATGTAACGTTAGTTGAATTTTGACTTATAAATAGATAATGTTAACTATTTTCCATTTCTGGCCAGGCTGGAAGAGATCCAGAAAGACAAAGCTGATAATTTAAATGAACTGATGGAGAAAATTACTGGTTTGGAAGTGCAGAAGACATTTTTATCCCAGAAACATAAGGTGAGAGGCAGTTAGATTATTAACACTAAGTGATTCATTATTGGAAGCTTGAAAACATTTCTTGTCAGTGAAAGAGTGGTTTAAAACGGATTTTTTTGCACTTGAATATTTATGCTAAAAGTCTTCCAAATTAAATTTGAAAAAAAAATTAAGTATACATTTTTTATTTCTCTGGATTGTTCACATAGATATTCTAGAATCCATTAAATAATTCTGATTATGTAAATTCATCCTTTTTGTTACCTGTACTAATCATGAACTAAATAGAGTTTATCATTTAGACATAGGGATATCATTGGCATTCACTGGTTTATTCATGGTTGGAAGTTATTAACATTTTTAATCCACTTCAAAATATTAATATCATCAAAATATCAATATCAAAATATTATCATCATCAAAATATTAATATCATCAGATAAGTGAATACATTTTGCTTTCACAATTAATAAATATTTTGATAAATTTTTCCATTTAAAGAAAGTGTAGTATTATGGCAATTTTAAGAGATGTGGCTTATTTCTAGAGCCGGGAGTCAGAAGATTGTAGAAAATTATAATTGGGGTGTAGAATAAAATTATTTGGTGGTAATGAAAACTAAAAAATCTATGAACAAAATTGTAAAATGTGTATTCTGTCTGTACTGTGTTTGGACAATGTATCACTGTAAACTATCTGTAATTAGACGATTGAAGGCTTGAAGAATTTTTTCTTATAATTAAAATAAAAGGGTAAAGACAGTACAGATAGAAAAAGTCCTGTAATGAACTACTCCTTTATGGACTCCAAGATATACTCTTAGAATAGTTTTCATTTCTTTTAGTAACCTTTTTCATTTTTGATACCGATTGAGTGCCATATATTTTGATTGAATGAAATTTTCATAACATTTTTCACCTCAGGAACAAATGATCAAATTAAAAGAAGACCATGCCAGCACCTTAGAGTTGCTCCAGAAACAGATTGATGCTTCTGAAATGGATAACATTCGCTTGCAGCGGGAAATTCAGAGCCTGCAGCGCGTTTTAAGAGGAAGAGAGGAAGCCTCAATAGATCATCCTTCACCCCATGACTTCCATCCGATTTCAGCACACCCTGTGGAGGAGAGGCAGGAAGGGGAGGTAAATACTTCAGTTGTTGTGTCATTAATAATTGGTATTAAATGGTTTTCTTCTATAACCTATTTCAAGTGTTGCTGTTAAGCTATATGAAGATTTCATCATAACTTTGCATTTTGTTTTGCAGGGTTCCGAAGTTGTTGACCATGAGCCTGTCAAGGTATTTAATATTTTTCATTGGTTTATTTCCAGCTAATTTTGACAGTATTTTCTCATTGGTCATTTTGAAGCATTTGAGATGAAAAAATGTTTTTAAATTGGTCTGGATTGCCAAAAACATTATTCTGAAACTTAGTACTGGAGATTTTAATCATTGCATTATTTTCCACTTATATTTTAAATGAGTGTGTGTTCAATGTTCATGATTACACAGAAGTATTCTACATTCTTCACTATATAAACAAAATAATGTTCATCGCCCTAAAGGCAGAAGTGAATACTGTTAACAAAATAAGTTTTACAGATCAGAATATTAAATATTGAAATTATTATGTTATTAGTTTTTAGTTAGAAAACAATTACAATGAAGAAGCTGTTAACCACTACACATTATTGTTAACTGACAATTTTTTATTGCAGTTGTAATTTGTAATATTTTAATAAAACATTGTATCTGATTAAAGCCTATTAAAACATTTGAATCAGTCTCAACTAATTTTTGCAGATAAAGACTAATCTTCAAACGTCATCTTACACGTTTGAGCAGCTGATCACTACACCCTTGAATGAATTGCCAGGTATGTGGATCTAGTAAAAAAAAGTTTAAATGGGTTGCCAAAGTGGCCGTATTTAACCATTTTATAATTATTATTATTAAGCATTGCAGTGTCCCACCAAAACTTTGACTTACATCAGAACAGCCTGAGTTTATCTAGATTAAGCGTTTGAAAAAAAAAAAAAATTTCCTCTTTATTTCTCATTTTTTTTCCACTCACACAAAAGGCTATGTAAAAAATATCTTGGTAAGAGGGGCAAAAATGTGAAAGTATTCACTAACATAAATGTTCACTTTGTTAAGGTATGAAGTCTCCACCACCAACCCCTCTGATTGATGAGGAAACACTGAAAATGAATTTGTCAGCTTCACAGAAGAAGATAGACCATCTCACTCAGGTATGTATAACTGCAAGCTATCACAAATCTCTTAGAAATGTTTTCCCTTAATTAAGCTGCAACAATCAGGTAAACTGCTGGTGTAACCTTCGTCTTTCTCCAGCTGCTAAGTGAAAGTGAAGCCTCTGTGTCCATGCTGACTGAGCAGGCCAGAATCTTGAAAGAAGAAATCAGACGGCTGGAGAGAAACATTGAGAGGGAAAGAGAAACACAGAACATGGAATATCTCAAAAACATTTTCTTACAAGTAAATAATTATTGTTTTATTATTGTTGATCACCCTTTAGGATTCTCTATAATGTTTTGAGTAATCTTTGTAACCCTTTGTTTCCTGATACCACTTCTAATCAGCTATTTCACCTCAAAACAAAGAGAGGTACAATGTTGATATTATTGCACAAACAATTCTTGAGAATATTTTTTTTTTAATTTACTGAATATCTTTTTTTTTTTTTATGCCTCCAGTTTATGTGTCCAAAAGTAGGAGAGCAGAGGTTACAACTGGTACCAGTCCTAGCAACCATGTTGAAACTAAGCCCTGAAGAAAAAGGCAGGATAGTAGCTGTAGCTCAAAGTATGTATCTCATTTCTTTTAAAAGTGTGTGTCATTCCTTCAGTTTTATGCCTGATTGAATTAACTCTTCTCTAATAAATATTTCACCACCACCCCCGGCTGTCTTAACAGTGAAATGGACCCCTCACAGAAGTCACAGCACCCAAATGTCTAAGACTCGTAATTTTTATGCAGATTTGATGAAATGTTACAAAAATAATTGCAAATATTTAACAATTTAGTATGACAGTTACCTAAGGTTATTGGGCCCATTAACTCAGTAGATTTTGTTTCTGTTAGGCCTTTTTACTTTTTTTTTTATCAACTTCGTCACATAAATAAAAAAATAAATCTTATTGGCATTTAGTTCAAATACTTTTGAAATGATTCATTTGTTGTTTTAAATGTTAGTTACTTATTAATTATAGATTTATTGGTCACATATACCACAAGTCAATAATTGTAGGTTTAATTTGTATAGATGAGTGATAATTTATCTACTGTGTTGATTTCTGGCATCACGGTGAGCTTCCTCGTTTGGGTTGCTAAACCTGATGGCCACCACAATTGGTTATCTTTTTACTAAGTCATTGTGACTAATCATTTAAAATAATTTATTGCTTCACAAAATTGGACCATTGTTTATCAAACATCTCCTAATGCTCCATCTGCAGAGTCGCTGAAAAGAATGTAATTTAGTTTTCCTGGGACCGACATTTTTTATTAGCCCTCTATCATCCAGATATGAATGCAATATATTTTTTTATTTGAGAATTTATTATTTTTTACTATTCAATGTGTCTAATCTCCATCTTTTTAATATGACCGCTATTAGTATCAATATTTATGTTATACTATAAGTATTTCAATTAAAAAATAACTCAAGATATAATTGTAATACACAGAATTTTCAAATATATTAAAGCTTATACTAATTAAGCTAATTAATAACATTTTCATTTGTTATTTTTTGCCTATAAACTATTTTTGCTATTATAGTAATAGAAAAAGTCCCTGGAAACAAAAAATCCAAAACACTAAAAAAAGCAGAACTTATGGTGGTTGATTTTTTAAATACAGATCCATCATTCTCTATATGACATCCAGTCAAAAGGATGAAGAATAAATAGTTGATGAGCATGTGTACATTTACGACCTTAGGCAAGTGCACAGGTGGACCCATGCATTAAGACAGACTTGAAAACATTGCGAAAAAATGATGGCACCAAAATATAAATTTTCATTTCAGACATAAAAAGTTATGTCAAATATTTTTGGACTTTTCTTTTTAAATATATATATATTTTTTTTTTTAAATTTCAGGTGATGACCAGGGGGGTCAGCCAGGGGCACAGGGTGCTGGATGGGGAGCTTACCTTCACAGATGGTCTGGTCTAACATGAGTGATATATCAAGTGTACAAACCCATTCGTATGACAGTGTACATAAATGGCTGAATATGTTTATTTATTGAAAAAAAAGGGGATACTAATTTATCTTTCATATAATTGTTAACATGTATGTATATAAATTAAAATGCTTACTTTGAAAATAATATTTGGAGTAAATCTTCTCGGACTTTTAAGAAGAAAAACACATTTGTTTACCCAACTGCTTAAATTTATTGTGCATTATATCGTTGTAATCCTTGGGTCATATGTTTATTATAAGATTTTTTGGTCCTATTGTTTAGGTTTGTTATTTTTGAAAAAGACAAGTGATTAGATTTATTTATAAACACATTAACAATCTGGCTGGAGATTATCCATTCTAAGTTTAAAATTGTTATTCCTAATAAGATGAGGGTTTAGGTGATATAAAGGATCTTTACAGTAGCTTAGATGGGGCAGGAAATAATGATCTGTAAACCTCTGGCTTTTGCAGTATCTGACATGCCCTTCTTCCATCATGGCCGGATCATTGAGTTCTGTTTATTAATACTAACTTATAATGGCACTTAAATGATTGACACAGACTATAAATATGAAATATTAACTGTTATACATTTTAAAGCAGATTATAATTTTTTTTATTGGAATCATATGACGATTATTAATTAATCTAATCAATAGACTTGATATATTGAGCTTTTTGTTTACTAATATAGTCTACCAGTAAGCTAAAGTCTTAAATTTTTTTTTGCTGTCATTGGCTGTTAATCATATTTTATTTTATTGACACCTTTAGTTAGAATCAACCTTATTACTGTAACCACCTGATATAAGGGTGATAGGTGAAATCTACTGAAGTCTATTAAGCTTGATTATCATTCCCCAGTGTTATGCAATCCTTAATTAAACTTAATCAAGGTACAGTCTTTCACATCATTCTATAAACCCTCCAGTTTTTATGTGGGTGAAGCAGGTTTTCATGGTAAGGTTTATGTCAATCAAATCTGATCAGAGAAAATCTTAAACTCTGTGCATGAACTGAAAGCCTGGTTTATTCAACATTCCTTTGAAATACTAAATGAATGTTAGTTTTAATAATGACTATAAATGTTGGTGTCTACCGTTTATCTTGGAGTTGTCTTTCTGCAATGTTACACTTATTATTGTTAATACGAATTTTGTCGTCTTTTTTTTTTTAATTTTAGTCCCCATACAACTGACAAAAAGACAGTAATGTGTGAAATCTCGTAGAAATAAAATTAATTCGGATGAAGAATACTGAAATAAGTCACTTTTATATATTGTACATAAATCTAACCAGATCTATAAATGTTTTATTTTTCAATTAGAAGTATGTAATTTACTATTTATTCAAAGAAGAAATCACAAAACTTCTATGGGACATTTCAATAAAGGTCATTTTTTTTTATCATCCAATGTCTCATTTATTTTTTAATAGTGTTACTTGCATAGAGCCAAGATATAGTACATTCCTCAAACCACCTAAAACAATATCACCTTGAGTGAGCTGCATTAATTTGTTGTGTAAATGTTTTTTTTTTTTGTTTAAATAAATTAAACTATGGGGGAAAAAAAATTTTCTCTCAGGTTTTAATAAACCCTTTTCATGAGAGGTTTCATTTTGTTCACGCTAAGTAAACTTAGACAAAAATATTCTTTTTGTTCAAACTATATGTCAGACCACATGATATCAACTATTTTTAACATTGATACACTTTCCTATGAAAGTAAGACCCACATATCTGAATATCAGCTAAGTTATACAGTAAACAAACACAAAACAATTTTAAGTCAGTGTTTTAATCCAGTTTTTTTTCTATAAATGTACACATATCACATATGAAGTATGTTACAGATGAAGACATTAGAAATAATAAAGTGATAAAAAAAAATCATGATCATTTCTTTCAGCTGGATCCAGGACGAGCTTTATCAAAATAGTCTTTAGCTTCGTTGATTTTAGCAGCAATGTACGGTGAGCCTCCTGAAAAATGGTAAAACATATTGTTAGACATTTAAAAAAAAAATAATTCACTTCAATTTCTACCTCATTGGCAACAAGGAACTGTACAAAACTAACAAATTTCATAATGAGCTGATATGAAATTTTATATATAATAATTCAAAAGGTTTTATAAAAAAACAAAAACAACCTATGATGCAAGTTACTTATAAACAAAGTGTTATATTGGGGGGGAGGGGGGGGGGCAAAGAGTAGCTTAATTTTTACAGTTTAAATATGTACTGATATACTTTTCAGTTGTAAACAAAATGTATCATTACTCACTGTGCACAAACCTAATTTATTCTTCAAATGGGAAATTTACAAGACACCCCTTGGCATAGTTCATGAAATTCAAATTATGTTTTTCATACTGATTACTGACTTGTAAAGAAAATCATGGCTAACACTAGCAATAAATAAAATTCATGAGGGTATTTTAGTGCTCTATGGATTAGCGAGGGATGGATTCAGAAATTTGTAAAAATAATTTGCACCTTTTTTATGAAAAAATTTGGAAGAGAGCTTTGATCATTGCTGCGCCAAAGTATGAAAAAAATGTGCCTCGATCTGCAGAACCCCCGAAATTTAACACTACATAAACAATGACATTTTGGACGGCAGGCAATGCAGCCTATAAAAAATACTAAAAACTGATGGTTTCATAATAAAATTGATACACAATATAAAAAAAATGTTGCCATAAAAAAGCAAACTTCAATGTAGGAAATCAGGCAGACGAGTGGCGTAGAGCGCTAGAATGTGTCATGGGTTCGATCCTCTGTGAGAACCAAGGAAAACTGGTTTAGGCTCAGTTGAAAGTTGGTTTAAGTCCCTCAAGTTCCCCATGCCTTAAGTTGCGGAAGTAAGGGGCAGCTGGGCATTGTGCTAACCATACAATCTTTTTATACACCTTGGTTACAGAGACAGATGAATTCTACCCTTCATCAGCCCCAATGGCCTTTAGAGCTACGGGAGCTTTACTTGTATGAAACAAATTAAATTGTTTTATTAAAGTTTTGTTTATATTTTTATTTTTTAATTCATTTCTAAATCCATCCCTCATTCATCTATTGAAGACCCGGATCTTCTACACAGAAACAGAAAAAAAAAATAACACCTTTTAATATGTATCAAGTATATTTTTTTAAATTTCTGAGATAGTTGAATTTTTTTTTTTACATTTTACCAAATCTGTATTATTTGTTTTAAAAAAATATAATGAAATATTTCTTCATAATTCAAATTAAATTGTCATAACTAAATAAAACCAACAATATTCCTGTAAGCTTATAGTGATAGGAAATGATCTATTTTTACTACTGTTATATTTGTTTAAAATATGAAGAAAAAAAAACACTAACCTCTATCGGGATGATTAAGTAACATAATTCTTTTATGTGCTTCCTTGATCTTCAATTTACTGGCAGTTGGACTAATGAAGTACAAATATTTATAAACATTAAAATATGTTTAAATGGGGACATGTTTTTTGGAATGTTCAAAAATATTTCAACTAAGTTATGTTTTCTTAATGTATTAAATGGATTTATTAATATTACAAGCAATAATTTCAAGAGCTAAAAAGACACATGGATGTATTCTAACCTCACTCCAAGAATAAGTCCTGCTTCTCTCTTAGACATCTGAGGTTCAAAACCACCTCTGTAGTATTTACTGAAACTCTGAAAACAAAATCAAATTTTAAAGCAATTCTAAGGTTTGTGAATTGAGCATTTAAGTTGGCAAACAAATGATAAAGTGAAAAACTCCACCAAATTGGTTGTGGTTGTAATAAAAACAGAATGTTCTGTTCAATCTCAGAAATGTTACATCAAAGCTTTTTTTTTCTGAGTGCTGTAGGAGGATCATCATTAATTAATTTTCAAAGTTACTCTGTAGCTTTTTAAAATACTGTATTCATGTAAATAAACTTACACCAGATGGAAGCTCTCCTAATGTTTGATTTAGTGTCTGTTGTGCCATGCGCCCAGCTTTCAATAGATATCGGCCTGAAAAATAAATTTTCCTCATATATTTAAGTATCCAGAAAATTTTATTTTGTTTTTTTTGAAGAAACAAGTCATTTATTTTATTATTAAAAAAAATTCAAAGAAATTTTCAATGATTAAAGAACAAAAAAAAATGTGAATAAATAGCTGACATGACCTTATATAACATTAAATTTAAATATCTTACCACCAAATCCAATAGCTGCTACACCAATACCCGCAAGAATTAAACCTGTTGCCTGAAATCAACACAATAGAAAATCATCACTCATTGTACAAATTAAACATACGACTTGTGGTAAATGCGACCAATAAATCTACAATTACATTCAAATAACATTTAAAGAAATCATTTCACAATTATTTGAAATAAAGAAGATTGATTTTTTTTAAACACACGCCAATACAAACGCCAAATAGCAAAAAGATCTGCTGAGGCGATTGACAACTTTTTTTGACCTCACTGATTTCCCCCCAGTCCCCCAACCACCACACGAACGTATGTGTAATATTATGATCATATAACTGCAATTTTATTACTTGGAAATTAATGTTTAACTTGGATAGGCAAAAACCAGGCGGCAGCCTAGTGCTCACCACAGACCTCCATCTGCTGCTCTAAGTCACAACACCTGAATCGTTTCTTTAATACCATTTTTTTATTTTTTAAAAGGACTTCTTATTATCCTGATCAGTCTACACTAATCTAATGTAAAAATTCTATGAAAAAAATGCTTTAACTGGCTCAAGAGTTGACTACAGATCTGCAAACAGACTAAAAGAACAAAAATAATTAATAAGAAAGAAAGAGATTTCACTTCAATATAATATTTATGGGCTGACTTTCAGTAACTACAACATGGCATAATATTATTAAATTAATATGCAGATAAACTAGCAGAATAATAAAAACACCAGTGATAGTGTCTTGACAAAGGTAGGTACATTTTCTGAACTGCGGACCACAATCATACTGTGACGATATCTTAAATGGTTTATTGGACCAAGATGTCCAAGAACAAAGATGGTTTGTTTAAACAAACTAATATAATTTAAATGTAAACACCATTGATGTGAACAAGCCACAAGCAGATGAGAGCAGGGTATCTATATCATGTAGGCCTATGACTATGTAACTAATTTACTATGTTATGTATAAATGAAAAATATTTCATAAAATGGACAATTATATGAGCAATCAAAAGTCTATGTATGAGTATACAAAAGTCAGTGTTATATAATGCAATATAATTAATACTAACAATTCCCTTTTAGCTTATGTTGACTGACAAAGCCAAGAATTGAATGTCAATCAAGGTGTTTGAGTGTCTTACCATTCGTGGTTTAACTTCACGAACTTGTGGTTCTTCAAACGAATCTAATACGCTAGTTGGCATTGAAAAAAAAAGAAAAGAACCGTAAAAGAAAATAAATATATAAACGTAGTTTTATGTTAGAGAAATGAGACGCTGAAGCATGACGAAATTACTGGAATAACACAGCTGAATTAAAAAGTTTGATTGCCATTTACACTTTTTGATAACGTAAACACGATATAAAAACGTAACACCGGAAAATGCTTTGGGAACAAACCTTAATGATAAAATGCTGCTATCGTATTGACAATTGATATAAAATGTATAGTATGTCTATGGCTATCCGTTAAGCCGTAAACGTGATTAGTGCCCTTCACAGATTAGATATATAATCTGCGGTAAAAAAGTAAAGTAAAGTTCCCTTAGCCGTAATGGGCCATCGGGGCAGATGAAGTGTGGAATTCATCTGTTTCTATAACCTCGGCATATGAAGGTTAGCACAACGCCCAGCCGCCTTTACTTCCCCAACTTAAGTCAGGTACCCATTTAAAGCTGGGTGGACTTGTGGGACGACTTTGAAACAAATTTCACCTGGAAAAATTCCATGGGCCTCACCGAGGATCGAACCCTGGACTCTCATGTCGACAGTCGAGTATCTACACCACTCGGCCATCCGTCCCATAATCTGCGGTGACCTTCTTCAATATCTGTAAAATATGAAAAAGAAAAGTTTATATTCAATCAATATTGGCCTGGCCCCTGCTCTAAAATTTTCACACTACGGGGCTGGAGAGCACCAGTTTTCAAAGATTATTTTGTGGGGTCATGGGACATATGCAAACAAGAGCTTGGATAACATTTTAAGCTGTAAATATTAATTTTATCTAAGCCCCCCCCCCCCGCCAACCAACCCACCCCATAAAGTATTTTTGCATGCGTCTTCAAGACGTAAGAACGGTCTGTATACGTTGTCGTCTTGTCGACACTTACTCTGGGCCCATCATATGCCATCCTTCGCTCGGAATGTGGATGACCAATGCAGCCTGTGGCTATGGTGGAGATAAAATGTCACACAACACCACACAACACCACACAACACCAACACAACACCACACAACACCACACAACAGTTGACATTTCGTGATACCGGAATCTGCAAGAAAAACTCACCACATGATTGTTGACCTGAACCGCCGCAAAATGGGGTGGAAACCTGAACCTTTTGTCATGGGCTCCGATGTTTGGGACAGTTTGTTTTTTTCTTCCTAATCTGGCATAAAAATGATTGGGCCTAAGTGGGATGGGTCCGGAGATTTTCAGAGGGTTCAAGATTGGTTGAACGATGGCCTGGCTTCGGAACACGGTAGAGAAGACAAGGTGATGCATGTCAAGGTCTTTGATTTACTGCGTCCCCCCCCCGCCCAGGGCTCAGGATGGGATCAGTTCTCAACCTTAGGGATTTGGGGGCCCAGGGGGCTTAGCCTCTTTGGGGGCCCAATCATTTTGACATTCAACATCATGACATGAGATAATGTACTTAATATTTAATGTTGAAAAATGCTTGGGGCCCCCCTCAAGCTGGGGCCAGTGGAGACTTTCGAAAATGGACCCCCCTCCCTCTCACTAGTTACGCCACTGGATGGGTTTGACTCCTTCTGACCTACATTTAATCAAAATGTCAGAAAACCACAACTTCGCATTTATGCACCATATTTCTTCTTACGTGTCTTAAAAACTGTCACTAAACTGAATTTCGTTTCGTTGCTTTGCAGTGTTTTCCATTCTACCCACCTCCTCCCATTTGCTTCTTTTTTTTTTTTAATTATTTGCCAGGAGCAGAAAACTGTTCCATCACGATAGCAACCCCCCCCCCCTCACCCCCATTACCTTTTTCTCTACTCACTTCAGTAACTAATGAACCTGTTAATTAAAAAAAAAAAAAGAAATAGCTTGGTTATGTTCCCACAGCTGAGTCAAACCAACCTCTCCCCGACTCTGTCAGCCGTGATGCTGTTACAGCCCATGAAAACCATTCAGTGGGATTCTTGCAGACGACAATTATTCAATACTGACAGATTTTTTTTTTATTCATTTTATAAAAATGTATTAAGATGTATGTAAACGATGATTTCCTTCAAATCGTTTTATATGCAGTGAAAACAAAAAAAGTTTACTAATAAGCGTCTAGATATACAAACAAAAAATGCTAATATTATAATAATGAAGATGTTCGGAAGACCGTTCAATTTATAGATTTAAAATTGTCATTTTATGGAATCGATATAAATATATAAAGGTGAATTTAATTTGTTACAGAGTTTACAAAATGTAAAAGTAAATCGACTTGTGAAAGAATTATTCGGAAGGAACACGAAGAGTTGGTTAGTGCGAAGTGATGTTAAAACAAAATAAAACACTAACAACTGATTAAAGTTTGGGGACTTTTGAAACGATTAAAAAATATTATGGTCAAGGCCTATTTGTTACTAACTGCCAATGGATGTGGAACATGCCTAATCCTATTTGTTTTACCAATTATAGGCCAACAATTAATGACATCAGCGTCGTTTAATGAGTTAACATTATTCACGATTGTTAATTTTATGAAGTTTATGAAGATTGTCAACACTTATTTCTAACAAATAAGTCATTTTTTTTACACTTGTGTGTTTTAAATCAATTTCATGTATTACAAAATTAAATATCATTAAAAGGTATATTTGTTTTGGGTTTTGAATGGCTAATGTAGCCCGTCAATCAATTGAATGCTAAGTATATTTGTGTTTTTTTTTTTAAATCACGAGGTTGATTCGTAAAGCACTGGACTGTTTGTGATATTCTCAGAGAGAGAGAGCGAGAGAGATGGCGTCTGGATCAATGACGTCATCATCCAGAGTGTCGTTATTGCAACATCTTGGTCTGGATGTTCACAGCAACAAATGGAGCTTCGGGACAAGGTGAGACAATTCAAATGCAGTTCTTTTTTTCCAAGTTGCACATTTTAAAAAAATTTCCCAGCACTCTTTATTTACCCCCCCCTCCCAGTGCCGTAGCGAGCTTAACTTGCTCCCGGGGCACAATACCTTTTTAGCGCCCCCCCCCCCATTCGAAAAAAATATAATACTATATACAAAATTACCATTTGGCGTACCTTTGTGAGTAGCGCTCGGTGCATGATGCCCCCCATTGCGAACCCCTCGCTACGCCTCTGCCTCCCCCCCTCTCCTTTTCAAGGTGGGTTCGAGCGCTACTGGCATGCTGGGGTGGGGGGGGGTGTAATTGCTACAACTGAACACAGAGGCGGCCTGAACTGTACTGTTGAAAGCGCGTGGGCTTTACTCGAAGGTCAATCAATTTCGTAACTACAGTCTATGTGTCGTATTAAAACGCTCCCGATGAAGGAGTTCTCTTATGCTGAGCAGAAGGCATGGTCATAATATTGTTATTGTATTTATTTTTTATGACAAGTGGGGGGGGGGGAGGGGGGAGACTTAGAATTACGTTCAAAGGACAAAAACCTTTTGAGAATGGAGGACTGCTTGTCAGTGAATCCACTATAAAAGTTTTTGCTATAAGCAGCACAAACAATATGACATAGCTTAAAACTTCAATTAGAATAGATTATCAAAAAAGATTAAACGGTGCCGAGGAGGATGGAAAAGGGGGGGGGGGAGGAAACCTATAGGCGGATTTAAGTCTCCTGAGGCCTGGGCGCAGAACAATGGTTAAAAACCCCTTTTAAAAGAGCCCGAAGAAAAATAATAATGCAAGTGTAAAGTTGGTGCTTTGTGTGTGTGGGGGGTTGGGGAGGGGGCTTCCGAAGGTGCAGCCCAGGCATTGGTTCAGGATGGGTTCAGTGCCCGACCTTAGGGATTTGGGGGCCCGGGGGCTTAGCCTCATTGGAGGTCCCAGCATTTTGACATTCAATATCACGACATGCCATTAAACCCGCCTTAGCTTAAACCTGATGTCTCGCATATCTAAAGGGTGCATGTTGATTTAACATTTAGGCAGCAATCGAATAAACAATTTTTTTTTTTTAGGCAGTCAATCGGACTCGAAGGAAATAAAAAAAAAATATTGCTAGAAACTTTCATTGCTGTGCCATTTTGCTAACATTGTAGTAGATGTTTAACAGTGCTACCAAAACGTTTTTGATTAATCAACAGCACAGCACAAAAAGTTTATAAAAATAAATAATGAAACAGTGAAATTGTTTAAGCCCATAATAAAAAAGATATAGTCACATATACTGACATTATGCACGTCCATCAAAATAATTACATGTTAATCAGAAAGAATAATAAAAAGTGGAAACTTGCAATCACACTCACCGACACAAAGAGCGGGTTTTTGTGCGGGTGGGAGCCAAGTTGACCGCACCAAGCCCATCAGCTAAAAGGGACCAGGGGGTCCGCGAAAGAAGGTATCACTTACCGCCAGGCGCGTTTTGTCGGCCCCCCTGCTTATTTGTTCTACTTAGTAAAATGTATTACCTGCCCCCTCCTGCTATTGCCTGGTCCCTGCTATAGAATGCCTGGCCCCTCCTGTAGAATTTTCACGCTACGGGCCTGCTTACCGCTTATGACACTCTCCCTACTTGGGAGTACCGCTAGGGCAGCTTCGGCAATCACTCAATAAAACTGTTTTCTATTCTTTGTTTTTTTTTTTCAGATTCGGCCAAAACCTGCTGCTACTGTTGCTGCTAATGGCAGGTTTTCTCCCAGCATCGATACTGATCTTTGAGAAAATGTCCGAAGTTGTGACACTGTCACATTTGTATGATGACCACGTTTACATCACTGGCATAATGTCAGAAATAGGTAAAACAGAGTTTAAAGCAATCTTTGACAAAGTAGGTCCGCATGCTTGTTTTCTTAAAACAGGTACAATAGAGCTAATCATCTTTGAGGCACGTTTTCTATGAACATTCATAAAAACCCCATTTCTTTTAATGTTGTAAGGGGAGATAGGTAATTTATGAGTAGGCCTATATTGCTGAAGAGTTAAATTAAAAAAAGGGGGTGGGGGGGGGGAAGATGGCACATCTTGGTTTACTCAAAAATTTGATTTTTTTTTAATGGACACAATGATTTGGAGTTATGTACGGATCGGTCAAGTAAAATATTAAGAACACATGCCTAATAGAGCAGTGCCGAACCTAGGGATTTGGGGGCCCGGGGGGCTTGGCCTCTTCGGGGGCCCCTGCATTTTATGACATTCGACACCATGACATGAGATAATATACTTAATATTTAATGTAGAAAAACATTTTTGGGGACGCCCCCTCAAGCTGGGTCCCCCCATCCCCCCAACCCTAGGTACGCCACTGTAACACAGAACAGCAGAGCCGTTTCTAGACATTCGGGTGATCTAGGTAGATACTTCCAGAAATGATTAGGAGGGTGGGGGGGGGCTTAGGTGAAAGTGCCTGTCGGGGCTATCTAAGCAACCAGATTTAAATAGAATTAATATTTAACAACAATGAGGAACCTAGTTGGGCTATCCATAATAACGGGTCTTCAGAGAAGTATATAATAATAATTTCGACAGTTAAGTGGCGATTTGGGATATGAGTGAGCGAAACCACACCAACTTTGTGTATACGTTTTAAATGTGTTCCTATGGAGACAGGTGCACACTCCAAAGTAAACAGATTGATTTTATATTACATATGGTGAGCAATGGTGAGAGTCGTGTTTATTGCTAGGCAAACTTGTCGATTACCTATGGCACCCCTTCCCCCTCATTAGCCTTCCACCGACTTTCGAGTAGAAATTCCTGTCATATCGGAGCGCCCCCCCCCCCAACCCCAACAGTTACTTTTGCATGGGGTTCCAAAATATCTAAAACAAAAAAAAATTCTGCATATGGCCCAGATGTATGGCATACGACGTACTTGTACTTGTAATCACATCCCCCCCTACCCCTTCTCCCCCAATCTCTACACTCTGAAAAAGAAAATATTTTGAAACTCACACATATGTGTTTATGTTGTTTCTTGGAAAGTAATGGTACATCGATTTTCTACGGACAGGATTTTTTTGCCGTCTTATTGAAATCATCAGGCTTATTAAATCAATGGATGTGCATTATGATGCTCTTAACAACATGTAATCAAGGCTTATTCTTTTTCTTTTTACTTTCTTTCTCTTTTTTTTTTTTTTGATATGCAGTATTTGTTCTTTAATGAACACTTCCTTGACATGCCTGCAACGTATTTGAATGTATTAATGCTCTTCTTAATTTACCCCCAATACAATTTACTGCAGATTACCTATGGACCTTTTCTACAGCCATATTTTATCATTACCTGCAATATTTTTTTTTATTTTCTACGAAATGAATTTCAAGCTTCTGTTGTACAGCATTGATAATAGCGCATTTTTAAACAGACAGATAGAGTTACATTAGATCACAAGAAAAATTAACATGATTGAACAAAAATAGATGACACATATAAAAAATAAATAGTTGTTGTTTCTCGCCATTTTTAAAACCGCATGCTCTTCTATACACATTTTCAAAATGGAAGGGGGTGTGTGTGTCTTCTATTGTTATATTCTAATCCTTAATACATTTATTAACAATTCTTTGGGAACATTTTGTGTAGTGTCGAGCATAAAATACATATCATAGAAAATGTGCACCGCTATGTAAAATGGCAGTGATAGTGCTACTTACTACGACGTCATTGGGCATATGCCTCTGGTCCTTACAGGTGGAAGAGTAAATGATGTGCACAAAGACAAAATAAATGTAAAATACCGACTTAAAGATTTCAACAAAATAAATAAGGATCAATCAATTTTACGTATAAATGGGAAACGTTTTGATTTAGTAATGGAACGTTTTGAAATTGAAAAGCTTTTTAATACAAATTAAGTTCGTATTCTCAGATAATATTATATCGAAGCACACACAGATGTCACCCTCTCTCTCTCCCTCTCTCTCTCCCCCCCCCCTCCTTTTTTTTCCAATGGAGTCAGAGTTCTCGTGTTAGGCTAAGACGTTGAACAGGTACCGCTCCCTGTCATTCATTTTATATCATTAATAAACCTGAAAGATTGGAGTTCAAACTATTTCGAACGGATTTAGTTCTCATTCTGAGGTACCGCGGCATTGAACACCCGAAATGCCACCAGTGCCGTAGCGAGCTTAACTCGCGCCCGGGGCACAATACCTTTTTAATAAATTTTTAGCACCCCCCCCCCATTCGAAAACCATGTAATATTATATGTAAAATATACCATTTAACGCTCTTTGTGAGTAGCGCCCGGGGCATGATGCCCTCCCTTGCCCACCCCCGCTAAGCCTCTGAATGCCAACCCCCCCCCCCTCCAGCAGCAGATAAAGTGCCGCCACTGAGTAGAAGTCTAATAATTCTATATCGGTGACGTATGAGCGATGGCTGAATATTTGAGAAGATCTAAAGGACAATAAGCAAACACAATTCATCCTCTTAAAATAAATCTGTGGTTCCACGATCAATAAATTACATTAGACGACCAGAGAACAACGTGTTTGTTTCTTCGTTATTATTTTTTTTTGTGTTTAAAAAAAAAACAGTTTTGATAGTAATTAAACATGTTGGACTGGATTACATTTTAGCTAACATTTTAATAATTTATCGATCGTTTGATTGATTAACTTCAGCCTTGAAACTATGTCCTATGCATCCTTGTCAGGAAATATGGCTGACTCAACGAGGGGGCGGGTGGGGGGGGGGCTCGCTCGTATATTAGTCCTGTATTGCGTTTATAGTGTGTGACCGTATACTCAGTTGCGGGTCTTAGCATTACGACTGAATGTGTGGGAGTCCACAGCAAGTTAAAATGTGTGTATTAAATCAAAGGTTCTCACACTTCTAGCCAAGTCGAACGTCATGTTTGTTGTGTTATTACTTCAAGCCCATAATGGGCCTTTGATATACAATACGTGAGCAGGGGGGGTCCCTATTCTTCCTAATTACAATGCCGTTTTACAGCAAATTATGGGAAGCGACTATGCCCAACTCTACTTCGGTACCTGGTTCGATCTCCGGTGAGGACCAAGGAAAATTTTTCAGGTCTTGGCTCAAGTTACCGATATATCTCACGTGGTGCCTCCATCGCAACTGGTGGGGGGATGAAAGAAGAGCACCATAAAAACCGTCCCATTAGTGGTTTACAGGATCTAAGAGATCTTATCCTTACAGGGACTTCACACACTCTTCGTAAATGAGATTGCAGTGTTTAAAGTGTAAACAGCGGTAAAGAGAGAGAGAGCCGAAAGAGAATGTATGAATACACCAACAACAAAAAAAAGTTGTTTAATACTAAATGTAACTATATTTCTAATGTACTCACTGGACTATATAATATTATGTACAAATTTTCAGGGGACCTAATCCACGAGCTGCAACTCGAGCGAGGGATGACAACTCTGTATCTGACCTCCATTGACAGCAGCAGGGACGAAACGTATGAACAGATCATCAAGCAGGTCTGTGGCTCTTGTCAAAAGATAATAAAACAGGTCTGTATGGAGGTCACTTGATACGGGTGTGTATGGAGGTCACTTGATACGGGTCTGTTTGGAGGTCACTTGATACGGGTCTGTAAGGAGGTCACTTGATACGGGTGTGTATGGAGGTCACTTGATACGGGTGTGTATGGAGGTCACTTGATACGGGTCTGTATGGAGGTCACTTGATACGGGTCTGTGTGGACGTCACTTGATACGGGTCTGTGTGGAGGTCACTTGATACGGGTCTGTGTGGAGGTCACTTGATACGGGTCTGTGTGAAGGTCACTTGATACGGGTCTGTGTGGGGGTCACTTGATACGGGTCTGTGTGGAGGTCACTTGATACGGGTCTGTATGGAGGCCACTTGATACGGGTCTGTGTGGAGGTCACTTGATACGGGTCTGTGTGGAGGTCACTTGATACGGGTCTGTGTGGAGGTCACTTGATACGGGTCTGTGTGGAGGTCACTTGATACGGGTCTGTGTGGAGGTCACTTGATACGGGTCTGTGTGGAGGTCACTTGATACGGGTCTGTGTGGAGGTCACTTGATACGGGTCTGTGTGGAGGTCACTTGATACGGGTCTGTTTGGAGGTTACTTGATACGGGTCTGTATGGAGGTCACTTGATACGGGTCTGTATTGAGGTCACTTGATTGTATGGAGGTCACTTGATACGGGTCTTGTGGAGGTCACTTGATACGGGTCTGTGTGGAGGTCACTAGATACGGGTCTGTATGGAGGTCATTTGATAGGGTCTGTATGGAGGTCATTAGATAGGGTCTGTATGGAGGTCACTTGATACGGGTCTGTGTGGAGGTCACTTGATACGGGTCTGTGTGGAGGTCACTAGATACGGGTCTGTATGGAGGTCATTAGATAGGGTCTGTATGGAGGTCACTAGATACACCCAAGGCCTAAATGTGTGTTTAAAATGTTGTTGATGTACTAGTACAAGGGGTGGCCACGCATGGGGTCGACGAGGGCCGCTCTGCAGTTTTTCTATGACGCAAAAAATATTTAAAGGGGCAGCACCGTTGACAATGTATGAAAATTAAGTGAACAAAGGTGGTTAAGCAAAAAAAAAAAATGGCTCGTTGGGAGCGATAAAAAACGCGTTGTGGCTCTCAGGGCAGCATTTGACCACCCCTGTTTTATGACCAGTGTAATGATTAAAAAATATGACCTCCTTTTGTTACGTACTTATGATTTTTAACATTTAGGTCTATACATTTTTGTTTTCAGTGGAAACTAGTTTATTATATGACCAATATCAGGGCTATTTTTATCTAAATTTTGCAGCAAAATAAAAATAATAAAACATAGTTTTTGAAAGCTCCCCCCTCCCCCCAAGGGATTGGGTCCTCCCTCCTGATAAGTGTTCTGATTTCCTGACCCTCTCTGCTTTCCTTTTTATCTTAAACTGCATGTATAGTCTTTCTTTTTTTTTCTAGTTAAATCTTATTTTGTTTTGGCTAAAAACAAAATATGTTTTTTAACGAATGAATTTTATTCATTATCTGGTCTACTGCGTTTGTTTATTTTAAATTACAGAATGAATGGATATGTTCTTATAACTAATTTTTATGGTATAAATTAATAAAATGCAGTGTCGGAGGAAGGAAATAATGGATCGCGTTAATTGCCGGAATTTAAAACCTGAACGATTTATGTTTTTCTCTATTCTTTGATTTTCTCTATTCTTTGTTTTTTCTCTATTCTTGTTTTTCTCTATTCTTTGTTTTTCTCTATTCTTTGTTTTTCTCTATTCTTTGTTTTTCTCTATTCTTTGTTTTTCTCTATTCCTTCAGAGGGCTCTTGTTGACATGGCGACAGCTAGGCTGACTGACTGGCCAAAGAGTGTTGCTGACCAACTGGGTGAAATGGACGCGTACAAAAAGTCAGTGGACGATTTCAGACGGCAGGCGGACAAAGCCAACATCACGTATCTGTTTAACTTGGCATTTTACAGGTACGCCATGATAATAAGCTTTTGTTTCTGTAACAATAGCTTTAGATAGATTCATACAATTTTAGAACCACTGGTTTAGTTGGGTGGTCAACATTGAAAGTTCATGGGCCAAAGACACAGGCAGAGATTTTGATAATTAGAATTCCAGCGTGTTATCTTTGTTTTGGGTGGAATAAATCTGTCAATGAGCATCGATGACACCGGATGTACGTGATAAGACGTAATTAGGGAGACAAAGAAATACTAGCCCATAGTGAGTTTTTAGCCGCACCAATCCCTAGGCTGGAATAAGATTCATTAATATGTAAATGAGTTAGAAAGGTTGTTAGGGAGCCAATCAGAAGTTCTGGGCGTTTGGGGCACGTGATAATTAACCATCACATAAAAAGAGATGTAGCGAAAATTTCGAGAGACCGACGAGATACATTCAGACTGACGATAGACGTCGAGACCTACCGATCGACAGAACGACTATAGAGATAGAGACATCAGGACACCAGATTAGATATACGTACTCTTGCCTGTAGGACAGTATACATATTAGATATACGTACTCCTACCGCAAGACAGTATACATACTAGATATACGTACTCTTGCCCGTAAGACAGTATACATGTTAGATATACGTACTCTTACCGCAAGACAGTATACATATATTGACAAGTTATTAAGTATACGTACTCTTATACGATAAGACAGTATACAGGTGTTCATAGAGAAATCAAATCACTAAATATACGTACTCTTACTCATACGAGAAGACAGTATACATTCAGAGATAAGTTGAAGTTTAACAGTACACAATCAACGTTTATTCTGCTAAAGCATATTTGTGAATATTTCGGCACTTGAGTGCATTTATATGTGTTTTATTATTACTTAAATAAATGTTATTGAATCGTGGAACTTGGCTTTATTCATGGTGTGTTTGTGTGTGAGTGCCAAGAGACTGAACGCTACCATCTTTGAAGTAAAACCAGAGAGAATATCGGCCACTACATAACCTAATATCAACAAACTACATAACGTTCAAACCATAACATCACATTGAAGCAGCAGTGAAGAACAAGAAGTATTGCATTTTGGTGGAACAACGATAGTACCATAACGTTGACAATTTCCAACGTTAAATTGGTGTCTACAACAGTATCCATCACATACATAACATTATATACAAAAAATATAGTGTTACAGTTTCCAAGCCTTGCATCCAGTGTAGCGACATCTTATATAAATACTTTGGGTACAGAGTGCGTCTGATTGGTTGAATTTAATATATTGATTTAAGATGGGACGTTAGCTAATAGTTTTAAAAGCTTGTGTAATTTGTATGTGTTATGTGTAATTTGTATGTATATGTGTGTGCATGTGATTGTAAAAATTGGGAAAGTTTTTTTGCAGCCTTCCTTTCGACCTAGGCAAACAGTTTTAATCAATATAACTCTTATTATCATTGCGAAATCACATCTAAGGATTTGGCAACTAGATTTTATACAACGCTTATTGTTCAAAAAATGTTACTCATCCCCCCTCCCCCAATCAAAACAATATATATAACAGAATTGAGAAACCCTTCACCCTTTTCGCTTTTTATTTATCCCCCCCCAACCATCTCCCAACACACACACACACACACACACACAAACACACACACACACGCACATATCAACTCATCCTCATCTTTTAATAAAATGTCACATTTCATTCCATCATGTAAATAATAAAATTAAAATAGAATGTGTCCTATATAATGTACACAATCTACGACCGACTGTCCCCTGTATAACGGATCAAAATAATAATTAGATCCCCTCCTCCTCCCACCCATCTTCATGTGTTATTAAACTTGTGAGATTGTCTTTTCAAGGCACAACACATGTGAGCGTGGCATACATTTCTTTATTTAAAATGTCTCTAATTTCAACTGACCCTAAATAATAAATCAAACACAGTGATATCTTGATTAACGAAGAAGCAAATCCATTCCATGACCCATTTTTTTCGTTCGTAAATAAAAACAAAAACAAAAACTGCTTCTTTAGTCTGTTGTTAATCTAGGCACCTCTATATTTTAAAAGCAAAACTAATACTTAAATATTGGTAACAACATAAATCTATAATTATAGGTGTAAATGTCAAGAGAAAAGACACTGCAGTAGAACACTAAAAAGAACATTGGAGTGGAACAGTGAATAATAGAACATTACAGTAGAACACATGAATCAATTTATTTGAGAACTTTGGACAATTTGTTTTACTTCTTAAAATTCGTTACATAAATATCACCTTTATCCCACCCCGTCTCCTATTGAGAACTTGGTCATTTAGTTTGAATAACTGACATTTGTCACATATGTGTCAATCTTAATTTTAACCCCCCCCCCTTTCCCCAATTCCTCTCACAGTAACATTAACTCAGCTTTGATTGGCTGGATGCAGAACGTCATCTACAACTACTCCCCCGGTGATAGGTGGGCAGATCTCAACGTGTATCACCTGTTGACATTGACCGCGGAACTCTTCGGTCTGGAGAGGGCTAGAGGCTCGGTGTTTTGGAACAAAGGTAACATTACAGGTCGGGGTGGGTGCCCCCCCCCCAAGGGGAGAGGGTTACTCTTCAACGTAATTACTGGCCCAACGTTTTTTGATTCATTAATATTTCAATCTTTAAAGTAATTGACTGCCGACCTGAGAGTCTTTGGGTTCGATCCTCGGTGAGAACCACGGAATTTTTCCCAGGTGAAATTTAGTGCAAAGTCGTCCCACAAGTTCACCCAGCTTTAAATGGGAACCTGACTTTAAGTTGGGGGAGTAAAGGCGGCTGGGCGTTGTGCTAACCACACAATCCCTTCACATGCCGAGGTTATAGAAACAGATGAATTCTATACTTCATCTGCCCCGATACCCCGTTACGACTAAGGGAACTTTACTTTTTTTTAACGTATGGTGCGCCCCCACACAATACGCCCAAGCTCAGAGCAAACACCCCCTAACATCAAATTAGTATCATCCTATTAGTAAACCTAAAATCACATTAATATCATTCGTTCGGTAAACCTATGATTCCATTAGCATCATCCGATCAGTAAACCTAAAATCACATTAATATCATTCGTTCGGTAAACCTATGATTACATTAGTATCATCCATTCCATAAACCTTTCCACTTGCATATTTCCAAGAACTAGTTCAGGTCATTCAGTAGTCTATGTTTAAACACATTACTTTGATTACAAAGATTTGAAAATTAGAAACTACCCCGAGGCACCGGTGATGAACCGAAATTTAATTAAACTCTGGCATCAACGACTTCGTTCATCTCTCGAGGTTGTAATTGAATGAGATGTCTATCTCTCTACATTGCATTAAAAAATAAATTTGATCCCAAAACTCTGGTTCGCTGGAGAGGAGAAAAATAATTCAGGTGCCAGCATAAATGTCCAACATTAAGCAAATAATAAAATTAAAATAATAAACATTTTAATTTTAAAAAAGTGTATCTGCCGTGTAAAGTACAGTTTCCACGTCAACTGTACCGCCTTAACTGGCAGGTCACGAACTCACGATATGTACCAGCCTGTGGCGTTTAATATCTGAATCACAAAGTGTGAGTAAATTGCTTACAAAACTTTCCCGGCACTTGTCTACTGTCACCTGCGATGAGGGTTTAACAAGACGCAGGGTTTAGTTACTGTTCATAACAAACACTATATATATATATCGGGGCATACTAAGTGTAGAATTGATCTGTTTCTATAACCTCGGATTGAATGGATTGTGTGGTTAGCACAACGCACAGCCGCCTTTACTTCCCCAACTGTAGTTAGACTTGTGGGACTTAAACAAACTTTCACTAGGACCTGGAAAAATTCTCTTGGTCCTCACTGAGGATCGAACCCATGACTCTCAGGTCGACGGCCGAGCATCTACACCACACTGCCATCCGTCCCAAACTAGGCGATTTCTTCGGGCTCACTCTGCCAAAGGAAACCTTTTAATACACATTACTATCAAATGTGATGCTACGGGGTCCCTATAAGTACTTTTGCCTAGGTCCCAAATATATCAAAGTCTCTACTTAGGGTCCCCAAAGAGCTAAGCTGGACACTGACTGTAATAATTTTCCGGCGCCCGGAGCCCCCTAATAACGACGCAAGTGTATGAAATATTTGTCTTTAAGCCGTTATCAGACCCTTAATCACTGTAAAAAAAAAATTCTCCATAACAATACGAAAGTAAAAATTAACGGTGTATATGCACACAAAGTAAGAGATAAAAGCAGATATTCGAACAGTCGGGCGGCAGGCCCGTAGCGTGTGGGGGCGGGCCCCTTTGAGTTTTGTCTGGCCCCCCTCTGCTTTTTTGCTCTACTTAGTAACATTTATTTCCTACCCCCCCCCCCCCGCTATTGGCTTGGCTCTTGCTGTAGAATGCCTGGCCCCTGCTGTAGAATTTTCACGCTACGGGGCTGTCGGGCGGGCATGCAGACAGACAGACATACTTATGTAAGGGTTGTTTATCACAGTAATATGGTTGAAACTAAATTCCATCATGTTTTTATTTTCTTTTTGTTTCTTTTTGTAATATATATAAATCAGTTTCTTTAAATTGTCTGCTATATAATCAGATGATGGTTAATTTTTGTAAACATTTAATACTTCTTTTTTTTCCTTACATCTTACCATACGGTAATGAAGATTGAATGCAGATGTTCAGAGCATGATCAATACGACAAAGATTTGATCAAATTCCCTGATGGATGGATGGATGCTTCCTTTATTTTATACACACATCATCGCAGACATTTCTTTCAGTTCAGAAAAGCTGAATGTAGACTGTATTTTTAAAATAGAATACACACAAATTAGCATATAATTACTTGATGAACAAGTGTTGATTATTTAATTAAGCACAACATAATGCAACAACCTGTCAAAATCATGCAGTTATTTTTTTCATCAGTCTACCAACGGGGGTAACCAGTGGCGCAACTAGACCAAACTTTCAAGGGGGAGGGGGAGAATCACTTGTATTAAATATAATGAGATACAACTTACTTACATTACAAGCATTCGTACGAAATGTGACTAATTTTGATTTTATCTTTAACTTTTTTTTTTAATTCCGGGGGGGGGGGGGGCAAATGCCTCAATGCCAGTGGAGTACCTGGGGGGGGGGGGGTGCGGTCCGCACCGGGCGGCACTTTTTATTTCTCTGGGCGGCCGATACCCACGCTACGCCGCTGCTCAATGCCCCCCCCCTTGTTGCGCCACTGGGTGTAACTATATACGTAGATTGTCACCTACGGTTATATATATATATATATATATATAGTTATATATAGCCTAGTATATTTATATAGTTATATATAGTAATATATAGTATAGTTATATATAGATATAGATATATTAATTTACATAAAACATATAATAGGGAATTTCATAAAATGTTTTGAATAGTTAGGCTCTATAACAATATGTTACTTAGATTGTTGAGTCAGCTAAACACAGTATATCGAGATTCGGAAAAAAACCTATAAAGTTGAGTCAGCTAAAAATAGATTATTGAGTCAGCTAAACATAAATAGATTGTTATAATTATTAAAAAAAAATTCCATTCAAACAAGCTCGCTTCGCGTTCTCAGTGTATCAGGAAAATTTCGTTGATATATATACAGCTTTCTTTATTTTATTTGATAAACATAGGACAATGGCCGATGAAAAAGGTTCCTCACTAACCTATGTCAACTTTCTTATATTTAATACTCAGGCTTGGGTTATAAAGTATACATTTTGTGACCAAGATTAACCTGGAGAGCTAGTCCTTACAATGCACACGTTTGTAACTCTAATATTTTAAATTCTTTTCAATTTTCATATCATCACCAGATTTGAGACAATATATATTTTTTCGGGGGGGGGGGGGCTTATATCACTTAAGGGGGAGTATATCACGGGGGGGGTATCACTTATATGTTTACATCACTGGGGGGGGGGTGATTTTAGCGGGAGTAGTGTTGTAACACTGGGGGGTGGGCTTATATCACTGGGGGGGGGGGGAGAGATTCGCCTAATAAGCTTATGTCTAAGAACTGCTCTTCATCTGCATCCCTTGCCCAATGATGGTGACATTATTGTTTGGTGCCTGCTAGTATTGTTTTTTTGTTTTTATTGTTGAAAAAAAAATGTTTTTCCAGGTCAGTTCAGTCAAGTCGAGTTTCAGCTGTACATCAGCGACCAACTGAATGGGAAAGAATATTTGTACGAAGCCAAGCAATTCTCAGAAATAGTCAGGGTAAAATTTAGTTTTGCTATTTCACAGAAAGTTTGTAGTTTATTTACGTTCACGTGCATTCAATCGTTTTCACTTGAGATTTAAAAAAAAATGTTAAAAAAAACAACAACTGGGTTACAATTTGATTTGTGTGTTTTGAAATAACATGCGACTAAACATAATTTATTTAACAGTTGTTTTAACTTGAAATTAAACTGTTAAAAAAAACAAAAACAAAAAACGGTCTCCCAGGTCTACCTATATCAAGAATGAGTGACTGACATTAGTTGGGGGAAGTAAAGGCCGCTGGTCATTGTGCTATCTTTAGTATAGCACTAGTGGGACGGGTGGCCGAGTGGTGTTCTATCCTCTGTGATAACCATGGGAATTTTTCCAGGTGAAATGTGTTTCAAAGTCGTCCAACAAGTCCACCCAGCTTTAAGTGAGTACCTGCCTTAAGTGGGGGAAGTAAAGGCGGCTGGGCGTTGTGCTAACCACACAATTTCTTTATATGCCGAGGTTATAGAAACAGATGAATTCTACACTTCATCTGCCCCGATGGCCCGTTAGGGCTAAGGGAACTTTACTAGTATAGGGCTGGATAAATTCTACACATCCGTTGAGCCTACGGTCACTCCTAGGTGGTAATAAGGGAATCGTTACTTTTGTTTTGGTCAAGGGTCCAGGAATGTCCACATATCGCACAGCACACCTAGTGAATGGAATCGTATTTCGTCATGAGGCATAGATAATTAGAGCACCCTAGGTATATGTATAATATGAGGGTCCTTGGCATAATATTTTTGGGGGGCTTAGGTAAAGGTAGGCGGTACATTTGAGGTCCATAGGACAAGCAATATTTGGGGCCCAATGTGTATACAATTTGGAGGCCCTAGGCAAACATGCTGTTAGTTCTGTTGTTTGAAAATAATGGGACCCCAATATTGGTTAAACACCGACGTCGATCCCGCCCCCCCAGCTGTTAACTCATTTTAGTCCGGGGCCCATGAAAGGGCACATATTTTCTTTCCTTGTGGCAGGCGAAATAAAAGTCCCCATAAAAGATCCCTCCTCCCTCTTTAGCAATGGTGTCTCATTCTTAACATCTGCATGGAATACGTGATTCCCCCCCCCCCCCACACGCTTTAAGAGACCCCGAGATACGCATAAAATGTACTCTTATACAGAGTAACACCAGATCTAGACATAGATAATCAGAAATGTTTTAATGTACAAAAGAAACGGTACATGTTAGACCCCTGTAATCATCAGATTTCATAGGAATGCGTCCAGGAAGTGGGCCCTTGGACAATAATTACCCTAGTGTGCCATCTAATTGGTATATCCATTAGAAAGGGTTTACTCTTGTTAGATTTAACTACAATTCTATCAAGATAAAAACTAACCGATCTATACCAACCAAGCTGCACCAGTCCTCAGAAATTCAATTACTAAAAAAAAAAGCCAATGAAAGATTAAGTTCTCTTAAAGAAAGTAATTGAACCTGATTCAACTTTTGTTTTCATTCAAACAGGAGCAGTCGACGTCCACCGCACAGCAGCAAGTCATGGAGACCATCGATGGCATGCGGGGTGAGATCCTGAGGAACAACACCAGTCCATCACTGCAGCTGGCGACTCAGTGGTTCAGAAACATGACACTCTTCATTGATGGATTGAAGTCAGCTCAGGTTTAATACAAACAAATTGTCACAGACGATGTAAAAAAAATTCATTTAATTTGAATAAAAAAATATGTGTGGCACAGAATCATTCAAAAAAACTGTGGCAATCAATCTATTGAGATTCGAAACACTAAGAAACGTGCTTTTTTTAATTGAGATTCGAAACCCTAGGAGGAAACACAAAGAAATGTGTTTTTATTAAGGTTCGAAACAAAAAAAAGGTTTTTTTTTTAATTGAGGTTCGAAACACATAAGAAACGTGTTTTTTTTAATTGAGATTCGAAACACTAAGAAACGTGTTTTTTTTAATTGAGATTCGAAACACTAAGAAACGTGTTTTTTTTTAATTGAGATTCGAAACACTAAGAAACGTGTTTTTTTAATTGAGATTCGAAACACTAAGAAACGTGTTTTTTTAATTGAGATTCGAAACACTAAGAAACGTGTTTTTTTTAATTGAGATTCGAAACACTAAGAAACGTGTTTTTTTTAATTGAGATTCGAAACACTAAGAAACGTGGTTTTTTTAATTGAGATTCGAAACACTAAGAAACGTGTTTTTTTTAATTGAGATTCGAAACACTAAGAAACGTGTTTTTTTAATTGAGATTCGAAACACTAAGAAACGTGTTTTTTTTAATTGAGATTCGAAACACTAAGAAACGTGTTTTTTTAAATTGAGATTCGAAACACTAAGAAACGTGTTTTTTTAATTGAGATTCGAAACACTAAGAAACGTGTTTTTTTTAATTGAGATTCGAAACACTAAGAAACGTGTTTTTTTAATTGAGATTCGAAACACTAAGAAACGTGTTTTTTTTAATTGAGATTCGAAACACTAAGAAACGTGTTTTTTTTAATTGAGATTCGAAACACTAAGAAACGTGTTTTTTTAATTGAGATTCGAAACACTAAGAAACGTGTTTTTTTTAATTGAGATTCGAAACACTAAGAAACGTGTTTTTTTAATTGAGATTCGAAACACTAAGAAACGTGTTTTTTTAATTGAGATTCGAAACACTAAGACTAAGAAACGTGTTTTTTTAAATTGAGATTCGAAACACTAAGAAACGTGTTTTTTTAATTGAGATTCGAAACACTAAGAAACGTGTTTTTTTAATTGAGATTCGAAACACTAAGAAACGTGTTTTTTTAATTGAGATTCGAAACACTAAGAAACGTGTTTTTTTAAATTGAGATTCGAAACACTAAGAAACGTGTTTTTTTTAATTGAGATTCGAAACACTAAGAAACGTGTTTTTTTAATTGAGATTCGAAACACTAAGAAACGTGTTTTTTTAAATTGAGATTCGAAACACTAAGAAACGTGTTTTTTCAATTGAGATTCGAAACACTAAGAAACGTGTTTTTTTAATTGAGATTCGAAACACTAAGAAACGTGTTTTTTTAATTGAGATTCGAAACACTAAGAAACGTGTTTTTTTAAATTGAGATTCGAAACACTAAGAAACGTGTTTTTTCAATTTGAGATTCGAAACACTAAGAAACGTGTTTTTTTTAATTGAGATTCGAAACACTAAGAAACGTGTTTTTTTAATTGAGATTCGAAACACTAAGAAACGTGTTTTTTTAATTGAGATTCGAAACACTAAGAAACGTGTTTTTTAAGTGAGATTCGAAACACTAAGAAACGTGTTTTTTTAATTGAGATTCGAAACACTAAGAAACGTGTTTTTTTTAATTGAGATTCGAAACACTAAGAAACGTGTTTTTTTAAATTGAGATTCGAAACACTAAGAAACGTGTTTTTTTTAATTGAGATTCGAAACACTAAGAAACGTGTTTTTTTAATTGAGATTCGAAACACTAAGAAACGTGTTTTTTTAAATTGAGATTCGAAACACTAAGAAACGTGTTTTTTTTAAATTGAGATTCGAAACACTAAGAAACGTGTTTTTTTAATTGAGATTCGAAACACTAAGAAACGTGTTTTTTTTAATTGAGATTCGAAACACTAAGAAACGTGTTTTTTTAAATTGAGATTCGAAACACTAAGAAACGTGTTTTTTTTAATTGAGATTCGAAACACTAAGAAACGTGTTTTTTTTAATTGAGATTCGAAACACTAAGAAACGTGTTTTTTTAATTGAGATTCGAAACACTAAGAAACGTGTTTTTTTAATTGAGATTCGAAACACTAAGAAACGTGTTTGTTTTAATTGAGATTCGAAACACTAAGAAACGTGTTTTTTTTAAATTGAGATTCGAAACACTAAGAAACGTCTTTTTTAAATTGAGATTCGAAACACTAAGAAACGTGTTTTTTTTTAATTGAGATTCGAAACACTAAGAAACGTGTTTTTTTAATTGAGATTCGAAACACTAAGAAACGTGTTTTTTTAAATTGAGATTCGAAACACTAAGAAACGTGTTTTTTAATTGAGATTCGAAACACTAAGAAACGTGTTTTTTTAATTGAGATTCGAAACACTAAGAAACGTGTTTTTTTAATTGAGATTCGAAACACTAAGAAACGTGTTTTTTTTAATTGAGATTCGAAACACTAAGAAACGTGTTTTTTTTAATTGAGATTCGAAACACTAAGAAACGTGTTTTTTTAAATTGAGATTCGAAACACTAAGAAACGTGTTTTTTTTAATTGAGATTCGAAACACTAAGAAACTTGTTTTTTTAATTGAGATTCGAAACACTAAGAAACGTGTTTTTTTTAATTGAGATTCGAAACACTAAGAAACGTGTTTTTTAAAATTGAGATTCGAAACACTAAGAAACTTGTTTTTAATTGAGATTCGAAACACTAAGAAACGTGTTTTTTTTAATTGAGATTCGAAACACTAAGAAACGTGTTTTTTAAAATTGAGATTCGAAACACTAAGAAACTTGTTTTTAATTGAGATTCGAAACACTAAGAAACGTGTTTTTTTTTAATTGAGATTCGAAACACTAAGAAACGCGTTTTTTTTTTTAATTGAGATTCGAAACACTAAGAAACGTGTTTTTTTTAATTGAGATTCGAAACACTATGAAACTTGTTTTTTTTTAATTGAGATTCGAAACACTATGAAACGTGTTTTTTTAAATTGAGATTCGAAACACTAAGAAACGCGTGTTTTTTTTAATTGAGATTCGAAACACTAAGAAACATGTTTTTTTAATTGAGATTCAAAACACTTAGAAACGCGTTTTTTTAAATTGAGATTCGAAACACTAAGAAACGTGTTTTTTTAAATTGAGATTCGAAACACTAAGAAACGTGTTTTTTTAATTGAGATTCGAAACACTAAGAAACGTGTTTTTATTAAATTGAGATTCGAAACACTAAGAAACGTGGGTTTTTTTAATTGAGATTCGAACCACTATGAAACTTGTTTTTTTTAATTGAGATTCGAAACACTAAGAAACGTGTTTTTTTTAATTGAGATTCGAATCACTAAGAAACGTGGGTTTTTTTAATTGAGATTCGAAACACTATGAAACGTGTTTTTATAAATTGAGATTCGAAACACTAAGAAACGTGGTTTTTTTTAATTGAGATTCGAAACACTATGAAACGTGTTTTTTTAATTATGATTCGAAACACTAAGAAACGCGTTGTTTTAATTGAGATTCGAAACACTAAGAAACGTGTTTTTTTAATTGAGATTCGAAACAGTAAGAAACGTGTTTTTTAATTGAGATTCGAAACACTAAGAAACGTGTATTTTTAATTGAGATTCGAAACACTAAGAAACGTGTTTTTTTTAATAGAGATTCGAAACACTAAGAAACGTGTTTTTATAAATTGAGATTCGAAACACTAAGAAACGTGGTTTTTTTTAATTGAGATTCGAAACACTATGAAACGTGTTTTTTTTTAATTGAGATTCGAAACACTAAGAAACATGTTTTTTTTAATTGAGATTCGGAACACTAAGAAACGTGTTTTTTTAATTGAGATTCGAAACACTAAGAAACGTGGGTTTTTGAAATTGAGATTCGAAACACTATGGAACTTGTTTTTTTTTAATTGAGATTCGAAACACTAAGAAACGTGTTTTTTTTAATTGAGATTCGAAACACTAAGAAACGTGTTTTTTTTAATTGAGATTCGAAACACTAAGAAACGTGTTTTTTTAATTGAGATTCGAAACACTAAGAAACGTGTTTTTTAATTGAGATTCGAAACACTATGAATCGTGTTTTTTTTTAATTGAGATTCGAAACACTATGAAACTTGTTTTTTTTTAATTGAGATTCGGAACACTAAGAAACGTGTTTTTTTAATTGAGATTCGAAACACTAAGAAACGTGTTTTTAATTGAGATTCGAAACACTAAGAAACGTGTTTTTTAAAAATAGATTCGAAACACTGAGAAACGTGTTTTTTTAAATTGCGATTCGAAACACTAAGAAACGTGTTTTTATAAATTGAGATTCGAAACACTAAGAAACGTGGGTTTTTTTAATTGAGATTCGAAACACTATGAAACTTGTTTTTTTTTTTAATTGAGATTCGAAACACTAAGAAACGTGTTTTTTTAATTGAGATTCGAAACACTAAGTAACGTGTTTTTTTTAATTGAGATTCGAAAACACTAAGAAACGTGTTTTTTTTATTGAGATTCGAAACACTAAGAAACGTGTTTTTTAATTGAGATTCGAAACACTAAGAAACGTGTTTTTTTAATTGAGATTCGAAACACTAAGAAACGTGTTTTTTGAAATTGCGATTCGAAACATTAAGAAACGTGTTTTTATAAATTGAAATTCGAAACACTAAGAAACGTGCGTTTTTTTTATTGAGATTCGAAACACTATGAAACTTGTTTTTTTTTTAAACTGAGATTCGAAACACTAAGAAACGTGTTTTTTTTAATTGAGATTCGAAACACTAAGAAACGTGTTTTTTTTATTGAGACTCGAAACACTAAGAAACGTGTTTGTATGTTTGTTTTTTTGCTACCCACTTGTAAAAAAAAAAGGAGTGCGAAATCGGAAAGAAGATAAAATTTGTTGTCATATTCTCAATATATACTCGTTTAAGTAAGTATTATTATTTTTTTGGCGACCAGCATCAAATCTATTTGAACTTTGCTCACATTGAGAATCACTGGCTTGAAGAAAACTGATGGTTCTTCACGAACGGGAAAAAAATCCGGTTTTAAAAAAAAAGAAACAAAAAATTTCGTTTTTTTTTTTGGCAGTAGAGCATGATTGTGTTTGCTAATTTTAGGAATATATATGAAATTGTAACTGTGTACGCTTTATTATTTATATACATATTTATTTCCAGTAATTTTTTATGTGAACTTTAGACGAGGGACTAAACAAACTTTGATAACAGCGTCGGTGGCGTAACGAGCTAAACTCACGCCCGGGCACAATACCTTTTTAGCGTCTCCCCCCCCCCCAATTCGAAAACCATATGTAAAATATACCATTTGTCGCCCCTTTGTGTGTAGCGCCCGGGGCATGATTTCCTTCCTTGCCCGCCCCTCGCTATGCCACTGAACAGCGTGTGCAACTTTATTATGATTAAAGAAGTATTAATTATTCGAATTAAAAATTGTATGCCTGACTTTGACCATCGACAGAATGAGCTCAGCGCTAAAATTACCAACACCACGCAGGCGGCTGGACAGAACAGTTTTACAACCAAAGTTCACACTTCAGTGATCTTCATCGTTGAGCTGACAATATACCCAGTGTACGTCGTACTGTGTATTCGGTAAGTCAGTGGCACATACTCCCATAGACTCCCACATACACCTACATACTCCCACATACTTTCAAAAATCCCAATACTCACATAGACTCCCACAAATCCCACATACTCCCATAGACTACCACATAATCCCATAGACTCCCACATGCTCCCACATATTTTCATAGAATCCGCCATGCTCCCACATAGCACCATAGACTCCCACATAAACCTACATACTCCCACATACTTCAAAAAATCCCAAATACTCACATAGACTCTGTAAGGACAGTGAAAATAGATAGATCGACACAGATAGATAGACAGTCATATTGTTAGATAGATAGACAGATAGATAGAGTGATAAATTGATAGACAGATAATTAAGTAGACAAACGAATTGCACGGACAGTGAAAATAGGTCAGGACTGATGATTAATAGCAGCAGCGTGTAGAGTTAGGTATTACGTAATTAGACAGGTGGGAAGGGACAGCGTTGGTCAGTTGTAGGGACGCGGAGATATACAGGTCACGACAGAAAGAGACGGGAGCAGAGTAGGTTTTGTTAAGTTTGAAGAAGGGAGTGAATTAAGAAGAAATGAAGGAATGAGTAGGAACAGTAGTATTGTATTGACGGAACGACAATTGATGTAGTAATTTATTGTGTAGAATTGATTTAATATTTGATGTTCACTCTTGGATATAAGTGCTTTAGATCATTCAATAAAGTGATTTTAATTAATAAAACGGAGTTTGTGAATTTTGCATTAGTGGTGTGTAAAGAAAATAAAAGGAAAGAAAGTAATTAAATATAAAGAAGAAAGAACAACCATCGCCATTCGTGAAACCCAACAATTGCCATCCCTGACAGACTCCCACATACTCCCAAAACTCCCACATAAACCTACATACTCCCACATACTTCAAAAAAATCCCAAATACTCACATAGACTCCCACAAATCCCACATACTCCCACCGACTACCACATAATCCCATAGACTGCCACAGCTCCCACATACTCCCACCGACTCCCACAACTCCTACATATTCCCATAGACTCCCACAACTCCTATAGGCTCCCACAGGCTCCCACATACTCCTAAGAAATCCCACATAATCCCACATACTCACATTGACTCCCACATACTCCCATAGACTCCCACATACTCGAACATAGTCCCACAACTCCCACATACTCCCATAAAACACTACATGCTCCCACATAATCCCATAGACACCCACCTACTCCCATAGACTCCCACATCCTCCCATAGACTCCCACATACTTCAGTGGCCATATACCCAATGTGCGTCGTACTGTGTATTCGGTAAGTCAGTGGCCTTGTTTGTCCATCAGAGTTATTTTTACGATACTTTATTTACGCTAACACACAAATTAAGAAATATGATACATTTTTGAAACCATTATGTTGTGAAATACCGGACATCGTTTATGTTCCTCGCGGTTTACATTTATATTTTTTTTTACTCACACGGTTTCAGGGGCGGACTTTTGCCAGTGGAGGCCCCATGTGCAGAACGAAATATTAGACCTTTATAAAAAAAAGACAAATTTATCGATGGGTTGAATATCGGGGCTCTAAACATTCAGGGGCCCTGGCTGAGCGCGCCTCGCTGAGCCCGTCCTTACATCCGCCTCTGCACTTTATCTAAACATGATGGTCTGGGTCACATTATTTGTGTCCTAGAGTTAACGTTCCTTATATCTCATTCCCTAACTTTGTTTTTTTTTTTTAATCTGTGTATTTACTATATCACATAAATTTATACTTAGTGTTGTATTTTATTAATAGCCTCAATGTACATTATTTAGTTCAGCCTAGTTCAATATATGCAACATGTAAATCTTGAGGCACATCATTTAGTTCAACATATGCAACATGTAAATCTCGAGGCACATCATTTAGTTCAACATATGTAACATGTAAATCTTGAGGCATATCATTTAGTTCAACATATGCAACATGTAAATCTTGAGGCACATCATTTAGTTCAACATATGCAACATGTACATCTTGAGGCACATCATTTAGTTCAACATATGCAACATGTACATCTTGAGGCACTTCATTTAGTTCAACATATGCAACATGCAATTTTTCAGCTTAGTGTCCAAGATTAAGCTGATCTCCTCCAGAATCGTCCAGAAATCCCAGAAGATGGTCAGAGAACAGATGAGAAGAATTGAGATGCTGCAGGATATGTACCCCAAGGCTATAGCAGACAGGTGTGTCACAAACATAAAAAAAAAGCGATTTATGTGTTCAGCGATGTTATCTCCGTTAGACAAAGTAGAGTCTTTGCTTAAAGTCTATAAATCTATTATAGTCTAAAAATGTAATTTCTGTCACGAATGCATCTTTATGATTCTCTAACGTGGGGCCACCCTAAGCCCTTCTAAAGTGCCCACTACCAACAACGATCAGAAGACGACCAAGTCTGTTTTTTTTTATTTTTCAATACACTTACTATCTTTTGTTGGTTTCCATGTTTAGTTGTTAGATCTTGTTAGATGTGTGATGGGTACAGTGTGAGATCATAGCGAGCGGTTAACTTAGAAACATTTCTTGGTTTACAATAATTGTTTTTATTGTTGGCTCACAGGACTTCGATTTACTTTGGTTAATGTGTTTCAAATAGAACAAAAACATGTATACTTCAAATAATCGGGGAGGGGGGGGGAAGGACTTAATTGGTTAAAGTTTTAGTTTTATGCTGAATTGAATGAGGCCCTTGACTAAACTAACTGTAAGGGCCCCCTCAAATCTTCAAGAAATAATAGGCATTAATATTTGAAGGGGCGAGACTTTTGTTGAATGGAGCCCTAGGTCATCGCATAGTTTTGCCACATGAATGTCTCTGGTTACATGTCTAATGTGAGTCGACGGATGGTCGTTTGGTAAAGCCCTCGACTGTCGACCTGAGGGTACCAGGTTCGGGCTTCTGTGAGAACCAGTGGAATTTTTCAGGCCTTGGTGAAATTTCTCTCCATGTCCCTCGTGGTGCCGCCATGGCTATTGCAATATCGGTTATGGTGGTTGGGAGGGGGGGAGGTAAAATAAGGGCACTACAAGAATAGTCATGTAATGCTTTATATGATCTTATAAATTCCCTTTAAAAATGTGAGATGCTAGATATGTATTCCATGACGAATTGAAAATCTTGTTTTAGGTTAATGAAAGGTTCTCTGATTGAGCCTGAAATGTTTGAGCAGGCCACGCTGTGTTTCGCTGTCATGTCTGACTTTGAGGAGATCGTCCGGATGTGTCCCGGTGACGTAACAATCGCCATAGTGAACCGGGTTTTTGAAACCATCGACAGTGAGCTGCTCAAGTTTAACGTGTTCAAAATTGAAACCTTGGGTAAACTGGAGCCAAATTTTAAATATTTGTTTCGCAATTTTTTAATCATAACATATAGAAATGTTTAGAAACATTTTTTTAATGGTGAATCTGTGTTTTAGAATTAAAAATGGTGTCTCGGTGTAGTGGCTATAGTCAGAGGCGGATTTAACGATGGCTCACCAGGCTCGCGCACTGGACTCCCTGCATAGTAAGGGGGAGCCCACAGAGCCCAATTAATGGGACGGATGGCCGAGTGGTGTAGATACTCGACTGTCGACCTGAGAGTCCTGGGTTCGATCCTCGGTGAGGCCCATGGAATTTTCCAGGTGAAATTTGGTGCAAAGTGGTCCCACAAGTCCACCCAGCTTCAAATGGGTACCTGACTTAAGTTGGAGGAAGTAAAGGCGGCTGGGCATTGTGCTAACTACACAATCCCTTCATAGCCGAGGTTATAGAAACAGATGAATTCTACACTAAGGGAACTTTACTTTACTTACAGAGCCCATTTAAAACCATTCAATAATTCTCTCTTTTTTTTATAAAGAGCACAACATTTTATTCTGCCCCTGGGGCCCTAACTCACATACGTCCGCCCCTGACTATAGGGAAAAAGTGTGTATGTATTTTAACTCTGGCTTGTTTCGAACAGAGGACACTTACCTCCTTGTGTCTGGCGTGCCTGAAAGAAACGGAGACAGTCACGTGACCGAGGTTGCAGACCTCTGTCTGAGTCTGAAGGAGAAAATGTCGAGCCTGCGCTGGGAAGACAGCGTCCCCGAGAAATCTATCAGTCTTAAATTTGGCGTCAACACGGGTCAGCGTTAAACATTGTGATTGAATGAATGCTAAATATAGAACTAGCTCTCTGTGAAACCAAGACAGTGTATGCATCTCCCAGAAACGCAAGATAAGCCGAAAATTTCATTGTTAGTGATGTGCAGAGCTTGAATTAACAGTAATTATAATGTACATCAATACAGTATAATTACTGTGTTCTTACTTTCTCTACGAATCTATTACACAGAAGTTCTTTATTAAACAATAACAATTTTTTAATACAATATGAATGATCACCAATACACAAAACTTATGGTGAAACTCGCATACCACAATGACCTCACATAACACCGCTCCTTCCGCAACCTCGGTTTACCTCGTCGCCCCTTCCCTACCCCCTTTCAACTGCGATTTCCACCTCCCTCCGACCACGCCTCGTCTCTGATCTTCTCAGACGATCACAGCCGTGCCCCACTGGTCACACCGGTCACCGTCCATTCATTCAACATTGACCACTTGACCTTTTAACCATTCTCAGTTCAAAACCACGCAATCCCATTAAAAAAAACACGTCAACCGACCCCCCCCCCCCCCCACACACACACCATTCTCAGCTAAACACGGAAAAAGTGGGAAAGGGGGGGGATAAATTGAAGAATAACAGTTGGACAGAATATATATATCAGACTCAGACAACTATACACACAGTGAAACAAAGAGATGGGGATAAACACGAAAAAGAAAATAGTAGGCCCAAAAGAATAAAATATACTAAAAGACAGACAAACATACTCAGGCTGATAGCGGACAGATGGGTGGAAATGGCTGAAATAGATTAAGATGATATTGTTTGTCTTATAAAATATTTTTTTAACACTTTGAAAATGTTTAATAACAACATTTCTATTATTTGGCCTAAGTTAGTTGTGAAACTTTTTTTTTCAGGCATGGTAGCCGCTGGAATCGTGGGACTGAGAATGCAGCGCTACCTGCTGTTTGGTGACACAGTCAACATGGCCTCGAGGATGCAGTCTACCAGCGAACGTAAGCAGTGGTACTGCTATGATAGTTACTATATGACATTTGGTATACTACTCAACTATGTACTGTGATTTCAATGTCATAAATCACTGTACGTCGGCTTTGTTTCGCTTTAGCTATGATCAGTAGCGGCGGGTTTAAGCAGTGGCGTAATGGGGGGGGGGGCGGAAGGGGGTGACACTTAATTTGCCACCAGCAAGGGGCGGCATTTTCACAACTTTTGCATTTCTTTTTTTTTGTACGGAATAGGGGTGGCCCTTATTGAGTCCGCCATCCCGGGGCCATAAAAAAGCTCTTTACGCTACTGGGATTAACACGTAGGTCTAATAGGGCAGTGGTCCCCAACCTTTTTCTAGCCAACGGACCGGTCAGCGTTTGATAATTTCACATTGGCCCACTTGAAAAGGGGGGGGGAGGGGGGAGAGGTGTACGTTGATTATTTCTCGCCCATGGAAAGTCGCCACAATCACGAGAGAAATAAATAAAAAGGAAATAATTTAATGTTTCTTGGGCGGCCCGGTAAGATTCGTTACACGGACCGCTACCGGTCCGAGTACCGGGGATTGGGGAACCACTGTAATAGGGCATGAAGATGCATCAAAAAAAAAGTCATAGATTGTTTGCTGTTTGTGCATTTGACATTGGGGCCAATTTAAGAAGTGGACAGCACAAATACAGTTCACTTTAAACTGACCATGTCTCTGGGTGTAGTCTACAGAAAGTAAATGCTTTACAATGTCAAAATATAGAATGGTCTGTTTTCTTATTGACTTCATTATTGTGTATGGATATTAATCTTTAGCAGACATGGGCAAACTATGGCCCGTGGGTCTAATCTGGCCTGCTGGACTGTTTCATCTGGCTCGCCACTCATTTTTTTTAGTCAGGCGCGTCTCTTGCCTTTTTTGTTTAGACGTTTACATTTAATATAGTATCAGTTCATGTCAACACTTCACCCATCGGATCTTATTCTAACCAATCAAATTAGTCAAATTTGACGTAGCCCAGTGTGGACCGCGAATAGAAAAGTGTGCCCACCCCTTATCAATAGTCATGATGAGTCCAATAATGTGCAGTCTTGTGTAACATTTCAGCGAACCGTATTCATCTGTCGCCATCCTCTGGGTCTTCACTTCTGCTACATTCGAAGTACGAGTTAGAGAAAAGACATTTCGTACAGGTGAAGGTCGGTCACGTGTTTACATGATTTAGTTGTTGATTAGTTATATTGTTATTGTTTCGTCGTTTTTTTTGTTCCATTTCTTTTATAATTCTTTTTTTTTCTCTTCAAGTTGAACAAATTGTAAAGGGGAAAGGGGTGGGGTGGAAAGCTATTAAGCTATTAATTTTGGAGGAAATGTTTCAAACTGACTTCCATATCTTCACAGTTGTGATTTTTTATTTTTATTTTCGCCATCACAGATAACATGGTCATGGGCGTCGCTAGGAATTTTTCCAGGGGGGGGGGGCAAATAACAACTTTATGACTTTTTTTTTTAATGTAAGGGGGGGGGAGCAAATGCCCCCTCTTATATGACATTTTTTCAAAATGTAGCGGGGGGGGGAAATGCCCCCCTTGCCCCCCCCCCATGAATACGCCCATGAACATGGTGGCCTGTCTCGCCGGCCCTTGTTGGTGAGAGTTATTTTAATTCAAACTAGTTTGAAGATGTCTCCACGAAATCACTAGACTATTATCATTTTTTTTTTACTTTTATTGCAGTTAGAATTTGGTTTCAATAAAGTAATTTGTTTGCTGTTAATATACTCTGGAAAAGAAAAGGTGGGAAAAAAAACTAATATGTGCAGCACAGGACCAGAAGAAACAAAGCACTTCTGTAGTTTTATACTTTGTGTACTTTCTGGTGCTTTTTTTTAAATACTATAAATAGTCCCCCTTAAATAGTTTTCTATTGCCTCGATCTCTCCTATACAGTTGTATAGACCTAAAGAGTCTATAACTAAAGAAAAAAAAAATTAGAAATTTTCTATTATGTGTTATCCAAATCTTTTATTTCATTTGTGGAAATTGATTTTTACATTCTTGATTATAATGTCATTTAAGAATTTTTTTTTTTTATTAGTTCACACATTTTAGTGTGGCAGTTTTTATGTTATTTAATTAATTAGTCCTTGGCCCAGAACATGTGATAATGCATTTATTCACACATGTATAACATAATATCTTCACACTCACACACACACACACAAACGCCTATGTTCCGTATGTGTGTTAAAAATGTACTTTTGTTTTTAAGTATCAGTGCAATTGAAAATTTGAAAATGAAATATTTTTTTTTGTTTATTTTGGAGGCTGGTTAAAAAGTTTATTTATGTCTTTTTAACGCAGTGGCTACGGTTCGGTCCGACCGAACGCGTATTTTTTTTTTTCGGGTACCAGCCTTACTTATTATTGCATAGCGGCCGAGTCGCTGCACTGAACTATATAACAACATAATTTATTTTTTTTTTTCAGAATTTTTTTTTTCAGGATTAGGGTTAGGGATAGGGTTAGGGATAGGGTTAGAGATAGGGTTAGGGATAGGGTTAGAGATGGGGTTAGGGTTAGGGTGTGGAGCAATATTATCTATGGCTGGTACCCTAAGTAAAAAAAATACGGGTTCGGTCGGACCGAACCGTAGCCACTGCCTCTTTTTAAATGCATATCTTGCAGGGGAAAGGCGTCATGCAGACATATTGGTTGCTAGGGAAACGTCGCAGCTTAGACTGTCACCTTGGAGACACTACCCACGGCTACCATAGATCATTGGAATTATACTAATAACTTGTCTTTGCATTATTGTTTATCTATTTCTATGTATTCTTCAATATGAGTAAGGTGTTCGGCTAAACATCCAGCAATGGCAGCTTACGATGAAGACAGTTAAACCATTTTAGTGATATTAAAGTTATTTATAGATCGTGTGGGTGTAGATACTCGACTGTCAACCTGAGAGTCCTGGGTTCGATTCTCTATGAGAACCATGAGAATATTTACAGGTGAAATGTGCTTCAAAGTCGTCCCACAAGTCCACCCAGCTTTAAAGGGGTACCTGGCTTAAGTTGGGGAAGTAAAGACGGCTGTGCTTTGTGCTGACCGCACAATCCCTTCATAGGCCGAGGTTATAGAACCAGATGAATTCTACACTTCATCTGCCCCGATGGCTTATTAGGGCTAAGGGAACTTTACTTTTAAATTTATTTATAGATCATACTAGTAAATATGTATACCCGGGTTTGACCACCGGGGAGGGGGGGGATAGGGACCTTTTCCTTGAAAGAGTTTACATAATTTACTTCCTTTTACTTTGTGGTGAACTGAACAAGCCTTACAATAACCACTGAGTCCATGAGAACATACGGTAACTATTTTATAAGTGTAATGAACTATTTTATATGTGTAATGAACTATTTTATAAGTGTAATGAACTACTTTATATGTATAATGAACTATTTTATATGTGTAATAAGCTATTTTATATGTGTTATGTTTGTTATTTCTGCATATTATAAAACGTCTTATTAAACATATATTACTATATTAAGTTTGTACAATTTTCATTTGGTTCCATGTCTAATTTCAGAAATTTTTTAAAATTCACTTTAATAACACCGAAATTAACACAACTGTTCGTATTTTTTTTATCATACACTATCAGTCTGTATACATTGCACTCCCACTAACACATACACTATCAGTCTGTATACATTGCACTCCCACTAACACATACACTATCAGTCTGTATACATTGCACTTCCACTAACACATACACTATCAGTCTGTATACATTGCACTCCCACTAACACATACACTATCAGTATGTATACATTGCACTCCCACTAACACATACACTATCAGTCTGTATACATTGCACTCCCACTAACACATACACTATCAGTCTGTATACATTGCACTCCCACTAACACATACACTATCAGTCTGTATGCCTGAAGTCGACAGCTTTATCCATGATCTTAAAAAAAAAAAATTAGGGCGTACGGACTTTTCAAGGGCCTACGAAAGCCAGAACATAAATTGAAAACAAGTGCATTCTTGAAAAATATTAAAAAATGAAATCGGGAAGGGCCTACGATGACCTTAAAACGGCCCTGTAGCAGTGCTCGATTTAATGCCGGGGATATCCCCGGCACTGAGGGCTGTCCTCCCCGGCTCTGGTTTTTTTTTTGTTCATCCCCGCCGGGTAGGACATTTATCCCCGGCTCTGCGGAATTTTTTTTTTCATCCCCAGCACTGATTTTTTCTTAAGACGAGCGAGCACTGGTAAATATTTCCGTGTAACTTCAAAACTTCATACTGCGCTTCTATCTACCGAATCAATAGAAATAAACGTACAGTAAGAGTTCGAAGTATTTTTTGTAATCTTTGGTTCTAATTGTATGTTCACTTTTAATTCGTCGCTAGTAAGTTATCAATCGAAAAATGTTATTTTTATATACAAATCCAGACAAAGATTTAAAGTAATATTTTTATTTTATAATTTTAAATTAAGTTGCTAAAGAGCCGTCTTGCAAAAACGTTAACCCAAACAAAGTTGTCTTATACAAACAAACAACTGTATTTCAAGGAGTCAAATCTCAGAAAGATGATTTCCATACTAGTCTACTGCGTGTAAGTCATGTATTACAGTATATCCGTAACAATAATTTGTTATTACAAGTTTAGATTATCCGACTTTAATAAGTTTAATTTGAAGTTGAAATCAAAATACCTAAGTAGCTGGATGTATTGATAAAATAATGTTCTATTCTGCACGCACTAGATTTATGTTTAATGGTAACACTGGAGTAAATCCATTTGCTCGTAAATAGTGTAATATAAGTTTTCAAGACTTATTCACAGCTATAAGATACGTCAAATTCTGCCAGGGATGTACCTTCAGGCAAACCAACAAAAGAATTAGTTATGGAACAACGTCATAATTTGTTTAAATAATTGAAATAATTATGAGTAATAGAATATTAGCTTTCAACAAACAGAGAATATCTGAAAATTGTGCATTTTTTGTTAAAAATAAATTCATTGCTTGTCCAATTAATGTGCAGCTTCAAATTTGTTTGAACCAACGTGAACTATGTTAATTAAGGCAAATGCTTTCCCCATTTTTTTAAATATTTTTGTTGGTTTTGTCTATGAAATTAAATTAGTTACTTGTTGGCCCGTGGTTTGTACATTGGAGTTCCTCAAAAAAATTGTTGGTATCTCGCTGCCCCAGATCTGGTTTAGTTTTTTTCATTCCCGCCGGGGATGATATTTATCCCCGGCACTGGTTTTTTTCTTAAATCGCGCACTGCCCTGTAGGTGACACATGCCATATTGTTATGAATTATTTCTGAAAGAATCTTACTGATGGATTAATACTTGACTATTTTAGTGGTTAAGTGACCCCGGGGAGTGATAGAGGGGGGAGGGAGGGAGAGGGTAGAGAGAGAGAGTGTGTATTCTAGAACTGGATAAGCTCAGACATAGCTGCAAAGCTATGTTGGTGTCTTCCATCTTTATTTCCAGTGGAAACCTCTTCCACAAGAAGCACAGGGCCATTATGATTTGTCGCTTTGACCCATAAAACATATGAACGGCTTTAGCCAATATGGATTAACTAATATTAGCGATGAATATAGTTTTTAAGTCTATAATATATTGATGTTAATTTTTTTTTTCATTTTATTAATGCAATGGATACAAATTAGTGCTCACAATTTTATTTAGACTGAATAATTTCTAAAAATAATAGTATGATTAAAGTCTAAGGAAATTTTTTTTTTAATTCCTGTCACCATCAAATAAAAGTATATTTTTAATAAATGTATTCATTGTCTACACCAGTTATTAACATGTCCCTGTTTCCAAACATCCATCACATAAACGCCCAAGTCATGTCTAGAATAAAAATGCAATAAAGAGCCGCCCCATAGACAATTGTTCAAAGATATACGGAACAAAAGTAATTAAATAATAGAAAATCTGCCTCATATGGGGCATCACAACATTCACTGCACTATAATAATAATAATTTGGATGATTCTTATAACATAACCAATAATTAAGTTGTCATTTTTTTTATCTTGCTTTGTTTATTTCATTTTAATTAACTATTATACCGTGGGAGGTGCGGGTAGCGTCAAGTAGCGTGGGTAGAAAAAAAAAGTTTTTTTTTTTTAGATCTTCGCAAATTTCAATCGTAACCAGGGTTTCTCATTCCCGGAGTTTTGATTAATGTAGAGGACAAAAAAAAAATTCATATTATAAGGAAAATTTTTCGCAAAAAACATAATTTATGGAGTAATCCCTCCCTATCAACGTAAGCGTGAGATGCATAGATATAAAGGACTGATGCGTCACAGGTTATAAATATTTACATCTTAGGTAAAGCCACTCTTTATTACTGTCGTATAATATAATTGGCTTTAATTATTTTCAAAATAATGTCATGTCTTTTGTTTTTAGTAAATAATAACAAGATTTCATCAGGAATTAATTCTTGCTACTTTTTGTTATAATAACACTTTTCAAACTTTCTAGCTTTACTCATAGCTGAGGAAAAAACATGGCGACTAGCACAAATTGGAGAAAAGACTTGTTGAGTCAAATTCAACGTCGAAACCGTAAACAGTCTTTTCCATTTAGTTCCTTAATTCAGACAAGTAAGTTTTTTTTCATATGCCTAAGGCCAGAAGTTAAAAAATGTGTGTGTAATTTTTTTAACTAAAATAAAACAATATATTTTGGCGGGTTACAAAAACAAAGGCAGTTGTTATTGTTAAGACAAGTTTATGTATGGCCTGTGTTTACTTTAATTAAATGAAAAATAGGTTACGTATCTTTTATGGCTAATTAATAATTTAGGAGGGTTGTGAAAACCTGAAACCTTTGATGATATATAGCCACCTATTTTAGGGTAATTGTTAACGACAGACCGTTCTTAGTGTGAATCAAACGAAATGGATAGTAATAATTCTATCTAAGTCATCTTAGTCTTAGTAAGACTAAGTTACTTAAAAGTACAAGAAAATATTGGTAAAAGTTTACTACTGTCCGCAGCTCTTTAGCCGTATTTCATTGTATTAAAAAGTTAATGCCATTTGTGTACACCTTTGTCATCACACGTGCAGCCAACTAACATAAAATATTATGTAATACTAGCCGTCCCGCGACGTAGCATACGCCGCCTTATCAATCAATATATTTACTGCAATTTTTTAAAATAAGCGATGAAACAAAATAACAGGCTGACATAAATGGTATACAAAGGTGAACTTTGACCTATTATGTGCAGACTTTATGGTCACTATCTGGTACCTTCCAGCAACTTGTTTTTTTTATTTTGTTGTTTACAGATTTTTAGTTAATTCTTTGGATGCCTTTTCTCGATGAGCTGCCAGACTTAATTTTCTCTTTATTGGTTAGATATATTTTAATGCCTTTATTAAGATCAGGATTATTTTTGTTGACATTCAAATGTTATTTTATGTACAGCATTCCCTCATTTCCGCGATTAAACAGATACAGAATTTACGCGACGGTGGTAAATGAAATAGTTTCGTAGTTAGAGCATATAAAACATGAAATAGTATTATACAACCACCATCGTGCTCATATTGCTTAATTAATATATTTCACTAAATAAAATGACAAAACGTTATTTCGGGAATGTCACATACATATTCTGAAACCGTTACCATTTGTTTGTTATCTATATCAATACACCATTTTTTTCTCAAATTGGAAATAGTTCAATAGTACTTTAATCTTCACACATAATTGTATTATTAAATGTGTTTTTTTTTTTTAAATAATCAGTTGACATTGCAATGTTATTTTATGTACAGCACTCCCTCATTTCCGCGGTTAAACGGATACAGAATTTACAGCGACGGGGGATAAATGAAATAGTTTCATTTAAGAGCACATAATTATACAACCACCATCGTGCTCATATTGCTTAATATACTTCACTAAATAAAATGACAAAACGTCATATAAGAAATAAAAATAATCTGGTTTTATAAAAAAAAAACCGCACCCCTCCCTCCCCCCAGCACAATATAGTGGGTTTTTTTTTCAACCTCGCTGTGACCCAGCCCTCGTCTCCCAGCAAACTATAGTGGTGTCAAATGCTTGCTGTGGCTGAATCCAGCTATTCTGTAAATAGTCCTGCGTCTTTTCCCCCGCTGTCACTTGCTGTGACCCAGCCCTCGTTTCCCAGCAGACTATAGTGTTTTTTTTTTTCACTATCGCGATTTCCAGCTGCGTCTTCTTCTCGAAGAGGAGAAATATATATATAGATATTTTTTTTTAAGTAAATTAGAATTATTAGTTAGTAATTTTACTGTCCATTTTGTTTGATTCACAAATCACACTAAGATCATTACATTAGGATATGAAAGAACCATTTATCTCTGGGGCAGACCTTTGGTAACAATTACCTATTTTAGAGTTTAAAAAGCCTCATATTTAAACAAATTAGGTTAATTTTTGTTTTGTTAGATAACAAGTTGCAGGAGATCGCAACTTCACTTCATACTAAAAATGTACAGCTGCAAGTTGAGATTGAGAGACTGAAAGAAGAATCATTAAGTTCTTTGGTTAGAGGAGATGGAATGTAAGTTAAATGTTTACAAATTATGTTATTTATATATGCAAAATCAATAATTTAGTTTGATCTGAGTATTGATTCTGAATGATTCTCTGCTCAATGAAGCATTATGGTATATGTACATACTTTTACTAATTTCCTCAGTAAGCAATCACTTTAAAAAAGGTGTTCTTGTCTTTTTTACTTAATAGCAACAAATTTGCTAACTACTGGAAATTAAGTTTTATTAATAAAGTATTATATGTGTTAACATTTTCCCACTGCTTTTAATTAAACTATTGATTTATAGGAACAATTTTAAATAGCTAAAGATTACCAGTAGTATACCTTTTAAACTGGAATCATATGAAAAAAGTGTGATCTAAGTTTTATAAAGTAATAACTGTGCAATGTTGGTATTAGAATCACGAAACACCACCATTGACCTATATAAAGTATTGACATAAATGTTGAATCTGAATTTTGAGATCTAACAATGTAAAAAAATATTTGGTTGTATGACCCAATTGCTGTTACACTGAGTGAATGAGTGATAAATGTATCATATATCCCCCAATACCTTCTTAAGATTACCTTTAAAGTTTATAAGCATATTATAATTGGCATCTTCTATACTATTACTAATTTATAAAAAAAAAAATATTTCCATTGTTCAGACTTTTTTAATCAGTATGGTTATAGACATATTAATAATTATTTGATAATATTTTTTTTTTCTACCAGTTTAAGTAATGCAAACACACACCAGTTGGAGCAGAAGTTATATAAACTACAGGAAGAATTGACAGAACTACACAAAAAGAGGGGAGAGGTTTGTAGTAAATTCATAACCATTTATTGCATTGCCACTTTTTGCAGCTTCCAGGAGTCAGAAAAAAAAATACGCTATGACTCTTTGGAGCTGAACAGAATTTCAAAATTTAGTTTGCGCTAACTGGTGGCTAGAACTGGTATATTGATGACACCCAACCAGGTACAGTTTGTCCTCATGTCAGTTGCATCCTACCTGTGCAAATCTGTTGGGGATCTAGCAGTCTTGAGTCTCCCATAAAGGGCAGCTCATGCAGGGAGACTCATAAAGTTAATTTTTAAAATATAAAAACATTTGAGGCTTGTAACTTGGTCTTCATCTTTGTAACTATTTTTTTGTCATATTTTTTTCTTTTCGTTTTTTGTTACGTTACAGAAAATTCAGTAATAATTAATAAGTTTTTGATGTCTTCTTACATCTAGCTACACCCATACCTCGCTTTACGGCTTAGATACGTTCCATGAAATTTGGCCGCTAAGCGAAAAGCCGTATAATGAATCAATTATTCTAGTACAAATCCATACAAATTCAACGAGATCGGTTCCAAGTTGTTTAAATATGTAACATGGTTTATGATTCAAAATGTATTTTCTCTTTTTATTTCATTTAAATTAAAGCTGCATACATTTGTACATAAAATAATAACAACTCCAACAATCAACAATAGTCTATAAACAAAAAAAAAACCATTTCATGTTACATAAAATATGAATCTGTTTAATTTTTTTAAAATGAAGACAATGACGAAATGGAAACCTGCAGATCAATGACGTCATCATTTTCCCGCTGGTAAGGATGGGCGTGGCTTGCAAAAATTGTCCAACGTTGTTTATCTTGCCTTCTTGTTTATTTTGTTCTTCAATGAGTTATAACAGCTAATGGTTGAGTTAATTCCTCGAGAAATTGTGCGCTAGGTCTGACTTTAGGATCGTTTTCAAGGAGGAGGTTCCCTATCAGCTTCATGTAGAGCAAGCACATCACGTTCGTTCAAACCTTCCAAAATATTTTGCCTAATTTCAGGAATAAAATTAACTTCTGTATTCAGTGCCAAACCTAGGGGTTTTAGGGCCCCTCTTTGGAGGCACCTGCATTTTGACATTCGACAACATGACATAAGATAATGTACTTTATATTTAATGTAAAAAAAAATTGGGGGGCGGGGCAAGCCCTCAAGCTAAGGCCGGGGAGGGCTTTTGAATTTGGACCCCCTCCCCCCACCCTAGGTATGCTTCTGTCTGCAACAGTACTTTTTACACATTCTGGCCATATTTTTTTCCATCCATGGTTCATTGTTGTCAATTTTAATTCCATCATTCACTGATGCTGTCAACAGTTTCCTTGATGTTATAGTTTTTCCAAAATTGAAGATTCACCATTGGTTTCCCTTATGCTGAGTTTACGGAAAGTTTGGTGTAGGTAATGTGCCTTAAAAGTGACTATTGCACCCTTTTCCATTGGTTGGATCAGGGCTATTGTATTTTTCGGACATCTTCAGATAGTTCGGATAAATTAGGTAGGATGCCCTGGTGCATTATACAAAATAATCAAAATTTTTTCACTTCTGTACAAAAGTGTTTTTTTTTTTTGGCCGTTATAGCGAAACATTTTAGGCCGTAATTCGAAAACGTGCCATAAATGATGAAGGCCGTTATAGCGAAATGCCGTATAAAGAACGGCCGTATAGCGAGGTATGAGTGTATTCTTCAACCGGAAGATCAATATTTTTATTTAACACTTTCATGAGGGTTTTATTTATTCATATTTTCTAGAGAAGCTTTCATTCAAAAGCAGTATTCACATAATTCACATAATTGAAATTTTAGTTGCTAACGAAAAATCGTATCCTTCAAAAATAATTTAAAACAATGCAACCTGCATAGACTTAATTAATCAAATGCAAAATTTTCTCACAGAGCAAAATGTACCCATTTGATTTTTCTTTGGTGCAGAAATAGTTAAAGTTTAATTTTGTTACCTTACTGGTCTTTTTTAAAAAATCTAATAGCTTATATTCATATTCAGATGTATGTCCATTTGTTTCGAAAGATTTTTTTGTGCACATATATTGATGAATGTCATTTATTTATTTTTTTTAATTCACAGAATGCTCAACAAATTATTGACCTGACTGCTTTGCTGCAAGAAAAAGACAAAGAAATACAGCATAAAGATACCATGTGTGTATACAAACAATTTGTAAAAAAAATAATTTTAAATTCACTTTGATCTTAAATTTCACCTTCTCATTATTCATCGATAGATTTCTAATCCATATTCTTAATGTATCATGAAGAAACTGATATATTCTTTTAGAGAAACCATTTGGAAGTGGGTAAAAATGAAACATATTATCCATTTGAAATGGCCCTTTTTTTTTAAGTGTAAGACCATGCATGTGAGGAATTTCTTTGTTCTGTAGAAGTCAGTTGTAAAAATTATATAACAGGTTCACAGCATTCATTAGCATTAGGCATCAACCTCAGCCTGTTGTTTCAAAACCAAACAAGCTTTACTAATTCATCCTTACATGTAATAAAACCATGATCTCTAGCTGATTTACAGCCAAATAATGATTTTCATTAAGTATAGAAAGACTTTAAACAAAGTCATGTTTTCATCCACACAACCCCCCCCCCCTCCCCATTCCTCTGACATATGAGGCTAGAGGCTTTTACATAATTCGTGTCACAATCTGTTTTTATTAATTTGCTCTTGACCTGAAATACATAAAAGAAAATTCCTGATAGTAAAGAATGCATGTTTATGTGAAACTTAATATTTCATTATGGAGTACATTAATTATGATGACGCTCTGGGATGATGAGAGTAGCTGGATATTTAATTTTGTAATAGTTTTTTTCACTATTATATCTGGCTTTATTACTATAACTTGGATCATTTAATTTTTTATAAATGATGCTTAAATGTGTACACATCTGCTATTACTATTTGGGTGTGTTTTAGTTTGTAAAATTGTAATATTTGAAAGTTGCTTAATCAATAGGAAGTTATAAATTATATCGAGTTAATATATTTTTATCATCCCTGTTGATATAGTCAACATATATGAAATATATATCCTCAAAAAGATCATTTAATTTCCATCATGTTGATATAAAGATCATACATTTTAAGTTTGTAGTTGATAAATAATTGTACAATTAATTAAGGCTATAAAAACAACCAGCACTCAGGTCCTCCATTAAAAAATAACTTGAAATTTCATAGATTGAAAGATAATTAATTTCTTAGTAATAAAATCTATACTTTACGGAAGTAAATGTATCTCTATTACTGAAACAGTGTTAAACGAGGTTATCTCATCATGTAAATAATGGGGTTAGGGGAAGATGGGTGGAAAATTGGTCAGGTATTTTACCATTAAATTTATAAATTATGTTCTTTAAATCAATAAAAGAAAAATTTTGACAAATCCCACAATTCATATAAAAGAGCGTTAAACCGAAACATTACTAAATGAAACATCGTTAAGCAGGGTCTTAATTGCAGAATATCAAAGGTCTTTCTGCTAAGTAACCAGTGGGCATAGGTCTCATTTTTTATTATTTTATAAGCTAGGGCTATGGACTGTTAAGTTAAATAAACGTGTAAAGCCTTTTATTATCTTTTTTTTTTTTAAATTGATTGAGGTTGAGGAGATAAATGTTTTCAGGGATATAAGATATGTCAAAACCCAAATTCAGAAAGAATGACATACATTTATATATATATATATATATGTATGTATATTTTGTTTATTCATATTTTAGGAATTGATAGAGCTACTCACAGCTTAAATCAGATTACTCTTATGAAATGTTTTTCGTAACCTGCTTATTTCATGCTAATTTAAATGGTATTTATTCCAGGATATCGGACATGCTAGAGCATAACATAGCATTAAAGAAATCTAAGAAAACTTTAGAATCTGCTGTTGCTGAGCTTGAAGCCACCAATCAGATGTTGAAAGATGAACATCAAGCTCTTCAGGTTTAGCATCTTGTTTAAAATGTGTTTGATTATTAAGTATATATTAGGGTGCATCACCAAAATAGAGGAAAAAATTGATTGTTTGTTTTTGAGCTGTCTATGTTTCTAATTTGTTCTAATATCATTAATAATAACTTGTGTAAAATATTTTTCAAATCAGAGTTGATTTAGAGGTCCCCCGCCCAAGAAATCACAAAACATGACATGTAAAGAAAAAAAAAGTTTATTCTAGCCTTTATAAAAATTACATTAAAGTATTTAATTATTTTTATTACTGTTGCATTTAATTTAGTTTCACTTTGTTGCACGTTTGTAAGGTTTACGCACATTTGAGATGTTTTTGCGTTCCATTTCTACCACTCGAAGAATGTTTTGAAAATGTTCATCCGTTCGCGCTGCTTCAACAAAGTCAGATGCCAGTTTCACTCCTCTCTCGGCACAATCGTTAACAACGTTAATAGCAGCAACATTTTCTGCACTGGCAATGTAAGAAGCTGTTTGGCACCAATCATCAACAGGCAGTTGGAGGAATCCTGTGTCCAGTTGAAGTCTGTATATAGTAAACCACGAGTCAACTCCAGCCAGATCACACAACCGAGTTTTAGAATCAATTGATTGGAATCGTGGTTTTCCCCAACCATTTCCAAATCGATTCTGTGGAGTTAGGAGGGCAACCACTGGTCGAAGCCTCAGCAGAGCATCTGCTAGAGCTCGCTTTTCCAACACAGGTACTTCATTGCTGAACAGAGCTAGTGGGATCATTTCAGCAGTGAGGTACCACAGATGCCTATTCAGGGCACGGATTGCTGACTTGGATATGTCTCTGTTGACATCGTTGTAATCCAAAAGTCGCTTGTAGAGCTATAGATCATTCCATGGTGCATCCACACTCTTTTTGCAAGTGAGTCACCACACGACATAAACATGTGTTACAAATGTAGCAAATGCACGAATCTTTGGCACTTGATCACGTGTGGTAATAGTACCTGGAGGCAATAATTGAATTTGTTTCTCACACAGTGCAATCTTGAGGCAATATATCAGCTTTGCCATCCATCATGCTTTGTGCAGGGCACCTGGTCTTTTAAAGTTAACCTCCTTATTTGTAGCATTCAGGTAAACAAGGGACAGCTTAAGGAATTCGTGGTAGTCGTCTCGCAAGAATTCGGTTTGTTTACTAGAGTTGGCATGTGCAATTACCGCATCTTTCATTATCGTCAGTCGCTCTTGAGCCTTCAGATCATGATCAGCTAACGTAAACTAACTACAAACGTGAGACCAATCATGTGCCACCAACTCCCAATTACTTCGCAGCTTGGTGAACAAAGTTATATCCGGGGATTTGGAAACTTCTAATTTCATGTCTGCAAACACATGCGAGAGGATAACTTCACCAATGTGATGGCGACAACCTGACCACAGAAGAGCACGCTGCAGCATATTTTGTATGGCAATGCAGGCAGCAGTCTGATGACCAGTGTTTGATCTTGTTGTGTCGAATGTCATATTAACGATACAATCATTACAATGCCACTCTTTCATTAGCTTCATGGTTAATTCTGCAATTATTTCACCAACGGGTTTCTTTGTTGCCTTGGCATAATTTGGCACTCCTAGAAGTTTCAAGTGCTTTGCATCACCGACAACAACTGTTATGCGTTCATCAGTGACACTATGATTTTTTACAGAAGGTGTCAGTTTGCCATCCCAGTGGAGAGTGCAGAGTTTGGGTGGTTCCCAGAAGTCGTGGATCTTTGTAGATATCTCACTTACAACTTTGCGACGTGAACGATCTGCAGTGGCATAGGAAGAAGCCACCATTGATACATCACCCCCAGACTCGTTAATAAGGCCCTGTGTGAAAGCTGCCTGCTGTGTTGGTGTAATCTTTAATCTTGTCGTTAGTGACACAAGATTTGGTCGGCTTAAAACATCTAGAGGTACAAATACCAAAGCTCCTGTTGGCTTTCTTCGCTTTTGCAATGGCATTATATCATCCAAACAGTTATCAACAAACTCCATATTATCTTCAGATTTAGAAGTAGAATCATCGGGTTCGTCACTGCTACCCTCGCTGGAAGGCACTGATATCGTTGAACATGCTGCATTTTCTTCTCTTGCGCATTTCTGACGTTCCAATGTCGCGACATCTCGTGAATGGCGTCGAGCGACTTTTTTTTCAAGTGTTTTGTCAAATGATCCAAAGCTGGAAGACCTGTCTCCTTTCATAGACCTCAAGAATGCTAGATCTTCTGCATTCTTGATAATAGTCTCGACATTTGGTGGCCACTGTTGAAAAGTTGTTGCCAACATAGATTTCATTTGTTCCAGTTTACGTTTGGTGGCTGGTGTGTTTCGGCGACTTTTATCGATTGAACGAAGTTTATTGTATTCATCAAGAAGCTGAACAATCTTCTCACAAGCTCTCCTCTATGTCACCATTGGAATGTTTGCTTTTTCGTAGAAAGCAGAACTTGATTCAGTACAATTTTGGCAGTTGTAAATTGAGAAGGTGCACCAAGAGAACCTGGATGCTCGCTGTGTGCTGCTACATTGCAGTGATACATCATGCACCTCAAAACTTGTAAACAAGTTGGTAGTCGAAGAATTCCAGTAATTATAGCATCATCAACACAGATTGCAGGGCCAATGCCAAACAATTCAGTTTTCAGAAGAGTTTGTGGTTTCTTTGTTTGCGAGGCAGTAGACGCAGTAATAACTGGATATGCAACTGTTGAAGTGATGCCAGGGTCAGCCAGCATTTCCTTAGAAGGTGTAAACATTTTATTGTTGTTTTTCATATCATTTCCATGTTCTGATTTTATAGGTCGTGTGTATCAGAAATTAAAATTATATAAATAAAGAAATTAAAATGCTTGCCTTGGTCATCAATATGCGGTAAGGAAAAGTGTTGTTTTTGCTAATAAAATGTGAATTTTAAATTTTATTTCTAGCACAACTGCTTATCAAAATCAATCATAGCTACCAAACATTATAAAACCAAAGACTATAAAACAATTTATATAGCACTTCACTTTTTGTATGCAAGTCTGTAAGACTTTACAAGAAGGATGTTTTTATCTAGTTTTTGCTTAATTATGCAAACTTTGGTGAAGTCCGGGGGACCTCTAAATATTGTCAAATATTTTTTATTTTTTTACACAATGCTTTTTTTGATCAATGGAAAAAATTTAAATAGCAGACAGATCAATTATTAAAATTTTTTTTGGTGATGCACCCTAGTATACATGTAATATATTTAGAATATAAAAATATGTTTCATTTAGTTGAATATTTTATCACATGGATAGTTATTAAAAGCCCCAGACCATCAAGATTAAAATTAGCCCCCTTTTTTTGTCTCACGTTCACTGACAGATGGCATTTACGTCATTGGAAGAACGATATAAAAAAGCCCAAGAAGACAACAATGATCTTATACAACGATGGATGGAACAGAAAGCAAAAGATGCTGATAGAATGAATGCTGAGAATGCTGATTTTATCAAGTATGTTTATTTTTTTATTTTCAACCAAATTTTAAAGATTAATTTGCATATTATAATTTATCCTGTTTTTAGAGCATTTTCGAAAAAAAAAATGCTCTATTGTCCCCATTTTGTCTGTCTGTCCGTCATCACCCTAGATCTCAACAACCATAAGTCCTAGACCCATGATGTATATATTATTTTGTAGGTCTTGGCCTGCCATGTGTGCAGCAAAAGTCCATTTCGCGATCTGACTTTTGAGGGCCGAAAAAGGGGGGCTTATAAAGTACAGTTTTTTACTATATAAGCTATATTAACAAAGGAGCGCCCTATATCTCAGCAACCATAAGTCCTAGACCCATGATGTATATATCATTTTGCAGGTCTTGGCCTGCCAAGTGTACATCAAAAGTTCATTTCGCGATAGGACCTCTCAGGGCTGAATATAAGAGTTTCTTAGGTACCGTTTTGTTTATATTTTAAATATAAATAATAAAAGCTAATCAAAGGGGCGTAATCATTATTTATTTTTGTAACAGTTATTCAACATGATCACTTCCCTCTCTATTTATCAAAACCCATACTGCGTACACGAAAATGCTCTAAAATGTCCTTTGTCTGAAACGGAAAAGCCTTAAATTGCTTGTTTTTATACATTTTGCATATGTACCCATTTAAAGCTGGTTTGACTTGGGGACTTTAACCAGAACCAGAAAAAAAATTCCTGAGGTTCGAACCTGGGACCATTCTGGTCAACAATCCATCACTCTACACCTCGCAACCACCCATCCCCATAATTATATATAAATGTCTCTTAAACATTTGCAGAGTATAATTGACCTTAAATTATGTACACAATTTGTCGGGTGTTTGTCTTATGCAACCCTATCTGTGACTTTTTCTCTGTGTATTAAGATTTCAAAATTTGATACAAGTTATAAAAAAAATTCTTAAATTTGAATCGTGGAAAAAAAAAAGCTAATGCCAAGATAAAAGAGAAGAATTATGTTTAGAATGAAGAAGAAGAAAGACCAAACAACAAGAAAGTCAAAGAGAATATTACAAAAATCAACTCTAGTTGTGTTTAGAAAGAAAGGTATGAATGTTAAAGATGATCAAGGATATGTTTGAAGATATATATTTATTTTGAGGCTTGGCTGAGCCAACCACTTATCTCCCTTATCGCTTGATGAGTGGCACTTCTTGATTGCTTAATGTGTATCAGAGTAAACTACTTACGACTTGGTTTTATTTGAGCTAATGCCTCATAAGAGTTTTCATCGAATTCTGACCCACTCAAATGTGTGTCACATTATACCCACTTATGATTTAGTTGTATTGGAACTAATGCTTTAATAATCTATGTATTGAACTTTGATTTTCTTCTGCTTTTTTTTTTTCCTTCTCCTATGTCATCTCATCTTCAAGAGTTTTCATAAAATAAGGAATCTTGGGATGAAGATATTATTTTTTTTTTTTTACACTTGACTTTATTGCACATATCTATACATTCATCTCACTGAGGTCACTCACTTTGTCAGAAAGATTATAATAGTTTGTTGTTTTTTTCTTTTCTGGATTTTTTTTGTTTTACTTCCCTACTTTAAAGCCACTTTGCTCTGCTTGAGTTATCACTATGGGGCATTTATTTTTATATCATTAAATCTGTTTAAATTTCTTTAACTTTTTTTTTTATTACTTTGGTTAATTTAAAATATTTTTTTTTTAAATAATATTTTTTAATAACCAGAATTGGTTTTTTTTTCTAGAGCTAGACAACAGCGATTAGCAAAGGATTTGGAAGAAGCTGCCAAAGAACAAGTGCCTATTGTTCTAGAGTGAGTAAAGAAACATTATTCAAAACAGAAACTAAGAGCTACTGTAAATGAAAAGGTTTTAAACAAAATTTCCATTAAGAGATAAAAAAAAAAATATTATTTTTCAGAAAATGTCACATTTAGTTTTTTCATCGTCTTTCATAGTTGTAAAACAAAGGACCTTAAAGTAATCACAGATTATTTAAACTTATTAAAAAAAATTTTTTTTTTTTTTTTACAGACCTGAACAGATATCTATGCCACCCGTTTGTCTTGCATCTTCTGTGCCTTCTAGATCCCAGTGTGTATTTGTAAGTAACCAGTCCATCATCTAATACTAATGAACATTTCATAAACATTGGCATATTTATTTTTACTAGTAAAAAAAGAAAAATATTTCTTGCAGAGTACAATTAAAATGACAGTAATTTTTTAATATGGTAATTGTAAAAAAGTTGTTTTTTTTTTAATAGTTATAAGTGATGGGATGATTATGAAATCTGGAAAATGAAAATCTTTACCTGATATTTGAAGCCTAACTGATTTTTTTGGAATTGAATCTTTGACTTGATGCAAATTTCTAAAATTTTCAAAAAAAAAAAGTCTGTTAGCTCTATAAATTGGAATGAAGAATCATATTGCAAGAAGTTTAGAGAAATATTGCACATTTCGTATGATCTCAATCACAAATAATTTTTCATGCCACTTGTAAATTTCATAAATTATGTGTAGACCTAAACTTCAGTCATTGAAGTTACATTCAGTACTGTATTTACTGAAATATCTCTCTGGAAATTATTGGTTGATCAGACTTTAGAAGCATGCTCTTTATTCTGACATTTCAGGATGCCCATGAAGGGGAGGTTTACTCTGTGCAGTGGAATACCATGGGCACCTTATTTTCTTCTGGTGGTGCTGATAGAAAAATTAAATTGTGGGAGTACCATGGTGGTAAGTTTTTGAATTGCTATTATTCATTTTCTTTCAGTGTTGGTTTACAGGTCGAGTAGAACAGTTGATTGAATTGTTGCTAGAAAAGTTCATTGCATTGGTACTAGAACAGTTGCTTACATCGATACTTGACTTGTTGATTACAGTGATACTAGAACAGTTGATTACAGTGATAATAGAATAGTTGATTACTGTGGTTCTAGAACAATTTATTACATTGATTCTGGATCAGTTTTAAGGATTTTGCTTTATCTAGAGCAAGCTGAACATAAAATAATGTTTGACTAAATTTTATTTTCCTCCATGCAGGTGTTTGTGAATCAAGGGGTACTTTAGTAGGCAGCAACGCAGGCATAACGTCCTTGGATTATAATCAAGAGGTTAGAGAACTATTCTGTGTCATGTCATTTCCATAGTATCATTATATTTGTCACTATGTTTGTTAAGTAATTTACGCCATTTTAAAGTTTTTTTTTTTTTTTTTTTTTTTTTGCCATCATCCAGTTTCATTTTTATTTTCAGGATACAATGATTCTTGGTGCTTCTAATGACTTTGCAAGCAGAATATGGACCGTAGGTGACCAGAGATTACGGGTAAATGTATATGTATATATATTTTTTTTTACTGACACACGTTAAAAAAAATGGTTAATTTGTTTGTTTTAACCCTTTAGATCTTAAGCCCTGTAACTAAAATCACTTCCCCCGATCTTGAATTAAGAATGATAGCTTATTTGTTTTTGTTTTTTTAAATGTTAATCTGTATGTAATATAACTTCATAGCCTTTACAAAAAAACAAATCTTTGGAGAGTATAATAAATGTTTATTAGTAACGGAATTCACACAAAAATTATATTGTGGCATCACCAGAATGCTTTTTTTCTATATTTTTACATAGTGACGCCACCAGACTTATATTTCATTCATTCTTACATTTAAATCATCGTCTAAATGTTTTCCATACAAATGCATGTTGAAATGCACTTAAAAGCTATATCAATATCACTTTAATGTTTATTTCAACATGCACCTTCAAGTTATTTCTCTAAATATGTGTGAAATTTCATCCATTTTATCCTTAAGTGACAAAATCCATGAACTTCAAAAATTGAAAATAAAAATAATTACTGACCTATTTTTAACTGTAAACATAAAAAAAATATTTTTTTCCCATCTTTCCAGAAGCTAAAATTTTACAACTAAATATAGTTTATAGAAAATATGGAATCAAAAGTAGCAGAACAAGTAAATTAGGTGGTGATTGGTTCCTGCAAGACATAAAGGGTTAAACAATTTTATTGCTAGCACAATGTGATTTTTAGTTAACTAATAATTCGTTAAAGATTTGAAAGAATATGAATTGTATGTAAACAGGGAAAATTGAGATTTGTTCAGGCCACAGGAGAACGGGGTGATAAGGGTGAAATAAAAATTGCAAAAATACTTGGTATAAACAAAAAGCCATGTCACAAGAGAATCTTCTAATTTTGTTCATTTTATTTTTTTTTTGCTCCTTATGAGTTTTTAAAACTAACATATCAATGTTGCTTTTTCTGTCAAATAGCATTATGTTCACTCACTTTAAAGTAATCCAGAATTAAACATTACAAGCATTAAATTGATTACTAGGCTTGTATGTTGTTAAAATGGTGAAGTTAATTTGGAAATTAATAAAAAAAAAAACTTTTACTTTCACAGCACACATTGACAGGACACAGTGGTAAAGTGCTGTCAGCCAAATTTTTGACTGAAAGTAAAGTTGTCTCTGGTAGTCATGACAGAACGCTAAAAGTCTGGGATTTACAGAGCAAATCCTGTAGGTTTTTTTTTTAAGTTAAGTTTTATCTTTTTTTTTTTTTTTTTGTGTTTAAATATAAAACATAAATTCTTGAATGCAATGCTCTACCCTGTAGGTGTCAAAACAATATTTGCCGGAAGTAGCTGTAATGATCTTGTTACTCTATATGGTGCCAGTATTATCAGTGGGCATTTCGACAAAAGAATCAGGTTCTGGGATACCAGAGGCCCTACAGATAGCAGTATTAATGAAATCCTTCTACAGGGCAGGCTCACGTCCTTATCATTATCTAACGGTAACTTTATTTTATTTTAAGTAAAAAGTTTTCCTAAAATTCATGTTTGTAGTTGTAACGCTAACCTTATTTATATAAATATATATATTTTTTTTTTTTAAATATTCAGATAAAAATCAACTTTTGTGTTGCACCAGAGATGATTGCTTAAAAATTATAGACTTAAGAATGAATCAGGTTACTTGCACTTTGACGTAAGTAAACATTAAAAAAAATCTTTTTGGTAAATGGCAGCAAATTGTTAGTCATTATCTGCATACTTTTGACACATACCGATACTTACACAGTAATAATTTTAGTTTTTATGCTGTCTGTAGTTAAAAAGTATTTTTTTCAATTGTTGATATTTTGGTAACAAAAAAAGTCATATTTTATCATGTCAACAGTGCAGATGGGTTCAAAGTTGGCTGTGATTGGTCCAGGGCAGTATTTAGGTAAGTCTGTTGGGAAATCATTCACTGGTTTCATCATTCAATGTTCATAAGTACCTTGAAGCAACGGTGTAGCAAGGCTTTTTGGATTCAATGTCATAGTTGGCAATTTAGTGTTCAAAAAGATATGTTACAAATAATGCACTAAGCTATGAAATAAAGACTTATCAATATTTGTACAGTAAGCACTGAATTAAGAAAGCGTACATAAAAAAAAAATTAAGTCGGCCTTGAAATATATATTTTTTTTAGCACTGGAGCCTTGTACATGTAGACATTTTTTCCCATAATTTTAGCAAAGGATCAGAGTAGATTTTTTAAAGAAGTAGAGTTTTTTTTTAAATGCTGATTGTGTTGAACACCAAAGACAAACAGTTACTACATGTATATGGGTGAAATCTGGCCAGAAACTGAAGTTTGCCTTGTTTGCTCTTTTCCCATGCTAATTCATTTTTATCGCTAGCATTTACAATGTTAATTCGTCCTTAAATCATCAAGTCATTTTGAACTCTGTTATGTTCATCCTTGCAGAATTATTTACATTAATCTGCATTACACCTTCTTGATTTTAAGATATGCTTTATAGAAGGTTTCCAGATAAAGATTTTTTTAAATTTTATATCATATGTAGAATATACGATAACTCATCATCTTAGTCCACACAAAAAAAAAGTGGTTGAAAAGAAAATTAATCAATATTTATCAATTTTTTAATTATCACAAAAGATTAATGACAGATAAGCTGCAAAATAAAACAAAAACTTCAATCTACAATTTCTTTATTGAAAAGAAGATTAATCAATAAGTGGAAATCATTAGAGAAAATAAAATTGTTTCCTGTTTCGTGGACGTACTCAAAACTACAATGTATCAGATTTTTATAAAGTATGAAACCTGAAATCATTTGCATACTTTTTTATTTCATTTAATTATTACAATATAAAGTTTTAAATTTAGGAAATTGCTGTAAATTTACATTTTTTTTTTCTCTCGTAAAAATCTTGCACTTTTTCTTTGTTATTTAGCCCTGACAGAGAGTATGCAGCTGCCGGCTCAGGGGACGGCAATTTGTTTGTGTGGAATGTTAACAAAGCAAAAGTAGAAAAAATTCTTAAAGAGCATAGGTACTTGTTTTTGAATTTTGTTTCTCTCAGTAAGGGCCATTTGTTTGTGTGGAATGTTAGCAAAGCAAAATTCACAAAAATTTAATGACAGTAATGAGGTAATAGATGTACTTTTGAACTTAAGTTTCCCTCAAGTGATAAAAAAATACATTTTGAAGATATATTTTGTTTTCTCCCATTTCAAATCTATTTACAGTCATGCAGTTGTAGCATGTTCGTGGAATCCATCAGGCACAACAATAGTTAGCTGCGAAAAAGGCAAGAAAGTTGTTTTATGGTCTGACTTTTAATCAGGTGAGTCATTTTTGAAAGTTCTTTTTTAAGCAGTCAACTTTAAATGCTCATTTTTGTGCTTTCCACCAAACAGAAATACTTTTGTATGTATATCATTTGTAGAAATATATCATTTGTATATTTCAGAAGGGAAAAGGCTTTGTAAAAAAAACAAAAAACTGTGATAGCATTGTGTGAAAGGTCTACACATTACCACTGCTGTGCCATGAAAATGATTTTCTTTTAATATACGAATATTTTCAAAAGTTGTTTTAATTCTTATTGAAATTATGTTACAAAAAAACATTTAAATTGTCTTATTTAGATTGACTGATTTTTGATGTATGCTAAAGAATACAGTAAATCCCTGATCATCTAAATCCCTCCCCCCGCCCTCCTCCCACTTGGAAGATGATCGTTTTCATTCCAATCATCTGCAATATAGCAGAAGAAATTTGTGTTGTTTTAAAAACAAGTGTGCTAAGTATTGTAAGTGTGTGTATAGGATAATAAATGATAGCCTTGCTTCAAAAGAAAATCCTTCAACCTGTGATTTATTTTTTAGAAGTTTCTTCATGTGTGGCTTGTTTCCTTAAAGATTCAAGCTCTATTTGAAGATCTTGATTCATGTATATCTTGACTCTCCGTTTTTTTAACAGTGGCAGTGCACTTTCTGATACTATTCAAAGGTTTCCAATTATTTAAGAATGTTGTTGGTATGGCGATGGTCAAATCTCCAGATATTTTAAATGCATTTGTCTACAGAGTCATGGTCATTGGTACATGGCCATCGGTACATGGCTGTCAATCTCTAAGACTTATTATTTACAGCCTAAAATAAATTTTGAAGAGATAGGTAAAGAATCTAAAAATAATACATGTATTAAATCTTTGACTTTAGGATTCTGGGCTGTAAAAAGGGTTTTTGACTTAATCTCTTTTCTAAAGCAGACAATTTTTCGGAAGATATCACTGAATGTGGATAAATACTTTTTTTTATTCGATTGAAACTGAGCATTAGTTTTCCAGGATTGAATTTTTTTTTTTAAATCTTCTTTCCTTGTTCTTATGACAATGTTTTCATCCCTGAAGAAATTAAATATAGCTTTTAAATGTAGCTTCTTATATCTTTCCATATAGTCTTGTTAGAGATGGTCATGCAGAAAAATCAGTCTTTTTTTTTTTAACTTTATAAATTGTCTGACCTTATGAGTCCTTCATTTGCGGACCTGCTAGCCACTACTCTATTTTGTTTGATTAAATAAATATAGTTTTTTTGCTGAGTTGCCTGCAGTTTTCTCTTTATATTTTTAGGTCTACATCGATTTAAGGAGGCAGCTGGCCTCGTGAGTCTTGACAATAAATATAATGCAGAGTTGCCTGTCTCAGCAAGCATAAAGCCTTGTCTGGATTAAACTGCTTACTTTCTTAGACATGTGTGATTATAATTATCATGTAACTCAATCTTCTGATAGCTCGTGCTTTTAAAAAATGATTGTTTTTTCTTCAATTTCAAAAGGTTCAAAAAGTGTCATGGAGATTTTCCATTATGAAATGATTGTATTGTGACTGTTCCCACATTTTAGTGAGTTATCACTTTTAAATTGTAATATGGCTAAAGTTTGGTTGAAATGTGCTGCATTGCACTTTTTAGAAGTTTGTAGGTTGGTGCAACATTCTGCTCGCCTGTGGCCTTGATCCCATACAAATGTCTGCATTGCACATTTTGTAGTTAAAAGTGTGTAGGTTCCTGCTACATTCTGCTTATCTGTGGCCTTGATCCCACAAATATGGCTAGATTCTAAGAATGGTTAATCTTGCGAACATCCACATTCAAATTTAAAAGAGAACCAATAAGCAAAGTGGTAAAGAGTTCCTTTGAGAATTCAGTTTCAAAAGAGAAAAGATAATACATTGTACATGTACATGTATTAACAATATTTGAATACCCAATACACCTTTTGTACAAAATATTTTAACCCCGTTGAAATTTATTCACTTTGTTTTATTTATTTTAAAGATATAATTTGTTTCAAATCCATAATTTTTAAAGCTGTCTTTCCCTTTTTATGTGAATTAATATTGGTCCACAATAATTCATACAAGTGGGGTAATGCTGTATTCATGTAATAGACTGAATGGTTATTTTATTGTAATAAATAATGTTTGTTTTATTTCAATTTCCATTTGATCATACATGTAACGTGTACATTTTTTTTGACTTAGCATAATATTGTAAAAATGTTTGAAAATCAAAATTAGTTACAGAAAATCATGACAGATGTTTGACTGAGAGTGTAAAATATGGCCATCATTGCATTGTATGTCAGAAAAAACATTCCAAAGTCAGGAAAAAAAAAATTACTCGTGTGCTTGCTGTATTTATGTTGTTTGTATTTTTGTTGTTGTTTTTTTTTAATTGTCGGCGAAAATTAGTGTTGAATTTTAACAACCATATTTCTTTTATCTGAGATCAGCTGTATTAGTAATTAAAGCTTTTTTTTTTTTTTTTTTTACATACAAGGAAAAAAAATATTGTCACGAAATAAATGAACCCATGCAGTAAAGAGTCTTATATGGACTATGATGATCTAGTCATAAGTATTTTTTGATTATCAAAAGTAGAGATATAATGTAAATTGTACATTCTAATTGCTTGATAAATATTTTCATCAATAGTTATTTGTGGTAATGCTCAGAGGATATTCCCTGCTAATATATTTTTTTTCACTCGGTTGCTATTTGTTACATTTAAGTAGAATTCATCACTTAGCTCATTTTTTTTTTTTAACATAAGGTGTAAAATAGTATCAAGTGCAACTCGAAAATTGTTTGCAAAGCCAAATAAATGTTCAGTAAGATGCATGTAATGCATTATTGACTTGACAGAAAAAAGAAAGTGACAAATTTATTTTATTTTAATCTTGATTGTTAACTATTTTGCAAGATAAAGTTTTAGTCCACTTATTCATAATCAAAATGTATGCTGTCAAGACTAACTGCACATTGTTCATAGAGATTAAATTATAGCGACTTTTTATAATGAATATAGAAGAACATGCTAGTTGTAAATATTCAGCCTAGGAATATGTCAGTGATACAAGTTAGTCTATAAGTAACCATTTAAATTATACTACATATTTCTGCTCAGCATTGGATTGATTCTTTAGGACTAGTGAGGAAGATAAACTGTATAATTCATCCTGTTTCTGTAACCATTGCATATAAAGGGATTCTATGGTTAGCACAACGCGACCTTTAGTTCCCCAGTTAATGTTAGTTACCCATTTGAAGCTGGGCGGACTTGGGGGGGGGGGGGGCTTTCATACTTTCACGAGGACCTGGAAACATCCCCTGGTTCTCCCAGAAGCCGAGAGAATCTGATTCAAAAGTCATCTGTGGTCTAATATCCACCACCCCCTTCCAACCCTCAAATGAGCTTGATGTAAATGTCAAAATAAATTTTAGAGATAATAAAATCGTCCAAAAAATTCTCTGTATTTTTTTTTCAATGATATATTTTAAATGATAATTCATTAAATTTTCATTTATTGACGTATTAATTTCTTGAGATTAGCATATAATTGAAGAAATTTAATTCATAAGCAAAATATATTTAACATTGCGCTCTGTTACCCACCCAAGTGTCTTTTTAAGAAATCTATTATGGTATTCTCTTCATATTTGAATCTTGTCACAAATTATAGATATAGTGCTTGTTTTTTTTAAAGTGAAATATAATGCGCTTGTCCTGAAATTGAGTCTTCCTAGCATTAGTGCTGTTTGGATAAAAAAAAATTTACTTGTTCCAATCCAAAGACCAATGAGTATATTATTTGTTACTGTTTCTAAAAAAAAAATGTATTGCAAAATTTTTTGTTATTGTCTTTTTTGAGATGTGTTTTTATTTTTTTTAATAACTAAGTAATGTTTTTTTTTTACTTTTTTTTTCTAGCATCTAACTGTTGTAACCATAGATACCATATGTTAATGTTTTTGTGTTAATACTAGATGGCAGTCAAGTATTCTATTGATTGATGGATTAGTTTTTAGGTAATCAGTTATGAAAACAATTCATCACATTCTCATTGATTGTGATAACAATAGTTTTGGGTATTAAATGTTTGTGTTTTACACTTTGTTTTACTGAATGAATAACAAAAAAAAATGATTCATCAATATGCAATGAATGAAATAAATATTGACACTGGTAAATGAGTGATTGTTCTCAACTTACATAATCGATAATGTATATAATGTCTCAACGTATTACAAATATTCATGTGATTTGATAGAATCTGTTTGATGTTTGTAAGGCTGTATATTTATGCATGTAAACTGCAGTTTTTTTTTTAAATTATATTTTAGGGTAAAAAAAATATAAATTAAATTTGTATTGGAAGTTGTGTGTGATCTAATTGTGCAATATTTTAATTTGTTTTGCAGTCATTTTAATAAATTATTGCTCATTGGGAAAAAAATGTGTGTGTTTTTTTTGTTGTGGATTCAATGAAAAAAAAATTTTTTTTTTTCTTTGTATGAAATGATAATTTATAATCTGTTACGGTCTAAAACCAAGGAGTAAATTGATATGAAATGTTTAAATATTGTTAAATTTGTGAGATAATTATATGCATGCCATTTTTATTTTAACTTCTTGATAGACTAGTGAAAAGGGAGACATTTGGTAACGCAAGCACTCTGAAGTTCACAAATACCTGATATTTTATCAGTGTTGTCAATATCATTTTTTTTTTATAACTCCCCGCACTCTCACAATGGGTACTGGAGTGATTCTCATTCCCCATGTATGTCCATTTTGATCGATCATTATTTGAGTAACTAGGGGGGGGGTCCCCGCTCTTTTATCTAATCCACTAGGATTTGGATTGCCCATCCAACTAATCTGGTTATAAGTTTTATCCTGTAAGACTACTCTGAACATCCCACTGATTCTCGGAATTTAATTTCCAGTTTTTGTCTTAATAGTCTTTATTGAGTCGATTTCTTTTGTTTCCAGTTCCTAGTACTGATGTTCACTTTGTTTTATTATAAAAAAATTTGTTGCCTGTGCAACTGGGGTATGAGACAATATGCTTTGTTACATGTGTGCTTTGTTACATGTGTGATTTGTTACTTGAGAAAACGAGGCCCGCAACAATGTCATTGTCCACACAAAATGAGGGGGGGGGGTTTATGATATTGATCTTCTAAGCCCCAGATGGTAACTTAGAGATCGGCGAACTAAGCAGCTGCCTTGGCCATAGAACTGAGCCCCATTCTCAGACTATTATATTGCCAGTCACAAGGAAAAGTAATTTGACCCTGGGCTTGAATGATTTAAAAGTTGGATTGGGGGGGGGTATAGTTTTCAAATATTTTTCAGGAATTAACATTTGCAAACAGAAACCTTTATCGTCTGTGCCCCCCCCCCTAAAACGTACCTTTGCCTAGTGACTCGGCCACAGCCTCTAATGTATCTTAACACAGGAGCCCAAAACATTGTACCCCCCCCCTCTCTCTCTCTCAGTGATAACTGCGACTGTCTCTCGGAGCCCGTATTATAGCCCACTGAAGCCCTACATCTCGTGTTTAGGTAAGGTTACTGCAACTCATGTCAACTTTAAAGATATTTTTTTTTTATGAGCAAAAAAAAAAAAAGAAAGAAAGTGGGCAAAAGATTATTGTACTAATCAGATAACGGTATGAGAGGGGGGCGTTGGCCACTTTAAAGATAATATGACCTATATAATTATAAATATACAATCTTCACATTTTGTCAGCATTTTTAGGTCGTCGGGTCAGTGCGTAGCCTTTTTAGATAATAAAACAATCGAGACGGGCTTTGATCATAAGTGGACGTCCTTTGGCGGGGGTAGCGCTTGGGAATCCGCCCCCAGACCCCGCGCATTGGTGGGGGGGGGGGGGTCTGTGAATATGATAGAAGCGGTGTGGTACGGTATAGTCTATAGAGCTTAGACTTGAGGTTCTCCCGCTTAGTGCTGGTATGTGGCCGACTCTGTGACATTCAAGTCGAATATCAGATGTGAAGATAAAGACATAAAAAAGGTCATAAAGTCATGTGACTAGTCGGATGTTAACTCTGGGCCTTGCTATATATAACTCAGAGGATGTTTGTAAAAAAAATGAAAACAAAGAAGGTCATGTGACTAGCCAAAATGGCGATACAATATATGTTTCTATTTGGCTGCACAATTTATTCTTTTTTTGTTTTTCCCGCATCTACATTAAAGTATGAACCAAATTGGGACTCTTTAGATTCTCGCCCACTGCCAGAATGGTATGATCAAGGAAAAATAGGGATTTTCATCCACTGGGGAGTATTTTCAGGTTAGTCCTTATTTCATTAGTTAGAAACTTCCGTAAAATCAGTAACTACATAGAATTTCTGTACGTTTGGGTGTAAGTGTACTGATTGTAACTTTTACCAGCGGTCGGCAACCTTTTGGACATCATTGACACTAAATTCATTAGCTTTGTTCCTGCGGAACAATAAAATCATAATCAAAGTATCATTCCAGCAAGCAGCATACCACCATATTAATGGGTTTATTTCTGCTGTCACTGACCACTAAATTGACTAGCTTCTTTGTTTCACTAAATTTTAATTTTTATAATTTATTTTTATTTCCATGTACCAATTTAATTTGTGGGATTATGAATCGAAAGTGAATCTTTAAATTTAAAAATCACCTTAAACTCTTAAATTCATTAATCAGTTTTGCCTAGGCATGTTATTGTTTTTGTTTAGACTTTAGATTTACTTCTGCTGACCAGCTAAAGTTTGTCACAGACCTCTAATGTCTGTGGATAACCAGTAGGGTTACTCCCCAGGATAATCAAATTGCAGCAGAATTTGGTATCACTTTACACTTCCCAGGGAATTTTATTATCCTAGGATGTAATTTAAATTGAAATCTCGTTCTTTGTTGACAAAATTAAAATATGTGCGTCATGAAATGCATTTATCATTACTGACTGCTGAAAAATTAAACTAAACTGAGGATACATCACTCTAAAACTAACCTTTGCCTAGTGCAGATGGAAGGGGGAGGGTTCTAATTTCTGCTGGTGTTTTACTCAAATATAGACTACCTATAAAATAAACTTTCTGTGCCACAGACTTTGCTACTCCTGTGAGTTCAAAGAGGATACTATTGAAATATAATTATTTAGTTTTATACCTTTGATTTTATTGATTAGAATTGTAAAGGGGCATTATCATTCTATGTCTATTATAAGTTATTTATAAGAACAAGATGAACTGATAAATAATGGTTCTTCGGCCAGTCAGTAATATTGTTTTTATTTCATTTATTGATGTCCTTAGTTGATTCTTTTTTGCCAACTGTTGACTTATTAGCTTACCATATTTTCTGGATGCAATGTACTGACCTGTTTGATGTGCATTAATGCTTCCTAGGTTTACGAGAAATTTTCTATGTGATGGGGCTAAAAAACAATTAATAGCAAGTGGCTTTGAGATAAGACTAATGAAAATAGGCAACAATTTGTCTATATTAAAATTACGGATAAGCTGGACAAACAATAGAAAGTACTGACCAATTCAGAGGCCAAAAAGTGTACAGACAAGGTGATCTAAAATACAAACAGTAACCATATCTGGTAGCGTTTTATAAGTCTAACAATTACCCAGATGCTATCTAATGCTGTGCAGTTTCTTGACACAATGAAATGTTGGTTTCATTTTACACTAGTCCTTACTTCCATTGTATTTTTGTTTAATTTTCAATTACAAACCTGATGATTTAATAAGTTATACTAATATAATTCTAATGTGGCTGTATAGTTTTTAAATTTCACATGTTTAACATATATTTAGATGTTCATCCTAAAATCCATTATTTAGTCCTGAATTAAAAAAGAAATATTACCTAATTTTGAAAAAATTATTAAAAGATTTCAAATCAACTGACTGTTTAATTAGCTCTGTAAACTTCAAATAAAAGTTCTTTGAATCAGTATGTACTGTGTAAACTTAGGCTAAGTTGTACTACTCAAACCATAACTTGTAGTAAAGAGTGCAATCCCCACCGTTGTTAGGCATTATCTTTTTATGAGTTTTGAGTATACTCTTGTATTCCAATCATATTTCTATATAAAATTTCAAATAATTAAAGCTTTATTGATTAGTTACTCAGGCCCATATTTATTATTTGAATGTGACTGATGGTAAGAATTTTAGTCTGTGAAACATTTAATATTTATCATGTTTGACTTGTATATTGACTAGCACTGGAAAAAAAATATATATGTTGTTTTATTGGCTTTTTTTTTTTTTATTTTGTCAAATAAGTTCCAAGTTTTAGTAGTGAGTGGTTCTGGTATCACTGGCAAGGCCCTAAACAATTTAAAGATGTTCAAGATTTTATGGCTGCCAACTATCCTCCTGGATGGACATATGCGGATTTCGCTCAGCAGTTTGACACACCTGCAGGACTTTATGACCCTGACCATTGGGCAGACATTTTTAATGTCTCTGGAGCGAGGTATAGACTTAGGGGTCCACCCTTTTTTAATTAATTATTCTTTTTAGAGAATTAATATGATTGTTGATCATTACATTGTCATTGTTGTTAGTGCTTTAAATCATTTCTAGGTATGTCGTTCAAGTAGCGAAGCACCATGAAGGTTATACTAGCTGGCCATCTAATCACTCATTTAATTGGAATTCAATGGATGTTGGACCTAAAAGGGATCTTGTTGGTAATTAAACTAAATTTTCAATATCTTTTTTTGTATGTACTCACCTTTGCTCACTAAATTATATAAGGAGCAGAAAATTCAGCAGCCGAAATAATAGTCTTTTTTATTGAAACTTTACAGCTGATATCTCTACCGCTGTGAGAAAGTATCCCAACTTGAGATATGGAGTATACCATTCTTTATTTGAATGGTTTAACCCATTATATCTTCAGGATGCTGCTAATGGCTATAAGACTCAGAGTTTTCCATTTGTAAGATCTACTTATTATTTACATATTTAGGATTCTTTTTTATAATTACTGTGCATTTTTTTTCTTACAGTAATTTTTTTTTTTAATAACTGCTTCTGGCGTACTTAACCAAACTGATGTCAATAATAAGCACATGTTTTGTTATACCAGTTTTAACATTTTTTATAAACAAAAAATTATAACATTGAATTAAATATAAGATAAAAGTGACAGATTACAATGTTTTAAAAAATATGATCATGCAATATTGAATACTTACAAGCAGAGCCTTGTCTTATGGACAGGACAACTTGGTGAACGACACCTAGGTCAACAACTTCAAAAAGGGCCCCTACAACTATTTTTTCTTAATTAATGCAATGCTAAGAGGGCCCTCACTGGTTATTTTGCCTAGTGCTTTCCACACATCTGTAAGCATCTGCTTAGGGCTCACAAATACCTAAGAACGGCTCTGTTAACAAGACTTCACCTGGGGCGAGGGATTTTTTGTTAAACATTTCATTATGTAATAAATAGTAATGAAAAAAAAAAGAAGAAAGTCTGACTCTGTGTTGACCAATTGTGTTTTAAATGTTTTGTAGACCAAAACACTGCCTGAGTTGTATGAATTAGTCAACACTTACAAGCCTGAAATAGTGTGGTCAGATGGTTGTCCAGGTGCTGATGTCTACTGGAATAGTACTGATTTTCTTGCTTGGTTATACAATGAGAGGTAATGTAAAAGTCTATTTGGAATAAATGTTTGGCTTTTGTGTTAACTATTCAATCCGTGCACAACCTTAGTTAGTTTTTCTGTTTATGTCACCATTTAGGAGGTGGTTATAAACATACATGGATTAGAAACTGAAAATTTCATTTACACAATAGAACCGGATACATGTATTATTTACAAAAAGTAGAGCTCACAAACTTCCTTTTCTGTTTTAAAATAAAAATATACAATATACGTTGTTGTCAGGGATGGCAATGGTGTCTTTCTTTCTTCATTTAATTTCACACACAATTAAAACAAGTTAACAACAGTTCTTTATCACAAATACTTCTAATAAATACGACAAGTCGATTTGATTTAAATATGAGCAATCTCTTCACTTTATTTACTCTAAGCACTCAACAAAAGTTAAATCAACACTATAGCTTCACAATATCAATTCTTCGAAAAAAATCACACACTTCTTTATTAACTCCTTCGTTTCTTCTTAATTCCCTTCCTTCTTCAAACTTAACAAAACCTACTCTGCCCCCGTCTCTTTCTGTTGTGACCTCTATATCTTCGCGTCCCTACAACTGACCAACGCTGTCCATTTTCGCCCCGCCTTCTCTTCCCACCTGTCTAATTACGTAACACCTAACTCTACACGCTGCTGCTATTAATCATCAGTCCTGACCTATTTTCACTGTTCGTGCAATTCGTTTGTCTACTTAATTATCTGTCTATCAATCTATCTGTCTATCTATCTAACAATATGACTGTCTATCTATCTATCTATCTAACAATATGACTGTCTATCTATATATGTCTACCTATCTATTTTCACTGTCCTTACAGTTGTAATAATAAAAAAAAATTCTTTTTAAAATGGTAATTAATTTTTTATCCCTTTTAATAATAAAAAAAATCCTTTTTCCTCAATAAAATGCACATATCACATTTAGGTGTAACAGAATGTTGTTGTTTTTTTTGTCCTTAGCCCAGTCAAAGATGTGGTTGTCACTAATGACAGATGGGGAAGCAACTGTATCTGTAAACATGGTGGATTCTTAACTTGTACTGATAATTACAATCCTGGTAAAAAGAAAACTTTTTTTTTTTTAATTTAATTAAAAAACCTTTGGTGTGTTGTCCAAACTTACATATTACCTACCCAATTATTTTAGTTTTATAAGATTGAGCTTTTTTGATCTAATAGTTCGAGTGCAAAATTTATTTGAATATTTAAGATTGTCATGAACTGGGCATATTTTTGCTGATAAATCCATTAGTAGGAGTATGGGTCACATTACATTTTTTTCAGACTAGTACCATTATACTTTGGGACAACTTAGCCTATAATTTTCTAAAATGATTTGATTCTATAAATGTATTACTTAAAAGGGGAGGTGGAATATTTCCTTGGATATATTACATTTTGCTCTCATTGTTGTTTTATTACACTGGAAAAGGCTTTCCAGAGTAATAGTTCAGTATGCGAATTTGATGAGGAAAATGTAATATATTTTTTAAGGTTTAGTTCTATTCGTTTTATCTCACAGATTGCAAAATGAAAAAAAAAAATTAATATCATTCATTGCTGCATAATACATGTAAATACTTGCATGTAATACATGCTTATTTTCAGCTTTATTTACTTGAGAAAATTTACAGCCAACTAATTGAATGAAGAGGGAAGGATGGATAATGATAAAGATATTAAACATATGGCTTTTTTTACTTTTTTCAATCAATATTTATATTTTATGATCTTGCAATAACAGAAATAAAATTATAATATAAACGCTTTAATTGTATATAATTGTAATGAATAAATACAGTATTTTTTAACATAAAATATATGTTAAGTGATCATTAGCCATGTTTTTTAAGGGATAAATAAATATATAACAATTTATTTTTTTCTTCTTGCCTAGGTAAGTTAAGCAATCGCAAATTTGAAAATGCAATGAAACTTGATAATCCTTCATGGGGCTACCGCAGAGATATGAAATTAAAAGATGTGATTTCTATTGAGTATTTACTTCAGGCATTAGTTAAAACTATCAGGTATGATAAGACTTACTTACATCATGAAGTATTTACTCTTTTTACAGTTACCTTGTTCTGAATGTTTCAAACAGTTTTAGAAGAAAATTATCTCTGATTTATTTTTGTTTCATAAGTTTTTATTTTTTTTTAAACAGTGATCAATTTTCTTTGTTTTGTTTTGTGAGATTTCAAATTTACTATATTTCACATCATCCCTGTGAAAAAATTCCGCTGATATTTATGATGTTTTTTTTTTTCTATTCTCTAAGCTGCAATGGCAACTTTTTGATTAATGTAGGTCCGACAAAAGATGGCACCATTCCTCCAATATTTGAAGAAAGATTGAAGCAGATGGGATCCTGGCTCGGTGTCAATGGAGAAGCGATCTATTATTCCAGGCCATGGGTACATCAGAATGATTCTCTTACACCAGGAGTGTGGTGAGTTAAAATAACTAAATTTTATCAGCCTCTGAAAGCCTGCATTGTTATTGGTAGCTGAGTAACCAGACTTTGTATCTAATCTAATACACTAATCATTTGCACATTTATTGTTTTTTTTGTTAAATTCTAAATGAATGAAATAATTGTTAAACATTCTTCTAATTATGATTGCTATTATTTTTGTAGGAAGACATTGTGACCCTGAAAAATAGTTCTCCCTAGTGCCCCGTAAAATCTAACATCTCTTGAGCTTTGAATATTTTGTATACAATATTTATAAATTTGTAGTAAAAATTTTTTATCCTTTTTTCCTATTTACTTTATATTTTTTCATGATATTTTGAACCCATTATCACATTTTTTATCCCTGTAACAAGAAACTTTAGATAAATCATCCAAGTTAGTAGACAGTTCTGATAAAAAAATTAAATTTCTTTCACATTGTATTGCTATCTGATCAATAGTTTATTTGGTTTTTTAACATTTTCTGTTTGTAAATTGCCACTATGAGGACTTTTCAAAGTCCTTCGGAAGAAATACGTTTTATTATCGATTTCTAACACATTTAATATCTTTGAAAGTAAAAATCACAAATTTTCTATGAATGTTTTCATTTGTTAAATTTTTTTTTTTTTTTCAATTTCAGGTACACACAAAGAAAAGAAATGAACGCTGTTTATGCAATCGTCTACAACTGGCCTGAAGGAGTCTTGAAACTTGGCTCTCCCATTCCAACCTCTCAGACTCAGGTGACACTGCTTGGGTCATACACTCAGACACTTTCGTATGTTTACGTGCCAGGCCAGAGCCTCAACATCAACATTCCTGTGATACCATTCAACCAAATGCCTTGTGAGTGGTTGTGGGTGTTTAAGCTGACCTACTTAGAGTAATGAGATTTACTTCGGAGATTGTAAAGTAAGCTAAATGGTATTCCGATCATTTTTTTTTTCCTCAGTATAAACCCATTGTAATTAAATTTATACAATGTTACATTTTTTTTTCCATGTGTAAAATGAAAAATGTATTTATTTGTAACTGCCACTGCACTTATGTTCTTTTGCTCCCAGTATTTATATATATTCAGAGTACATTTATTAGCTCAATGTACATACATTTATTGTGCATTGGCCTAATATCTTTTTTTTTTTTACTTTTACAATTAAAAAAAATATTGTACTCATAGCAAATTCACTGCCCATGACGTTTTTTTAAGGTTTTACTGAATTTTTTATATGTAATATTCAGCTGCTTAATCCTAAAAGATAATCTTGTAACAAGTAAAAAAAATGGAAACTAAGTTGACTAACAGATGTTTTTATTCAATAAGAGGTTGATGCTGGTTTTTTAAGGCATATTTTTAAAAACTTGTTTATTTATTTCTTACATTATAATCTGTGAGCTGCCATGTACCATAAAAATATTATCTTGTTCATTATTACATTGAAAGGACTGTAACGTATTACTGAAGCACAAACTTTTTATTCACAATGTATGAGCCATGACTGTGTTTATAGAATTCCTAAGAATACATCTTAAGCCATAGGCAATAGTGTTTAGAAGTAAAAGGTAGTTCCGTTCTTAATGAACTCCATCATACTACATGTTATGGATTTCAAAGCCTTTATGTCTTTCAAATTGCCCAGAGGGTTGATAACCTACTCTGCATACTTTTTTAAAACATTTTTCTACTATTTCGACATTCCATGACTTGCATTTAGTAATTATCTTGATAAGCAAAAATATTCTGATACTTATCCTTTTTATTTTAAGCTGCTAAAATAACTGAATATATTTTAACAAAGAGTTGTTTTTTGTTTGTTTTTTTCTGAAATTTTAGGAAAAATCCAATAAATTATATTTTATATGTTTTCATCTTTTTTTTAATAATGTTTTTTTGTAAATAATTACATGTATCTATTTTATGTTTAATTCTTTTTATAACTTTAAATTAAATATTTTATAATAAATATTTTCCAGTATTTTCTTTTTCTTTTAGTTTCTGTTTTGTCTATTAAAAGACAGAAGAGAGGGTGGGGAGAGTTAATCAATCTTACATACATTATTAGCTTTTAATATGTATGATATTTCAACCTTTGTTGCATCATTCTCTTAGTCCCTAAGTGCCATCAGCACAGTTAAAGTGTAGATTTTTTTTTTATTTGTTCATCTTTAGCCATGGTATATTATGGGACTGTGTGGCTATCACAAATGCCCAGCCGTCTTTACTTCACCAACTTAATATCAGGTGCCCATTTAAAGCTGTGTGGACGGGGGAACTTTCAATCAACTTTCACTAGGACCTGGAGGTTCTCATGGAGAATCGAACTAGGGACCCTCAGGTTGACAGTCTTGTGCTCTTCACATCTCAACCATCCACCCCCCCCCTCTTGTTGAGACTTTATTAAAGTAGACACCAGACTTTTTTTAAGGATACTTCCCATATTGTATTACTATAATACAGATACATAATAAATTGAAACTATAGACCTATAAAAACAGAGGGTGAAATCTATTTATGTTAAAGTTATCAAAACACTGTCTTATCCCTTTGACTAAATATACAGGGAACAGCTCTACCTGTTAACTACTCATTTCTTTAATGAAGTAATAAACACAAACTATTTGGTGTGTATCTATTCTATATACCTAAAGTTCTGAGATTACAAATAAAATAAATAAATATGTGTTATATTGACAGATATTTAAAATATCTAACAATATCAATTGTCATTTTTAAAAAAGTAATGTTCCCTTAACCCTGATAGGTTACATGGGCAGATGAAGTGTGGAATTCTCCTGTGTCTGTAACCACTGCATATTATGGATTGTGTGGTCGACAGTTGGTCATTCAACCAAAACATCCCTAAAATACTCGATACATTTTTTTTTGAAATAAGTAATAATGTACTTTGTTATATAGTGACAACAATTACAGCATCTTGTCTATTGGATGTTCCATATGTTAATGGGTTTTCTTTTTAATGTTTGAAACTCTAAAGCTGTATGCCCCAATGGACCCATGCCACTATGCATGAAACTTCAGTGCTACACCCAAGCAATTCTAAATCCTGGGATTCTAAGACACCTGACAAAATATGAAAACTGACTCGCCTCTGATCACATTTCCCCCCTCAATTACAGCCAATAATATATAGGCTATGTGTGTGTGTGTGTTTGTGATCATAAAGTGGCCGTTCACATATTATATAACGCAAAAATTTCATTTTTTTTAACCTTCTCTCTCCCCCCCCCCTCCCCATATAACTTTATTTAACACAAAAAACTCCCCCAATATAACAAAAATAAGAAATTTGCAACCACCCCCTCCCCCCCATTCGGCGTTGTATAATATGTGAACGGCCCCAAATGCTCCAGTGAGTAGATTAGATTATCATGGCGCCAATATCTCATCTGGCGGCAGTCCTGCCCTAAGCACTGATCGATTACTTTTGAGCTGGTCCTGACACAGAAACCTTAAGGGGTGTGTGAAGTGGATTCAATAACGATACATTTACGAAACCAACATCTGGATTTGCAACATGGATTGCCGAGTGGTGTAGATACTCGAATCGACTGTCGACCTGAGAGTCCTGGGTTCGATCCTCGGTGAGAACCATGGGAATTTTTCCGGGTGATATGTGTTTCAAAGTCGTCACACAAGTCCATCCAGTTTTAAATGGGTACCTGACTTAAGTTGGGGAAGTAAAGGCGGCATAGGCTAAGGGAACTTTACTTCTATGCCTAAATGGGCGCTCACTTGAGCATGCATATTCATTCCCCTTGATAGATCGGCTGAATACAACGCTGCTTGCTCAGAAGAAAAAAAAAACAGGATACAAAAGACTTAAAAGCTGGGGCGTAGCGACCCGATATGTTGGAGATGTTTGTGCTCAATTGTCTAAACCTCAATCATTAGCAAAGTTACATTGTGGGGGGGGGGGGTCAAATTAAACAAAAATACTGACAAGGCTGCAGTTTTCCATGCAGCTGACTCGTTTGACCAGAGATAGAGTACTTGTTTTACCTGTACTCTAGTTCATTTTTGGAGTACGTAGTGATACTAAAAAACGTGTGCACTTGTACTCGTACTAGCTCCTTGGGTACTTATACTTGCATGCTCAATAGGCCTAAGATGAAATTATACTGAATTAAGTTGGGCTGTTGTTTTTTTTTTTCAAAATTTTCCCACTCATTAGACATAATAATCAAGCTACAGTTTATTAAAATAAAAGAACATATTAAACATACATCAGGTTAAGACATAATCTTAAAGAAAATAACAGTAATACTTGGCTCTACTGGCCTATTATAGTCCTTTCATTAAAATATTAGTTCTTTTAAATCCCTAAATTTGCTCAAGTATTCCCGTATTTGCGTGAAGCCCGGCGTGAAGGGAATATCCACAACTCTATAAAGAAAACTAAGCAAAGTTGTACTGCTAAGCAGACGATGATACTAAACATTTGAAGTGTGCTACACGGGCGCGCCTATGTGAGAGTGAGTGTGGTGTGAGTCAAAGCAAACCCGGTGAGTTTTGTCCGTCTGAAATGGTTTCACCTTTGACCTTTTAAAATTCCACTTCAGAGATTGCCAAATTTGTAAACCGGAAACGAGTATCTAAACTTCCGCCATTGATGGCTGATTTCGATTTTCTATGACAATTTACAGTGACAATTTTTTTTTATATATTACATATAATATATGACTGGAAGGTAGGTTACACTAGATATATATCATAATTATTAATTTATAATTTTCAGCCCCTGATTTTTTTTAAACTTTTCCAATTCTCTATGATACACTAATAGATTGCTATCTAGTATCTTTCTATGCAAGTACACAAAAAATAAAAATAATGTGTTTATTATTATTTATAATTTATTGATCTCTTATCGTCTGCTGAAACGTAGCGGATGGGGAGCCTGCACATTGGTCTGGCTCTTACTATGCTCAAAGGAGCTAATCCTATTTATTTATTATTTCAGTGAAATATTTAGTTAACAAGTCGTGTGTGTTTAAGTCTTCTCCCTATTGACATATGACATTATATTGACATATATTATATTATGATATATGTTTTTTATAACTAATATAAGTAAAAAGTCATAACAGGCCGGTATTTACATTCTTGAAATATTATTGTGCTTGCTGTACCCTGCAAAAAAAGAACATCATCATCTTGGCTGATTTTAATATGTCTTTAATATCAATTTAAAATGACTTTTATAAATTTTACACTAACATAAATTGTTGTATTATTTTGTTAGTAATGTAATAATGTAATGAATTGTAATGTAACAATTCTTGTCTAAACTTTCAATTTGATTCCTGATTCCAATCAATAAAACTAATGACTGTATTGAATGCTCCAAAATAGTTGAGATCGGTGTCAGATATATCAGATGAGGAAATGAATAATATATTTGATCCTTGGTAAGAATAAAGAACCTATTGGGAATTTCTCTAGGTGAAAGTTGGTTGAAATCCTCTCAGCATAAAATGGGTACCTGACTAAAGTTGGGGAAGTAAAGGAAGCTGGGCATTGCGCCAGCTACATTATCCCTTAAAATTCACTGGTTTCAGAAACAGATCAATTCAACACTTTAATTTATCTGCACCAGTGGCCTTAAAAGCTAAGGGAACTAATTTAAAAAGTTTCTGATGGATCGCTAAACATTGTGTTGTTGTGATTTTTTTTTTCAAATAAAAAAAAAAAGTAAATTAGCTAATGAAAGAAGCAGGTGATATCTAAATGAAACTTTAATATCTGTTCACATTTGAGTGTGTATTTCCATCTAAAATTAATAATCCTAACTTTGGGCAGAGCTATTTTAAAAAAATTTCATATGAAGTCGTTGATTGTTATATTATTTTCTCATTTTTTATATTTATCTTTTCCAAAAAAATTGTAAACATTTAATGATAGACACTATTTATATATGTATACAGTTATTTTTTTTACAGCATCATTTTTTGTCAAATTTTATCAGTAATGTTTTTTAAGATAATTTCTATAATAACATTTTTTTTTTGTATTTGTAATAATATCCCTCACCTTAGCCTATTGTTTGTAAGCAGTGGTTATTGAAAATTATGGGTATAAAGTTGTTTTTATGAATGTATGTCTTAAGCAGTGTTCCCATCAGGCTATGCGCGTGTTTTCTCGAACACATATTAAAAGAGAATGCATAAAGGTTTTCTCTGAGTAGGCCTACATACATGTTACACACAAGAATTTACGGTTTCCTTCAAAAGTTTCAAACAGCTGCCTATATTTTGTGCCTCATAGAGCTGTCGGAAAATTAGAGGGACATTAGTCTTAAGCCCCTTCTAAAGTTAGAAGCTCATCATGATTTATAAATTAATGGCACTCCTAATTCATATGATATTTTTGTTCTATGCTGATGCACAGGTATCCATTTGAGTGAACATTAAAAAGCTAGCTTAAAAACAAAGAAAATCATTTTTTACAAATTAAACATACATTTTCTTTTTTTTTTTTTAGATCAGATCTTATCAAAAAAATATTTGTTTATTGTAAATGGATATATGTTTCATTATAAAAGTCATCAATAGTGCTGTTCGAATATTACATAATTGCTAAATATTTCATCAATATACTCACAGGCACTATCTTCCTTTGAAATAGATAGAAAATATATATTTTTCCGTGTTGCAACATCTATGATGCTCAACTGATATTATGGTGTTTCCACGTCTAACTTTTCACTTTAAAGTACTTCCTGCATATACAGTAAACATTGTGGTTTTGGCACTTACCACCGAATCTGACTTGTTGACATTAATATTTTATCCACACTGTTATTTCACACACTTGACTGTTATGGTGAAAAGATGTCAGCACCCGAGTTATATACTGTCATGTGTATTCTCTGCTGAATCACAACAGTTACAAGATATCATTAGCCGTTTTGCTTTTGTACTATATGGCTTGATTACACTGTATATCAAGGATCTCTTAATTTCTTTTTAGCCTTATATCAAAGTGGTAAATTTTTTTTTTCCTGTATGTTTTAATAATCCCTTTTATAAAAGATAAAACTCAGTCATGGGGATGTAAAGCCAGAAAAACAAGAGGGTTTACAGTAAAGGCCTCAATTATTGTGCTGTACTCTCACTGGCTAAAGATGGGAACAGGTTTCTGCATTTTAAAGTGGCTAATTTAAGTAGAGGCTTCCCTTACTGTCTTTTTTTTTTTGAACATCTCGTTAACTTAACTGGCTGGAATGTGTTTGCTGAGTAAAATTTATAATCTGCATTAAACTGAGACACTCAGTAGTTGTTAGAAATGAAGTCTGTTGACGATGATGCTGTTTCAGACAATTCTGGCACTGTTATGTATTGTGACAGGTTAGTTCTGCTAATCTTATTTTAATTAGACTTTAGTATTATAGAGTATTCCCACATATTATTTTGAATAATTTGTGAGTTGGCTGTTTTATTGCATCTTCCATAATATACATTTATTTTTTTTACATATCCATATATATAGTGTCAAGTGCATTGCTTCAAAATAATTATGTTTGTTTTAGGAGGCTTTTTGATCTGTTTGATCATATTATCAAATTAGTTGGGTTTTTTATAGGCTTTTCATTAGTTACACTGTCTGTGGGTTTGGATGGTTCACATTTCCTCAAATCTTCTTACTTAGTGTATGGATTATTACAATATACTGAACTAAATATATCTTTATATTAGTTGATAAGATGCAATAAATAATAAATACACACATCTTATATAAATATTTTTATGAATTTTTTTTTTTTTTTACTTTTTAGTGTATTTGAATAAATGCTTTTTTTTAAAAAATATTTTTGTATTGTTTCATCTTTGGGTGTGATGTTTTGCGTACAGTGCAGTGCACATGATTTATTTTTTCCTGCAAAAATTTTTTCAGTTTTTCATAAAGTGAGTATTATATATTTTTATGTTGTTACTTCCTTTTCTTGAATTCATTTTTAAGAGGATAGTGCAGTATTTACAAGTCATTTATAAGTAATGTGCTTAGAGGTCAGAAACTATGATAATTGTTGGCTGAAATTGACAGTCTGACCTGTAGTAGCAGATTGACAAAATGAATAACACTAACGCAGGATGGATGGAATTCTAAATATTTATTCATTTGCCCATTCACTCCACTAATTTTATTTTATGACACATCGAAATTTAATTGGTTCCTGAAAATTGTTCACATTCTGAACTAGTTCTTAGTTAGTTTTCATATACAAGTCATAACATGGATTAATTTGTTTCTAATTCCAAGCATCTCCATGGTCTGAAATGCGTCCTACAAATACTTTTAATTTCTATGCAGAGTGTAGAATATTTCTATGTCTAATACATTAAGTTGTTATTTAATTAACAATAAAGAATGACACAAATAGGTTAGAAAAAAAAAATATATAAAATTTGTATAGGAACAAAATGGTTGAAAATTTAGCAACCCTTCAACACAGCTTTATACCTGGTGAAAACGATTGGTTGTCTTAAAGAGGCTTTAGCTTCCGTGGAATATATACTCAAAATCCCCTCAGAGATCACAATAGGCATTCAATAATAAGATTCAGAGCTGTACATTGCTTGAAATTTTCGTCTGAATTTTAAGTGGTTTGATCTTCTTAGTGTATTGGGAATCTGGAGATTTGAATAACTTCATAAATATTTTCTTTGTACTGAATCAGTCTCGTGAAAAAAATTTAAACATAAAAATGTAGGTTTTATTTCATTTTAAGACACATTTCTAATTTTATGTCAAACCTTACTGAAAGAGACATAAAAACATGTTCAGCATCAAGTATGAATTTTACAATCAACAAGACATTAATGCAAAATCTTTTTCAACTTGAATAGGGTAAAAACTGGCTGTTTTTTTTATTTTTTAGTAGCTGCTGAATTTCTTTTTTCACCTCTAAGGGCAGATCATCCTAAACTGAGTCTATCTTTACAAATAGCTTTTTATTTTTGTTTTATCTCCCCTGGTAGGAATTGATACAGTATGTGTAATGTTTACGTACAACAGGACAGAGCCCTCTTATCCCGTATTTATATTTTTATTCTCATTTTTTTTTTTTACAAAACAAAGAAGCATCCTTTATTTAGGGTTAGAAAATGAATTTGTTATTTATGTTATTGATGCTTCTAACAAACTTAATGTTCTGCGAGATGGATCTTTGTAAATGTGTTTTTTTTGTGTGTTTGTTTATGTAGTAAACTGAATATGTGTGAGAAACATTTCTAGATGAGCATTTAATTTGTGTCTACAACGTCTATTTGTATATATCTGTTACCGAGTATCAATTGAATCCCGCGAGGTTGTAATATATATATATAGGTCAGAGTTTGTATTCTGAGTCAAAGATTAGATCACTGTAAACAATAATTGAATATCTTTGTTGGGTTTTTTCCCCCTTCCCCTCATAAAGACCTAATAATAAACTTAAAGAATTTAAATTAGTTTAAATTAATGAAGATTGCGTATACTGATTTTATTTTTTTTTTTTTCAATTAACCAAGAATTGTTTTGATTTCAATTAAAGATTTATCATGGACGTTAAAAAAAACAACGCTGTATGTTCTTAAGCCAGCACATTATTTTTTTTTTTTACGATTTGAGAAAATAAGCTGAAAATAGGACTGGACTTTATTTGTGATCATTGACGGCACTCACCCTGTTAGTGTCCATTTCCCATCCTTTGTGGTGAGGAAATTACAGGCTCGGTACACGGACACATGAGCTGCTTGCCCTGTGAAATGTATTCCTTGTGCGGCAAAAACTAAACGCACACACAGCTGCTTGCCCTGTGAAATGTATTCCTTGTGCGGCAAATCCTAAACGCATATCAGACTTGCCAGGGGTACGACGCCCGCGTGAAATCTTTTCAGCTGCTCGGGTTGATACATTTTCAGTGTACCCTGTTGCACGTTGCGGTACGTGACACTCTACCGGAGTTTCTGACTCCCTAAACCTTCGTCTCACGTTACACGCGTGTACCACGCGGCCGGGCGCCTCCATTGTCTTCGGTTCTTGGCTGTATCATATAACTGCAGCTTTGGTTTTTTTAACGGTGCACAGTAGACCGTGATGCTGGTGCATCCGATATCGTGGCAATTATAACTTGTCTAATTGTATCCGAAACCAAACGCCTTCCGTCTGTGCACGATATGCAGACAGATACGCTTTTGGCAACAAGGCGGAATCAAAGTTTCTTGTGGTTGAAGACTCTGTGCAACATTCGTCTCATACATAAGTTATACTTTTTTTTTCTGTGTAAATAGTACCAGATAGTACAGATTTTATTGTTCACTTATTCCTCAAAAGAGTTTTTTTTTAAAAAATCACTTTGTACATTGTTTACTTATTGGAGCGTGACCCTATTGAGTCTCACTATCGCCATGTGAGTCGTAGACGAAGGTTTGAGCTAAAACTTACCTATGCATAATAGCAGTGGCGCAACCGGGGGGGGGGGGACTTGAGCTTGAGCCCCCAGGCCAAATCATCAATACATAATCTACGTTATAAAGTTACAAAAAAGACTGTCAAACTGTCTTTTTTTCACTAGGTGAGCCCGCCCCCCCTAGCACTTTCTGCTGGTTGCGCCACTGCATAATAGGTTTGCATAATTTTAAGTCATAAACGGTGTCACACATTACAATCTATTTATGTTTACATTCTAAAATAGTAATAAAAATTATGAAAAAATCGGATCTGTTCGAAACCTAAAATAACCTAGCCTACTGATCAAATCAAAGGGGATATAACTCTATGCGAATGTTTTGCAGGGTACATCTAGTAATAAAATATTTACATTAGTGGTTTTATAGCAGTGGTCCTCAAACCCATGGACCGCGGACTGGTACCGGTCCGGTTACCTGTCCGTGGATCGATAGGTACTGGGCAGCCGAAGTAAAATTGACTTACTTACTGTTTATTTACTGTGGAGTAATTCTCTCGGCATTGTGCGACATTCCACGGACGCGAGCTCAACCGAGAGCTGAGTAGCATTGGCATTGTAAATCAAAACAATAACAAATTATAAATAATCCCCCCCCCCCTTTCCTCCCTTCCAGCGGTCCGCGATGAAATTATCGAACTTTGAACCGGTGCGTGTCGAGAAAAAGGTTGGGGACCACTGGTTTATAGGATCCTAAAGATTTCATTTCATCCTTACAGGGACTTTACACACACACACTCACACACACACACACCAACAAGGTCACTATTGTTGTGATGAAGGGTGCACAAGTACTTACTTACGCCACTGAATGAACGAGACGTAAAACATGTGTGTCACCAGAGGTGGATTTACGTCGGTTTAGGCCCGGTGCACATCATGTTCTTCTTAGGCCCCTCCTCCACCCTTAAATAGGGAATAGTAATAATGCCAGCACTAAGTTGGAGCTATGCTGGGGCCCTTCTGAGATCGGGGTCAGGGCGCGCGCCCGGTATGTACGTCTCTAAACCCACCTGTGTGTGTGTGACACTGTATTTTATACTGAGTTTCCTCCTACAAATAACGCCAACACGGTGTACGAGTATAAGCGTTCTAATCGCTGATGTAATGTTTTTATTTTTTTACCGCTTCACTTTTCCGGTTGTACAGATTTAAAATATGGCCACAGATGTAGGGTGGAGTAATGCGCATGCCTTTTGTTTGTGTGAGACTTGGCGTATCTCCAACGTGTTCAGTTGGGTCCTTTTAATCAACATTACACACCACCCAGTCGGTGTTCACTGACTAAGATCACCCCTGTATATTTTTATATATATTTTTTTGAACTTCACTAAATTAGTTTACTAATTTACTGGCATTGTTTATTTTTATCATAGTTCATACATCTATTTTTTGTTTGTTTTTATCCTGGGCCATGGCAAATTTCTTTAAACTTGAATGTCTTTTATGGAGCGGGCAACCTACTTTGGAAAATGTATTATTATTATAATTATAAAACTTTTTTTTTTAATGTAAAACTTTCTTTGTTTAGAAAAATGGCTTTCTATAAGGTTAAATTAATCTTTTCTTTTTTTTTGTTTTAGACATGGCTCCGTTCTTTGACATTTGGCGCATTTTATGTCGATGAGCCAATTTCAATGGAAGTTGTTTTTTTTTAAATCAGCGCTATACAGGACGTATACATGTAATTTGGGTTGTCCTCTCTGCGATAGTTCTGCCGATATTTTTGACATTCTAATTTCAATGCTATTTCTTTTTTTTCCCCTCTTAGTTATTTGTGTACCGGTACCGTCCTGTAGTACTCGCTGGTATTCGTGTCACCGTATGTATGTACCGTACCGGAAATACTCGTGTGTCTCGGTGTCTTCTTCTATCTTACCCTTAATGGTGAATAGGGTGGTGGTGTTTGTAGGGGGGGGGTTAAAGAAGGCGAACGGTGCCTGAAAGCCAACCCCCCTCTTTCGCGTGTCTCCAATTTCACGTAGCGGACCGCAGTATTGCGCCAAGTAGACGTTCTCCCTGTTTGGGTTACTGTAGCGCTGTGCATTTACCCCCACCTTCCCCATATGTATATCCCTGTAATACAGGTGAATAGATGGGGGGAGAGACTTGAAGGGGGGAGGGGGTGGGGTGATAAAGTACACAGATAGATAGCTCTAGAGCTGTTTAGGACCTTTTTGTAAATTTTTTGTTTTGTCGTTTGAATTTTTTCCTCCCCCCAGTTAGATGAGTGTTGTGCTTGAAGCGAAGTGTTTGAACCATCTGGATTTGTAATGGTGTATATTCCTCAGTGATGTGTTATGTGTATTATCATATTATTCAAACGTTGTGCTTAATGTTGTTGTTGTTGTGTGTGTGTGTGTGTGTCAATAACGATCCTGTGAAATAGTGAATTTTTTTTTTTTCTGTTGGAATATTATCTGTTTGACAAGTGAGTTTGTGGTGATTGTGTCATTTCAGCGCTGGGCGAATATTGGCCATACCGCAAGTATATGACTTGACCATTTAATAAAATGTCTGAGGGCAGCATTTACGAATCAGAACTTTACAAAATACCCCCCCTCCCCACCTATTTTTCCTCACCTCCATTTAGTCTGTTTTTGTTTTTCTTCTACTTTTTCACTTTGAGGCGTTTTGTTATGATTACCCCCCCTCCCCCCCCCTAAACCATTTTTTATATTTGTTTAATGCTTTAATATTACTTCATTAGTGTTGGATGTTCAGAATTGAGTTATTCGTGGGCCCCCAATGTCATGTGTACGCACGGCAGCTTAGATAGAAGCAATCTCTTGTTGTTGTTCTCCACCCCCCCCCCTTTCCCCACAATCCGATGAGATAAGGAACTCGGCCAGCGTTAATAGTCTTGATAACAGCATGTCGCTGTGCATGGTTTTGAATGTTATCATTGATTGATGACGTCTTGATGGACCACTTCACGTGTAGAGGTCGGCCCGGGGGAGCACAACATTTTCACCCACCCGACGGCCGCAATGAACATACTTTTCTCGTTAGGATCTATAGCAATATATGTAATAAAGGAATATATATATATATATAAATATATATATATATATATATGTCATTGGGTTGTGCACCAATTATAGTTTCGAATTAACACACATTCTCATTCTTTTCGTCAATGTTTCTCTCTCTCTCTCTCTCTCTCTCTCTCTCTCTCTCTTTCTCTTTTGAATACAATACTGGGTCGCAGTGTTGCCAAATGTAAAATTGTTTTAAATGCCAGATTTTAGAAGAAAAAATGCTAGAAAATGCTAGATTTTTTTTTCAAGTGCTGAAAAAAATGCCAAAAAGTATTTTTAATTACTAATTATGTTTTATTAATGACAACTTCAATAAAATGTCATTATAAGGTCATAGGTCAGGTGGCACACCTTATGAATTATTTTTTATGAAGTAGTATAAATCTATATATCCAATTTAGCCTGATATTTCTTTAGAAAATTCAAGATTTGAGCAGCACTTTTTTTTTGCCCGTTTGAGATATATTTCACTGCGAGAATTCTTGAAAGTACTTTGTTTCTCTTTTAATTTTTCCTCGATTTTCATACCGCTGTATAATTGCTCCAAATATAAAAAAGCTAAATTGGCAACATACTCAATATTGAGCAAGCTAAAGAGGAACAGTTAAGCTATATCAAACGCCAAACGTATAACCAGACTTTGATACAAAATTTGTAATGATGGAAAAAAACGTCTAAATTTTAGAGTTGTTTTTTTTCACACACAACTATAATAGCCGACATAAAACATCACTTGTTGTCTCCGTAGCCCTACATGGTTAGATGGGTCAGATCGGGACACATTCCATTTACAGTACTGAACAATAGTATGACACTGTCCAACACACCGTACTGGTAGGCATACAGGCCCGTAGTGTGCGGGGGGGGCAGGGGGCCGGCCTCCCCTGCGTTTTGTCTGCTCCCCTCTGCTTATTTGTTCTACTTAGTAAAATGTATTACCTGCCCCCCCCCCCCAACCCTGCTATTGCCTGGCTCCTGCTGTAGAATTTTCACGCTGCGTGGTTGTAGGCACAAGGCATAAAACTAGCACTCAGGTGTGGATGGGTCATATCCGGACACGTTCCGTTTAGACTGAACAATAGTGTGACATTGACCTACACAGGTATGCTCGTAGTGGGCGTAACCGTAAACGACCGCACTAGGTAATTTAATCCCCTGAGAAAGTTGTGGGTAGCTGGTCACAAGAGAATGTTTTATAAAGAAAAACTCCAACTCAGCCATTAGTTTTAGACGATTAGTACACCCCATCCTAGATAGTCAGTGAAGTCTAACAATAGAGACAGCCGTGATTTATAGCAGACAGTTGGGCGAGTTGGGCCAAGTCTTAGATAAATGGAATGTTTGGATCTCACTGTTATAAATGTATGTTTTGTCAATATTTCTTATTCATGGACCAAAAAAAAAAACTGCTAACTTATTTCGTTTTAATGCTAGATTTCCTGCTAAATGCTAGATCAAAATTTTTGATGCTAGATCGCACAAAAAAATGCTAAATCTGGCATTAAAAATGCTAAATTGGCAACACTGCTGGGTCGTAGTTAACCAAGTGTAGAATTACTGTATCTTCCGAAAGGACACAATCGACCGAGCGTGAATATTTGAGAAAGACGTTGGTGATTTGGAAAGATATTCTACTTTTTTTTTGCAAAGCGTTGTTCGTGACGTGTGTTGGTTTTAAAGAAAGAAAGAAAAAAAAATATGATGTGTCTCTTAACGGCTTATAATGCCAAATAATACTAAGAACATGCATCGTTGACATTGTCTCTGCTCCTTTCGTTAGAAAAAGAAACTGCAAGTGCACTAGCAAGCTTACCTCGATAAGTTGGCTTTCTTAGCTCGCTTTGCCTCACTAAAAAAAAAAAATTTTCGTTCAGCGTTCAGTACTGTGTACTAATCACAGGCTGGTAGTCTCGCAGGCTCGTTGTTTGAATGGTACTGATCTACATGCAAACTAAGTGACTGTCTTGGCGACCCCCCCCCCCCAACCACAACCAACCTCACGGCCAAAAACAAGGACATATCGGTGTATTAATCCCCACAAAATCTGACGCTCTTGTTTTTTTGCATATCGCCCCCCCTCCACCCTTAACAAACATTTATGTAAGACTCTGTCTAGCACCCCCCCCTCTCACCCTCAAACACCTGACAACGGCTCTGGCTTATATGTACCTAGTTATATCCATGACTTAATTGTTCAAACCATTAACTCTGCCGTACAGTGTTTGCCATGCTTCAGCCCAGGTCTCTGTGTTTGAAAGAGAGAGAAAAAGCTTTGTCTGCCATTGATCCGTGGCATGCAGTAGGTTTTGTTTAATTATACCTACACCAGGGAGGGTGGCAACACCCATGTCGGGGAGTGGGGGGGGATCACACACGATCGTTGGCTTGGGGCGTGACTGGCTGTGACAACATGTGGCGTTTAAAAATTGTTTTGTCATCCACACCCCCCCCCACCCCTTTCCCCCATTCCATCCTCTACTGTTTCAATTACAATCCCCGGTACAAGCTGTGTAGCTGGTTAGAGCAGGTGTATTATATATACAACAGTTCAATGTGGTGCTCCCCCCCCCTACCCTCCTGGAGTTATAATCGTCGCCAGTAAGTGTATCTTTCTGTTGAGTCACAGAAGTGATCGAGTCTTTATTGGATTCATCTCTCCTCCAGAGCGTTCGGAGTTGCACTTATTTTCACGGTTGTTTTACTTATACAATAGTTGTGTTTATAAGACTTGGGGGTGAATCCGTGAAAAAATAGCGTGATAATTAACGTTGCCGTGTTAACCCCATGTGATAAGCTTACTGGCTTACAGTCGTAGCGGAAACATAAATGATAATGAACGTGCTGGTAACTGATGGATTAGCACAAACTTGTTGTGGTGCATTCACAGTAGTTTCATATACGACAGGTTGGTTGGTTCTCTCGTATTGCATTTTGTAAGCATGTTATAAATAGTCTTTGAGTCCTTTATATTTATTAAAATGAGGATATAGTTTTCTTTGTAGTTTTTCATCTTTGTAGTTTTTCATCAAGTTATTGTGGTTATGTCTACATTTATAATCTATCTGATTGTGAAGGTTGAAACACGTCAACTTTGAACCAAAAAAAAAGCAGTGGATCTTTGCTGTTTACATGCAGGCACAACCAAAAAATATTCTAGCACAGAGATCCTCAAACAGTAACGCTTCGCCCCCCCCCCCCCCCAACCACTGTGAGTACTGTTGCGTGTTCGCGAGCCATCTGTTAGAGTAAAAATAAAACCAAGGATAAAAGTTGTAATTATGCTTACATGAACTCTTTATCAGTTCTATTTTGTTGTTGCACTCAGCCAGCATTCTTTGGAATCCACCGTAATCTACAAGTACAGCTTATGTAAAAGAAAAACAAAAATGGGCGCGTGTAAAATTGTGGTGTTTCATGACATGGCCAACAGAACGTTTTTTTAAAAAAAATGTCTTTTTCACACATTTAAAACCGTTGGATTTTCTCGGGCATACTTTTGTTTTTATTTCTTTATTGGTAATTTGTATCGCTCTTCAGTGCCAGAGCGGTTGGACTTGGATGTGTTCTGTTAGTACTTAGTGTCACATTCTGATTTCTACAATACTCTTTTTAGTATTTTTTATCACTTAAGATTTCCCAGGTGCAGATATTTCTTCTGTATCATGGCGTCATATAGTCACAGGCTCACAATGATTATTGAAGTCCGCCCCCCACCCACCCCCATCATAGAGGGAGGGAGAGTTCTCCTTCTTGTGATCTCATAAAATGTAAACCCATCAGTGGGCCTTGTTTTTGTAGCACCCTGTTTACACCCCCCCACACACCATAGCCATTGTTTATCTCTACAAATAGCTCGCTCGGGTATTATTTGAATCAGTTCGCGTTTATTATTATTATTATCATTGGGCTTTCATTTTTTTTTATTAAATGTATCTTCTCTGTTATAATAAAGCTGATCTGTCCTTTGCTTCAGCCACCTGCCTATACCCACTGGCGGCGGAGCAGGGGGGGCGGCGGCCCCCCCTAAAACTTTAAAGGGGGGGGGGGCGCCCCCCCTTGAATTTCCAGTCTGCCCCCCTAAAATTTTAACTTTTTTAACTTTTTAATTCATTTTAGTTAATACATGTATGTATCATTTTCATTTTCATAATTCATTTGATTTATTTCTTAAATTTAATATTTGAAAGAAATTATAATTAATTGACATTTTACAGTAATAACATTATTGAGAGTTGTTGTGGCATATTTTAAAATTAGTTGCAAGTACCCGGCTTTGCCCGGGTTTAAAATAATGTTTTCTGTTTATTTAAGAAGCGTAATTTGACGTTTAATTAAGATTTAAAATAAGACGGGTAAAAAGGGTTTATTTGCATGCAAATTGCAATAAAAGGGTACATTTATCCTAAAGCAATGATATACACAACATTTTTGGCAGTTCCTCTCTCTCTCCCTCCCCTCCCTCCCTCTTTCCCTCCCTCTCTCTCCTCCCTCTCTCTCCCCTCCCTCTCTTTCCCTCCCTCCCTCTCTCCCTCTCTCTCTCTCTTAGGCATGACTGTATCAAAAGATGACAATTCCTATGGATGAAGGAATGGAATGTAATAATTTAGTAAGTAATGTGATATTTGGTTCCCCGTACCGATCATATTTATAGTAAGCTATGTGGGAGAGAAGCTCGTAAAACTTGAAATCGGGGTAAAAGGGCCAATTTTCATGTCTTTGATATCCAAAATAATTAATTACAATTAAAGTACCCATTGAGATGGAACGAAACCTGTTTAAGCACATTCCCCATGTAATTTTGTGTACGTGTACCCAGTGGCGCAACCAGCAAAAAATGCTTGGGGGTGGGGGGGTCACATATTGAAAAAAGACAGTTTGACAGTCTTTTTTGTAACTTAATAACGTAAATTATGTATTGATGATTTGGCCTCGGGGGTGGCTCATGACCCCCCCTCCCCCCCTTCCCGGTTGCGCCACTGCGTGTATCAAATTTCACGTTATTTGGTTGTCTGGATCTTGAGTTTTAAGGGAACAGACAGACAGATAGCAAATGCGTCTTATAAGTATAGAGAAGTATTGCCATCTACCGAATGACGGCAAATGTAATTTTTAAAGAAAATACAATTATTTATTATCTTTTCATAAATTACTTTTTGTTTATTGAGTTTCCCGTTTCCGGTTTCATATTCATCATCATTCATGATAATTATCAGTAATTTTCTGATCTAATTTCACTATTAAATTTGTAAACAAACTGACATTACGAATCAGTTGACGACAGAAGTGCTCAATGTTCATTTTTATCTTTTTTAATATATTATTTTTTAATAATATCGATTAAATACTTGCTACAGAATTACTATATTCTATTATAGAATTAAGAGGGTAAAATTTGTCTTTCGGTCATATTTTGTCTTGCCCCTCCTCAAATTTTCAAAGGGGGGCGGCGCCGCCCCTCCTTGAATTTTGGCTTGCCCCCCCCCTTAAAATATTTCGTTCCGCCGCCGGTGCCTATACCTTAATATTCTTCTCTTCCGTGGCAAATCATGTGACTTTAATATCTGATAAAAACAACATCAGAGCTTAAACCAAACAAAAAAAAATATGTTAAGCATAAGTTATTAATGACTGGGGGGGATCAGAGGTGTGCGGATCTTGAAATTTAGAGTCCGCGTCCGTCCGCGGATTTCTATCAATGATCCGCGTCCGCATCCGCAGAATCTTACAACATTGGTCTGCGGACCAGTCCGCGCGTCCGCATAGCTGAAATTTAGCTGTTTAAATGACTTGAAATTTTTTTATGGTAACGCTAAAGAAGATCCGCGTCAGTCCGCGAGTCCGCAACTTAACCATACAATGCGTCCGCTGTCAGTCCGCGGATTCGGAAAAGTCTGCGGATCTGCGTCCGCAAGCGGACGCGTCCGCTGTCCGCTCATCTCTGCTGGGGATGTGTAGTTGTAAGATATCTATTTCACCCTTTTCTGAAAACGCTTACGTTCTTTTGACTTTGTACGTTTTCCCAGCTTTCTGCACACTAAATTTAAAACCATCTCGCGTATAATTATTATTATTTTACAAACCTGTCCATCAAACCGCCGTGTGTTTTATTAAACCTTCAGCTAATCGATTATTAATTCCTTCAGTTTGGGTGGTAAATCCACCTATCCAATCTTTCACACGCGCGCGCGCACTTTCCCTACAACCGCCTGGGGCATTTAGCTGCGTATAATGGACCAATCAAATGATAGCATCAGTCAACGCTATGTAAGACGGTTGTCAAATTCGCTAAGCTACTGGTAGCTTATAGAAACCTACATTTTTTTTATTCATGGACTTCCTTTTTTAAATTTGTTGCTCTAGTAGTTTTATGTCACTTTAAAATGCATCGTGTTAGCTGCATACCTAATTATTTGAAAGCTAACAGTTCACACCTCGTGAATCATTCCTTGAAGCTGCCCAGCCTCTGACAGCAAGGGCTGCAAAATTATTTTCTAGAAGAATTATTCAGAAAATATTTTTAATATATCTAGATTACACTAAATTTTTAGTCGATAATCGGAATTGTATATCTAAATGCCGAAATTAAAATGATCCAGGTGTTAATAGTACTTCATTCTATCAAGACTTGTCCAAACATATCTAGGTCTGGATAAAAGATACCCAAGATTGGCAGCCGTGTTCACGCATTAATGAACCTCCAGCCTAGAGCTGCAATTTTCGAAGTTGTAATGTATACCTGGGATTATAAAGTCATTTAGTAATGAAATGCGTGCATGTGTATGTTTCGCTGTGGCTGTGTTCCCTGGTGTGCGGTTTTCCACCCGGTTTGAGCGGTGATTTTTTTCAGTTTTCATTTCACTGGCGGAATGGTGGCTTCATCTTTTCATATTCAAATCAAAATCGGATCTTGAGTTTTATGTTGACATTTCTTTTTAATTTGACTAATTAGGCTGTTTTTTTTTTGCGGCGGATTTCTTGTTGAGTTTCGGGGGATTTCTTGCTGAGTTTCGGCGGTTTTCTTGCTGAGTTTCGGCGGTTTTCTTAAAAATATCTGGTAACACTGTGTGTGTGTGTGTGCGCGCGAGCGCGCCTTCGTGCCTGGGTGCGTGACTAGCCATATTCATAGCTGAACGGTGTGACAATGTTGACTTTATAAATGACTGACAGTTTACTTTCTGAATACATGAAGTTAAGAATGGCGTAACCTTGTTAACAGTTAGACGTGTGTGACAGTTTGTTGTTTTTTTTTTAGCACAGCGGAGCGGCGACAGAGCGCTGCTGATTGACATTTACGAGACGCCTTGACTCGGACAAAGTAGCACACCACTATTTGCAAATGTAGCACAAACTCTACAATTTGTTAAAATTGTATCATTTTGCGGTACTTGAAAAAAAAAAGTAGCGAATAGAAGCACAGTGTGCAAATGTATTTCAAAGCACTCTGCTATACCCGATGTCTACCCCTAAGGCAGGGACCCCGATTAGACTAGTCTTTATGTTATCTTGTTGCGTAACTTTTAGTGCCCCCCTCCCCGGGCGGAAAAAATACCGCCCATTGTACGTGCACTAAAGTACTGAAGTAAGGCAGATTTCAGCCCCCCCCCCCCCATATTCACGCTAAAGACACGCCACTTACTGCATATGGATATGATACAGGGACCTTAAACTACTTACTGCATATGGATATGATACAGGGACCTTAAACTACTTACTGCATATGGATATGATACAGGGACCTTAAACTACTTACTGCATATGGATATGATACAGGGACCTTAAACTACTTACTGCATATGGATATGATACAGGGACCTTAAACCACTTACTGCATATGGATATGATACAGAGACCTTAAACTCTTAATGCATATGGATATGATACAGGGACCTTAAACCACTTACTGCATATGGATATGATACAGGGACCTTAAACCACTTACTGCATATGGATATGATACAGGGACCTTAAACTACTTACTGCATATGGATATGATACAGGGACCTTAAACTACTTACTGCATATGGATATGATACAGGGACCTTAAACCACTTACTGCATATGGATATGATACAGGGACCTTAAACTACTTACTGCATATGGATATGATACAGGGACCTTAAACTACTTACTGCATATGGATATGATACAGGGACCTTAAACCACTTACTGCATATGGATATGATACAGGGACCTTAAACCACTTACTGCATATGGATATGATACAGGGACCTTAAACTACTTACTGCATATGGATATGATACAGAGACCTTAAGCACTCAGAAAAATATTGATATATATTATAAAAGAAATGGATGATTGTGGACAACTAGTGCAGCTATTGTTACGCAAAGTGTTTTTTTTTTGTCCCAGTCCCGCTAATATGAGCTACACACTGTATAAATCACGTCACTTGTCTGCCATAATACAAGTGTGTACATAATGTATGTCCTACTTGTGTACATCTCTTTATTGTCAACACATTTCTCGTCTCCTGCTGTCAGTGTGTCACGGTCGGTTGGCGCGCACATTAATAAGTACCACGAGACAGTCGTAGTATTTAAAATATAAAAAAAAACGCACCTTCCCACATATTTACCTCGTGTGTTTGTGTGTGTGTGTATGTGTTCGCACATGCGCGTGTTGGTGTGTTCTCGCGTAGTCACTTGGCTTAGCAAAAACATTTTATTTCCCGCCCTCCTGTAAAAAAAAAAATGTCCAGTGTGGCATTGACATACAAAATGGCGTTGGGCTGGATGGTCGTGAGTTGAAGCGGTAAATAATCGTCTGCTGTTGGTGATGAATTTGCCAGCAGATGTAAAAGTGTAGAATGGTTGAAAGAGCATACATAATTTGAAAGAAGAGTCCCTTGTGGGGGAGGGGGGAGGAGAACAAAAAAGAGGGCCAAGTAGCTATAGTAAAATTTAAGTTCCCATCAGGACAGACGAAGTGTGGGATTCACTTGTTCCTGTAGCCACGTTCTTTAAAGGGATTGTGTGGTTACCACAACCAAAACGCCCAGCAGACTTTACTTCACCAAATTCCCCCCTCCCCCCGGTGCTCACCGAAGATCGATGCCTGGGTCCCAGGCATATTGGCGTTAGCTCCCTGGTAGAGGTATGCTTAAAACAAGCTGACTGCATGACACGGTTAAATGGCAGACAGAGACCTGGTTGAAATGGGTCCCAGGCATATTGGTGTTAGCTACCCTCCCTGGTAGAGGTATGCTTAAAACAAGCTGACCGCATGACACGGTTAAATGGCAGACAGAGACCTGGTTGAAGCATGGCAAACGCCTAACGTCAGGGGGTTACTGGTTTTGAACATTAAGTCATGGATATGACTAGGGTACTTGCAGTCAGATACGTTGTCAGGTGTTTGTGGAGGGGGGGCGGGGCCCTAGACAGAAACTTGCATAAATGTTTGGGGAGGGACCTTAGGAAAATAGTACCTTTGGGGTCTTATTTCCATGAGATTTAAAATGAGTCAATACCTAAAGGGGGGGGGGACTGTTTTTTGCCTTGGGTGAGCCCTCCGCTGTCACCTAGTTTGCCTATTGCTATGAACAGTTCTGCCGAATATGGCATTATGCTAGTTGGTTTCTCTCTCTCTCCCCCCCCCCCTCCATTGATATGCCCTTTTGTTTTAATGCTTCTAGTCTGATCTTATGATAGTTTATTGCTGCAAGTTTGGGAAGGGTTCCATCAAGATATAGGGGGGGAGGGACTTATTTTTCTGTTTTGTGACTATTTCCCGTCTTTTTCCCGTGGACTCGTTAATTATTTACAGTGATTCACTCATTTACTTAGAACACTGTATATTTGGATTTATTTAAACTCATCACCTTCCCAGCCACTCTTAGAGCCACCATACTTTAATGATCATTGATAACATTGATTGGCTGTCCCGGTGTTGAAATGCCCTAAAGTCTGTGCTCTAATCTACACTTGACACGTGTCTCGTAACTTGGACATAGTTGTCATATTGTTTATCTTATTGTGTGACATGGTTGAAACCATGTTTGGCTTGACCTGACAATAATCAGCTTTCACGACTCTTTTTAGATTATCTCTAATAACGAGGTGTGCGTGTGTGGTTTTCTTTGATGTACCCGTGAATTTAGCATTGGCGGGTGCATTAGGACATCCAAATCTCTTTAATTCTTAATGTCATGAACTAGACTTTTTAAATGAAAGATCGTTATCCATAAAATGAACAGTGGATACAAACAACAAACTATTCCGCGCTAGTGGTTTACGGAGCACGTGAGGCCTTGCTGGATAAAAAGTCTTTTCATACGGAGTATATTTTGTGTTTATAAACCATGGCAACAGCGGCTGGTCCGAGGCGGAATCTATTCAGTCTCCAGCCTCTGGACGCGGAGACCAAAAGTCCCCTGTTTCAGAGACGCAGGGTGGCCGTGGAGGAGGACACCGGTCACGAGACCAGTATAGTGAACTTAGAAGAAGACATCAGGTTGGTACTGCAGCCAGGAGTGGGGGCTACACACCTTACACTGAATCACAGCTGCCTTTATATTTATTATTATTATCATCTGTTGTTGTTTTGGTAGCTCATCATCAATGTGTAGAGTTTTTTTTTTAAATGTGTGTGTAGGGGCCCTTGTGGATAAGCAAATCAAGTGATAGCAATGAGCCCCCCCCCCCACAGCTACTTACAACCTAATGGCCCTTAAATATCCCTGATATATAAAGCTAGGGGCCTTGATCATCCCTGAATCTCTACCTAAACCCTCACCCCAGTGGCATAGTGAGCTTAGCTCGCGCCGGCGCACAATACATTTTTAGTGGCGCCCCTTTGTGAATAGTTCCAGGGGCATGATGCCCGTCCCTCGCTACACTACTGCCTCCTCACCCCAGCTGTGTATACATCTGATGATGGTAATTAGAAAGCGTGACATTATCAGGTTGTGCTGTACACACATCTGTTAGTTTATCAGTGATTTTGTTTTATTTTATACCTCTCACTTGATGTGTGCATTCTTCTTTTTTTAAAAAAAAGTGCATTTATTTTTTATTGACAAAAAAAAACAGAAGAAGACAAAAAAAAAAAAAGCTGCTTTTAACTGTTGGATAAAAAAATAAAGTGTTAGTTTTAATAAAATAATGAGTGTGTTTTGTTGTGTCTAGTATATTTATAGTTGTGCAGAAAATAGTTCATTTGGCTAATTCACCAATGACCAAAATTACCAATTATTTTGAATATGTTTTTTTTTTAAAACTCAAGCCAAGATATTGATTCAGTTTTGATTACTTTCATTTTATCATAATACTTTTCATTGTTATGACAACATAGACAAATATCACAGCACAGATATAGAGAATATCAAAAGGCTGAAAAATCCCTGTCATTCCAGCATACTCAAAACATAGAGCAGGTTATTGTGATATATCTGTGATGGGTTAAGCTACCCACAGCATGCTAGTTTCATTCATCATTCATATGCTTGTTCCTGTACTGTTACCTTGCTAAATGTATAATTCAAATGCCTGTGTGTTGTATACAACAAAAAAAGGGCAGCAGGTGTTTTGCACATATTTGTGGTAACTGTTGTAGATGTGTTGTTGTCTTGTTGTTGTTTTAAATGTACTTTGTTAAAGTACAATTGGCTGACCTTGTCCCAAGCCCCCCCCCCCCCGTGTCACATGTGATGTAACCAAAAGCAATCCAAGGCTGTCACAACTTGTTCAGACAGGGCCACTAAGAGAAAATCCCAGCCACTAACTTAGCAGTGTCAGGATCCCTAATACATGTACAACCTTCTAATTTACACACATTAGTGTGAAATGTTATTATTTAGCTCTAACAATTGTATATTAGATATTTATATTTAGATAAGCAAAGACATTCTTACGGATAGACAAGCTAGGCTACTGCCTTGGGCCACCACATCGAAGTATTAAATCTGATTTTAAGAGGGGCCTGCCAGCTACTTTTGCTCATAGCCCCCAAAATATTTCTGAAATTCTCTGCTTAAGGCTCTCCAAATACCTAAGAACGGCTCCGGGTACAGGTTTAAATGTGACAAAAGTTTTATAGTTTTTATAGATAAAAAATTATGAGACACATTGTGCCTAGTAGCCACCCTTGAGCCATGGAGCAATCTGCTGGCTCGACCCTCCTCTCTTCATGAAACTTTGACCAGAAATGTGCTTGTGAAAGAAAATATAACTGAAATGATCTTATATATCTTTTATAAATGATGTAATTACTAATTTCTCATTACCATTTTAATACAATAGTCTTATATAATTGCTTAAATAGTGCTTATTCTTTGGTTTTTTTATTTTAAATCATTGGGTGAGCCAAATTTAAAAAAAAAAGAAAGCTTGTTCATTTAGTTTTTTTTTTTCTATCGTGTTTGTGAAAATAATGTGAATAATTAAAAACCTGATAAAATGTCGTTGAAAATGCTTGTCGTAAATTTGAATTCTGAATAACTTTTCCTTTGCAGCAGACAAGTTTTATTATTGAGCTTCAAAGATCACCCATGCAACATCTTTCATGACAAACTTATGTTTATTAATGCTTATGATTATTTATTTTATAATCCTGAAGCTGTAATCACAAATGCTGAAAGGTCTAACCTGGGATATTTTTGTATACTTTCAGTGCCACCATGTCTCTGGGCAACGCCGTCTGCCAGCGTTGCAATGAAGGATTCAAGATGGACGAACAGATTGTCAATTCCAGTGGACTCTGGCACACATACTGCTTTGTGTAAGGACAGACTCCTTTTTTTTTTTCCCTTTTTTTTTAAACTTGTGTATATCTTTGTGTGAGAACAGATTCCTTATTATTTCCACTTGTGTTTATCCTGTGATGGCTGCCATATAAAATTTACATCTCTTACATCAAGGCCTGTTAGTATTTCCTTGAAAAAAAAATATTAAAAGAAAAAAATACAAGTTGAAAATAAATCTTTCAAACATTTTCAAAAATACTTTTTTTTTTACGTATGCTAAATAGAGAAAAAAAAAATATTTTAGTTTTACAGTTAGCAACTTAAATAATATCCTAATCATTGTTTTATATTTGAAAAAAAAAATAACTTCAAATTTTATATTATTCAAAGTTATAAATGGTTTTAAAAAGGGTCTGAAACTTGACGGCAAATAAAATAAAAGTGATTGGAAACTTTGTGCCCTCGTGTGTTTGTGTGGAACTTATCAACAAATCAGCCACACTGTTCTAGAACTGCCATGGGTTTTAGAGCCCAATTTATGTGGCTTAGAATGTAGCTCAGAATACTTGTCCGTTGATTTAGATGACTTGCTATTATTTCGATAAATTAATGGGCACTGTATCATTTGTGTTCGCTATATGCACACTTTAAATACATATAAACCTGATCATTTTTATGACACTGTTCACATGCTATATAAGTGATGGGGGGGGGATGCATGTTTTTGTCATAAAATCTTTTATTTAGGGATGCGTGGGTGTAATTGATGTCCTTTGATGAAACATCTTACTAAAATATACTTTTGAAAATCATTCTAATCCCAGTTAAATTAACATATTTTCTTCATTCCTTTTATGCCCCCCTTAGAATAACCTTCTCCCATGCACATTTAAGATGTCATCAGTCCAAAGGTTATCTCTAAAATAAATGTTAAAGAGGCTGCTGATTCAGCTTTTCAAAATGAAAATTAGCTAAATCCTGAAAATTTAAAATAAAACTAATCATCTAAATAAGTATGACATATTTGTTCAAAGTTTGGTAACTCCTTGTTTGTGGATTTCTGTTGGCTAGAAAAGTTACAGCCACATACAAACAAACATTGTTTCATTTTTATATAGATTGTTTTAACGGGGTGGGGGATGTGGTATTTTAAAAAAAAAATGTGCATTATATAATACTTGAGCCTATGACCTTATCATTTGAATTTAATGGCTCACAATGCTCACCACAGGTGTGCACAGTGCTTCCAGCCTTTTCCAGAAGGAAGATTCTTCGAGGTAATTTTTTTTTTACTTATTTGAATATGGTGAATTAAAATTTTTACATTTTAAAATATTTGTGACCATATTCTCATATATTTAGTTTGCTTTTTTAATAAACACAAATTAAACATACATTTTATTGACTCAAATCAGTCAATTATTCCTATGTTCATTATATCACACATTTATAATAGTTTTCTTACCCAAAACTGTTGATATCATCTTTAGCTCAGCTTTATAAATTGTGTACTTAGTCAAAAAATTACAGCACTTGTAAAATGTGCCTGCTAGACAGCAGAGAAGTAACTTATTTATTACTGATTTACTTCTACAGTTTGAAGGCAGGAAATACTGTGAACATGACTTTTGTGTATTGTTTGCACCAAGTTGTGGAAAATGTGGTCAGTTTTTATATCAAGTCCTTTTTTGTTTGTTTTTTAAAGAAGAGCATGTAATTTATTTAGTTGAAAAAAACATTATAGACACATACTCATACCAACCGCTGTGGACATGAACCCCCCAATGTTTCGTTTCCATTATCCAGGAGAATTTATCAGTGGCCGAGTTATAAAAGCCATGAATGCTTCCTGGCACCCAGAGTGTTTTCGTTGTTTCTGCTGTGCTAAAATATTGGCCGACGAGGGTTTCGTTAAAAATCAGGGAAGGTAAATCTTTTTTATCAAATGTTGGTCAATGAAACTTTTTTTTTTATTTAAATGTGCCATAGATTTTTAAGGAATTTGTGTTCATGATTAAGCATATTCTCCAGAACATTTCTCAGAAGATGACATGGTACAGTTTAACCACTAAATCTATAAAAAATAATATGTAGCCCCCCTTAAACCCTCATGTCATTTATTATTTTCCATGATTGCAATTATCTGATATTAAATGCAGATTTTTCCTTTTTTTTTTTTTTAAATGGTTACTGTACACGTCTACTCTTGCCGGATATCATAAATAGATCAACCATAGAAACAGTCAATCTGAACTCGCTGTAGATTTTAAAAAAAAAAAAGTTTGCACCCTACATCAGTATACCTCTAACATTTCGATATTAAGCTATCCGTTGTATGTTTTACGTTAATCTTTAGAAATAAAAAAAAAAATTCATCTCTATGCATTTCTGACTTTGTTTTTGTTTATACTTTGTTTATATTTATCTCAGAGCCCTCTGTAAAGACTGCAATGCAATGGAAAAAGCCAAAGGCCTGGGGAAATATGTGTGTTTAAAGTGCCAGTGAGTTTTACTTTGAACTTAAGATATTTTAGTGATAGCTCTGAGATTTTTTTTTACAAAGACTTATCCCATTTTTAAAAATCTGTTTCAGCTCAATCATAGACGGCGGCCATTTGAAGTGGAAGGGAGAGCCCTACCATCCTTACCATTTCAACTGCCATTCTTGTGGGTGAGTAAATAGGGCACAACTTTTATTCTAATTTGTTGTGTCAATCAGTGAAACTATACATTATTTTCAGTTACGTTTCTTCACTATGTTCTCATTGTAAATTGGTTCAACAGTCATTTTTCGAAGAAAACAGAAAAAGCGATGCGTGTCCCAGAATCAATCCAAACCATGTAGATCCCCCAATTAAAACAGATCAGATGCATTCATGTTGTGCTAGACTCTTCTAAAATGGTTATTTATTCTGTGAATAAAAGTGAAAAGAAGGTTAAAACGACACCAATAACTGTTAGGAGTCTTCAAAGTTTAAAATTCATTTTTCTCCGCTTTTGTTTCATAAGACTATGCCAGTTTACAAAATTGTAAAAAAAATATTTTTTTCATTATCAGAGACCAAAATACATTTTTCGTAATAAGTTTTTCAAGCTGATTCCAAATATATCATTTTTTTTTCTATTGCTTAAATATTTTTAGTTATTGGAATGAAAATGAATTAGCATGCACTATTTTTTATTTTTTATTAAGTTTTAGGAAAAACAATAAATCAGAACTTGAATGAATTGGAATCAGAACAAGTTCCAGAAACCTATAAATTTAGATTTATGGGGTATCCCAGTATCTAAGCATACAATAGATATAATTATGCCCCATCTTCCCATGGACTCCACACATGTCAAATTCACTTAATAACATTTTTTCTGTCATTATCTCATATTTATTCAAAATTGTTTCCATGCCAGGTTAAAAAAAAATTAACAGTTTGCTATCCAACACTTGCTTATTTATCCCAATTACTCATGTACTGATGTAATAACAGTCAGTATATTTTTTTTTTTATTCTTTCACTGAATCAAAATTACATTTAATCTTATTTATCTTTTAATGCAGCATTGAACTGAAGGAAGATGCTCGTGAGAAAGATGCAGAACTTTACTGCCTTCGTTGCCATGACAAGATGGGTATACCCATCTGTGGCGCTTGCAGACGCCCCATTGAAGAGAGGGTGGTTCATGCTCTAGGGAAAACTTGGCATGTCGAGGTGAGCTCATCACATTTCAACATTATTTATATGTACTTCTAAGGGGGGGACGAACCTTAGTGAGAACCTCTGGATTTGTTCAGGTCCTGCTGAAAGTTCCAAGTCCACCCAGCTATGGGTTCCTGACATAAGTAGAGGAAGAAAAGGCTACTGGGTACTGTTCTAGCCTCACAATCTCTCTTTATGCCGTGGTAACTGAATCAGATGAATTCTACACCTCATCTGCTCCAATGAGCTAAATAGAATGTTTTCTTTCAGAATTGCCTCAGATGCTAAGGTTGCAATATTTATTTTTACATAATTTTTTTAAGGTTGCAATATTTATTTTTACATAATTTTTTTATTTCTTACTGATGTGTTTTCCCCATTCACAGCATTTTGTTTGTGCCAAGTGTGAGAAACCATTTTTAGGCACTCGGCATTATGAGAAGAAAGGCTTGGCATATTGCGAGATTCATTATCATCAGGTTGGTTGTCATTGTTTGGCTTTGTCCTTGAATAATTTTGTAGATTACTTTTGACAATTGTAGAATTGAGAAAAAAATACAATTATATTCTTGTTGGAATTTCTAACTGAAAAATTTTGAGATGAAAACTTTGTCATAAATATGTTCAATGGAAATTTTTTTTTTCTTTCAGCTGTTCGGTAACATTTGCTTTGTTTGTAATAACATCATCAACGGCGATGGTAAGTTTAAGATTATTCTATTACCATGACGTAAGACTTAAGTAGAAATCTTATTAAGATTCTATAAAATCACAAAAAACAGTTATCAATACGTTTACAAAACTAATTGGTGATTAATATTTTAAATTATAGTCTTTTGTTAAACATCTATCTCTTAATAAGCAAGTTATTTACCATTGGTTTTTTTTTTTTAACACCACTAAATCTGAGAATCATTAAGGGATTATATGAGATGATCTAAACAGGATTAGTCAGGCTTATGTTTTTGTTTTATTCCTTTGAGGCAACACTTATTATTTTTTTAGTCAATTTTTTTTTTATTCTGTGAGGAATTTTTTTTTTTTCAGAGAATATAATTAATAAAACAATTAAAAAAACTTTTTAGTAAATAATTTAGCTCCTTAAAAAAAAAGTTTGACCATGACTATCGGCTTTTGATTTCAGTATTTTAGTGCATTCAACAAGGCCTGGTGTGTCAACCATTTCGCTTGTTCCATATGTGACAAGAAAATGAGTCAAAAGTAAGTCTGCTAATTACTCAATTAATATAAATTAAAAATGTATCTTCCTGTGACCGACTAACTTTTTTATATCATAATTTTTTTATGTATAAATAGTTCATGCAATCTTCTTTACGTACCAATGAAAAAAGGGAATGTAAATAAACAAACTATGAACAAGTTTTCTTATTGTTGCATAGGTTTTTGTTTTTCTCTAATATCTATGATGTTAAGTTCTGTTTTAATTTCTTTTAATTAATTTTTGAGTTATGAATGCTAAATAAATTTATTTTATAAAAAGTTCATGACATGTATCCGATTTCTTTGTCTTTTCCTTTTTTTTTTTTGTTTCATATTTCTCATTATTATTAATTAAATATTTCCATAGACTCTTCGCTGAATCTTAGTCATTTTGTTTCCAACACTAAATAATTTTTGAGTGAACAAAAACCCCCTATTATATATTATGGTTGCATTTTAAAATGATTTCACTTTTTAAAATTATATATCATATTACAAAGCAGCTCAAAAACATTTTAATTTTTTTTTCACTTTCCACTCAGAACCAAGTTTTTTGAATTTGACCAGAAACCTGTTTGCAAGAACTGCTACGATAAGTTTCCTGGTGAACTGAAGAAAAGGTTAAAGAAAGCCTATGACGAAGCCATGAAATCAGGGAAATCAACCTAGGCTCCACAGCACATAGTTGTTTTGTAATTTTTTTTTAAAGTATTTTCTAATAAAGCTTCATCATATACTTGCATGCTTAGACCGTGTGTTCAGACTGTAGTTAGGTTCAAATACTTCTCGTTTTTTTTTTAAATAACTGTGATATGTCACATCTCTGCTGAGATCCGCATTTCATTAACAGCAAAAGTCAAGCGGATGATTATGAGGAACTAGTGCCTAATATGTCACACATATAACATAATACGTAGCCAAGTGACTGCAGGAGAAAAGCTCTACAATTGCTTGAGCTGGTTGTGAAGTTGATGCTGAATTTTACAGTCCCAAATTATTGAATGTATAAACAAATTATCTGTATTTAACAAGGTGTATGCCCTCATACTTTGTTCGTATTTTACACTTTAATATCCTTTTTTGTCATATTAAGGCTTAATTTTTTTCTTTATGAAATTGCGCAGTTACAGTTTACTGGAAAAAATGTATTGTCCACCGACTTTATAAAGCAACAACATTGATTGGGTAAGCAACTTCACCCCACGAATTAAGAGTGAATCACGTTTGCTGTTTACATAGGATTTTAACAATTGCTGTTTAAAAAATGTGGTCCTGTTTTGTTTTTTTCAATCATGGTGCTAATTTTAAATGTTTTTTTTTATATTAGAGTTTGAATCCCTCTGGCATATGGGCATACTCAGTTTAGTTTTATAGGCGACAAGTCTGGAGACAAGTCATTATTACGGGCAATGACTTATCTGTTGTGTTCTTTAAGATCTGTAGGGATATAGTAACAATATTTGAGCTCTAGATAACAGGGGAGACAATTGTGTTGAAAAAAGATGAGATTAGTTTTTACACACCTGTTGTCCCCCCTTGGTAAACTAAAACAGGTAGACAGTTAAAAAAAAACCCGGCAACCCTCAGTACTTGATGTGTAAAATATTTTTTAATATACTGGATAATCAAAGATTTATATATTCCGTATGTATTCCAAGGAAAATTAGCACATTTACTGTATTTTAAAGGGGGGGGGGATGTGAAAAGAAAACAAAATTTTATTGCTCGCCAACTAAATAAAAATACAGTACAGATGGCTCTACAGAATTTCTATTCAATGTTAATACCTGTAAAACTAAACAAATTTGAAAATGTGCTCAATGATATTCTAACAAGAATACTAAAGGATCCGGATTTTTGAATGTCTACCTGTAGAACATTAGTAAGTTTATTTCATAACTGTATTTTGCCCTATGTTTTCTCATGTGTAAAGATATATATGTTAGTTATGCTACCTTTGGCTGTTGTTTTGTTTTTTTTCAACATGGAAAGCAATGATGATGTAAAGAACATAATTCAAAATGCATGTATCTGATACATGTGCTCAGCATTGGCACCATCATTTTTTTTTTTTTAAATCAGCTGAAGGAAAAAAAAAAAGTTAAAATATTTTATCTACCCCACGTTACTTACACGACTTTCAATATCCCACTGCTTTGGTGGTAAGTGTATTCTGTTCATAATTTATGGGCTCAAATTTTATTTTTCATTAAATCTTGGAATAAGCCCAATAACTTTCACTCTGGTGTTTGTTCATGTTTGCCTTGCAGTTTCTGTACCCTGAAATTTAATTTACATTGTGTTTAAGTTTTGCAGCATCAAACTTAAAGACGGCAAAGTATAAATTCAGGGAGTAGGTGAATTTTAAGGCAATCATAAAAAAACTGTTAATTTATTTTTGTAGCCTTCATCTTAATTCGTTTGTATGCAATTATTTATGTACTGTAATATATTTATATCTAAGGTCGGGCTTACTAGACCAGCTTATTTATTATTATAATGATATATATTTTCAATGCAGTTCTTGTTGTATTTCTCAAAAGTGTACTTCTTTGCAATATTGTAACCCCTTTTAAAAAAAAAAGTCAATTATTTATTTCTATGATTTAGAAATGCTGCATTAGTTTTATTAATTCGGAACCAAAGAAATTTTCTACTGTTCAAACATTTTATTACAGCGTTTATACGGCTGTGTTTTTGTAACCTCTTTGAACTCATCTATCTTATATGTATATCTGGGGGGGGAGCCAACAGGAAGTCGATGGGAGCCACACTTAGGGTTTACATGTACAGGTGCACAGTAAACAATTTGTCAAAATTTAGCGAACAAAAGTGGTAGCCTTAAAATACTCATAGAAAAGATTTAACAGCAGCTCTAAGAAACCCCCCCCCAATTTGGCCACTAGCCTGATATATGTTTTAAAATATATATATATATATATATATATAATATAATATATTAATAGCCTCTGTAAAACCTTTGGCATAGAGTTATATCTTCTCTTAGTTTGGATCAGCAGGTTATTTTTTGTTTCAGGCAGATCCGATTTTTTCATGATTTTTATTACTGTTGTTTACCTTTGACGATTTTAAACTGGAATACTGTTGTATTAATTCTTTACTTTCATTTAACACAGAACCCACACCGCTATTATTCCTGTAGATGTTTCATAAACAGTTTAAGAAGATCTTGCTAAATAGTATCATGAATAGTGTGCTCAGATTTATGACGGGTTCTTATTGTACTTTGCAGAGCTCTTCTTGCCTATTTTTCTTTTCTTTGAGTTGGGGGGGGGGGGGTTAGGCCAAGTTAAAATACTCTTAAGGTCTCTACTGGCTAATCTTTGAGTCCTTACTAATCCTAGACAACAACCTCCAGAAAAAAAAAGAAAAACCTCCCTCTGGTGATCTCCCCTCCTTAGAAGTTAGTGGCCCTTGACCACTAACTAGAACTGTTCTGGTGCCCATAGTTAGTTTTCCTTTGGTGCATTGCTAATCAAAGTTTATACATCATCAAACACATAGATTGCTAATCAGCTTAGGTTTACATCAACACTTAGTAAGAGTCTATCAAGCATTGCAGTGTCATTGAGTAGAAATAATGAAAGCACTGGGTCGGGTTAAGTTGAAGACAACCGGTGTGTAGAAGTGATACCTTTAGTTTAGATTATAATTAGAACTTTTTTTTTTTTTTTTTTTGCTTGTTCTATACATTTAACAAAAAACAAACAAAATAAAACACTGTACAAGTGGAATAAATTAAACCGATTAAAAAGAATGTCTTTTTTATTATTTATAGGATAATTGTAGGTTGTCTTTTTGTGTTTGTGTGTTGTTGTTGCTTGTTCTGAAATATCCAATTTTTTTTGTTCTTATTCTTGTAAATTGGCCCGACATTTACAACCATGGATAATTTATGTTGTTTTTTTTTTTTTCACATTTTATTTACTAAAGTTTTATAGAAAAAAACTCAGATTTCTTAGACTTTGATGAGTGATGTCCTCGTAAGGATGAGATGAAATCTCTTAGATCCTATAAACCACTAATGGAACGCTTTTTTGCTGTACCCTTCTTTTTCATCCCC
>JAGDYQ010000018.1:3927235-3972687 GCA_021962125.1 Bulinus truncatus
TAATTGCTATAACCTTTTAAAACAAAATCCCCCCCCGGGTTTATGAATGAAATGTATTGAATGGGAGGTCAGGGGTCGCAGAGAGGTCACTGTGAAACGTATCGCCAGCAACGTAGGAACGAACATGGCCAGTGTTGATGTGCATGGGGGGGGGGGGGAGGGGGGTTAAAGGAAGGAAAACATCACCCTCTTTAGCTGGTTTAAAAAAAAATAAATAAAACTTCAACCTTTTGGTTGAGTCTACAGCGATTTAAAAGCCCGCGCTGTTCACTCGACCAGAACCACGACGTCCTCTGCCAGCTATCAGTTTGACGCCTTCCCGCCCTCCCCTTTTTTTTCTCTCCTTTTACCTTACCCAACCCATCTCGCGTACATTCAGCGTGACGGGTATAGTTGGCTGACACCGAAATAAAAATGTATTTGGAAAGGGAGGTAAGGTGAGGGTTCGTATTTGAAACTGTATAAATAATGAATGGAATGCATTCAATGTAAAAACCTCTTTTTTAAAAAATAACCCCACCCCACCCACAGCCAAGTTTTCGTCTCCCAGCGCACCAAAGTTTTAATGCTGGGAACTGAATATCAACTAAGACTGGCAGCGGTTGTCAAGATTCTGTGTTACTGTCATCAAATGTGCTTTATATGTTACACACCCTGTGTACATTGACATCACATACGTATCATTATTTCATCATGATTTATAGATAGTGTGTGTTGAACTTCCGTGCTGCTGTTTGCAGCAGCAGCCAACGCCTGGGCCCCTTTCTTATTAGTTTCACGTCTGACGCTTCTAAGTGCCCGCACGTGCCTGGCAACGGTCACCGAGCCCCTTGTGGCCCTAAAAAAAAAGGTCACTCGGCGGACAGTTCGAGAACCTCTGGCGTAGACAACAATTTAAAAACGTGGGAATAACTAAGAATAATGTGGAGAATCTGGGGACACTATCAATATACCCAGGGCCGGATTTACAGAAAGGCTGACCTAGGCCGTGACCTTTGCCCCCCCTCGAAATAAGGGGCCCCAAAATGTTCAATAGTATACAAAAATATAAAAAAAACTTAGCAATATTTTTTTTTCAAACTGGGGCCTCAAAAATTTTTGATGACCGAAGGCCCCTAAGATTGTAAATCCGGCTCTGAATATACCGACATGCGAGGTGGACATCATAGTGATCAGACTGTAGATGTTCCCCGAATGAGATCCGCTGATAACTTTTTATAGCCCGAGTCGAAATGTGGGACGAACTAGAGTTTGGATAAACATACAACGTACGGAATGCAATGCCGTTGTATAATATATAGTCGTTTGTTTGATGAAACTGTGTTGATAAATTATTCAACTTCTCGCAAATTTGCTACTTTTTTTTAACGCCATGCGCTACCTAAAATACAATTCCTGTAATTTAATTGCTTTACAAAGTTAAAAAGGTTAATTTGTATGCACTTCTTTTTGCTACATTTTTTTTTACCTTTTTGTGCTACTTTGGTTCAAACTTTTCAAGCAACACTGTGAGAGGGGTGAATTGGGGCGTGAAATGCTTCAGCAAAGCTTACATTTTTGTGACATACAGACATGGTCTATTTGCAAAGGATTGCCGCTACTTAAAAAAAAAACTGATTGTCAAGTCAATGCATAAATTAAAAAAAAAAAATGTTTTTATCGTGATCAAACTATCACAGGCGTATCACAGGAAAAGGTCAATGCTCTATGTTGCACACACCACTTGATAAGACCATTACCCAGTTTAACAGTTCAACCCTTGATGTGATATAACCTTTTGTTATTCACACCAGTCATGGGGGTCATCTCTATCACGTAACAATCACGCTAAAAACGGAAAGCGACAGGTAGAACAAAAATAAAAACTTTCTGTGCTGAAATTAAAAAAAAAAACGAGGGGGGAAAAAATGACATTTCAGCAGAAGTTAATGTTATCATTTAAAAGTGCACTTTATTGCTGTGTGTTTTGTTTTTGTTTTGTGTTTTTTTCTCATCCTTGACGTCTGCTTCATGGGAGACACTCAAGAGAAGATAACTCGGACAGTGAAGAAATAAAATTTTAAAAAAAGTAATAGGATAAGTCTAGAGTTGAAATGTGCTATATAGTTCAAATATTTCAGTCTTGCAGACCAGACACCTGTCTGTATTCCCGCCCACGGGTTCAAAGAGTGAAACGAGATGAAGGTTTCTAGTTTGAAACTTGTCTGCAGATCGGCAGATCTTATGGATATGCGAACTAACCGAACTTGACCTAGTGCCCCCAATGCTTAATTAAGGGAACACCCATTGTTGTGACTTTTATTTTAACTCGACACCGGTTGTTGTGACTTTTATTTTAACTCGACACCGGTTGTTGTGACTTTTATTTTAACTCGACACCGGTTGTTGTGACTTTTATTTTAACTTGACACGGTTGTTGTGACTTTTATTTTAACTTGACACCGGTTGTTGTTGTTGTTGTTTTTACTACTATAGCCATTAAGAATGTTCCTTTGCAAAGAGCCTCCAAAAGTATCCATTAATTACGTCAACAAAATTGGGAGGAGGGGGGGGTCAGAAAATTTTTGACAATTGTTGACAAGGGGGAGGGGGGGAGGTCAAGAAAAGTTGACGTCAACAATGTTACTTTTTTTAAATTTAATATAATTACTTAATAAATAGGAAATTTAAGCAGCGTTTGTAGTCCTGTGTTACACAATCGCTTAACATTCAGTATTTTAATTAAACTTAACTACATTCCTACTAATTTTGCCACATAAACATTTTGTAAGGCACCTTTTTTTTTGGGGGGGGGGGGGGGGGAATCAAATGTTGACGTAATTGTATAGGGGGGGTCTCTGGAAGTTTGACAAGGGGGAGATAAAAATCGCCAAAAATTTGTTGACATACATAATGGGCAGCTCCTTTACAAAAGAGTGGTCCACTTCCACACAAAAATTTTAATGCCTCTGCTTTTCTGATCTAAAATAAACAAAAACAAAAACAACAAATACATGTATTATGTTCAACTGGAGTAAGAATGTCAACAAAATGGCCGCCTGCATTCGAAAATGAAACCGAAAAATGGGCGGAGCTGCCAAAGACAAAAAAAAAATCCCTGTCCAAATATTCTCTCCTAACCTGCACTGATAACAAAGAAGTAAAAGACACATTACCGTCGTGTGGTCACGGCGTAACATTTCATATTTTTGTATTCCGACACTGTGGTCAGCGGAGCGTGAGCACAGAGCGTATTCAGCTCGTTCAGTCTGTATTAAAGTGACGCTCTTAGTATTTTACGGGCCCTGTGTACAGATATTGGCATGCTTATGAAGGCCCTAAACTAAAAGAACCTGTAGGGGGGGCCCTAATGCATTCAAATACAGCTCATCATCATTTTAAAAAAGTCACATTAATCTGCACAAAAAAAGCCCCCCCCCCCAAATCCAGAGGCGTAACTAGGAATTGGCGGAGTGGACGGTTCAAACATCATGCGGTACTTACTTTGCAGCCAAAGATAGTGGCATTATCAGTTGTTATTATCGACACGGAATAGTTCGCCTGTGTCAAAGTGTCTTACGTTCGTTCATCGCCATATCGTCACTACTTTATTTTAGGTTGCATCAAATACTGTAATACATGCAGTAATAGGTAATAGAATTATACGTATTTTCGTGAGATTTTGACAAAGCATATGAGACCTTGTCCCACATTTTTATTATCTACTTGACCATGAAGTGGACATTTGATCATTCAGTAATGTATAAAAATAGAATAACCTTCCAGTTCATTAGTACTTAAACGATAATGAGATAACAACAACAAAAAAAAATGATCGTTTCAACACCATGCATTGACGAATGTGTATAAAACCCTGTCTCTGTAAGGCGTGCATATTTATCTCTTGATTCTTCATTAAACCAGCAACCTTTATAAAAAAAAAGTTCCCTTAGCCCTAACGGGTCATCGGGGCAGAGGAAGTGTAAAATTCATCTGTTTCTATAACCTCGGGCAAATGCAGGGTTTGTGTGGTTAGCACAACGCACAGCCGGCCTTTACTTCCTCCAACTTAAAGTCAGGTACCCATTTGAAGCTGGGTGGACATGTGGGACGACTTTGCACCAAATTTCACCTGGAAAAATTCCCATGGTTCTCACCAAGGATCGAACCTAGGACTCTCAGGTCGACAGTCGTGTATCTACGCCACTCGGCCATCCGTCCCAAAACCTTTATAGCAATATCGTAATTAGCGATAGAGGCGGCCCGGGGAGAAACTCTACAAATGCAGCCCGCATTACCGCACCAAAAAAAATGCCGCCTCTTGCTGGTGGTAAAAGAAAGAGCCGTCCGGGGCGGGCTACTCTCCTCCACTCCCACCCCCACCCTCTATTCATGCCAGAATGTGTCCCCTCACGGCATCATGAAGTCGTGTGTAACAAGGTTAGCCTTCGACCTTTGGGGAGTGGCAAGTGGCAACTAGAGCAGGGGTCGGCAACCTTTTGAGACGGAAGAGCCAAAAGTTACAATTGACGATTTTTCTCCGTTTTTTTTTTAAGAGCCACTAAAATTGTTGTTTCAGTATTATGGTATTTAATTAGGAGTAGTTATGTTAAATAATATAATTATTATTATTTGCGCATGGAACTGGAAGGCCGCAATACGACATCGAAAGAGCCGCAACATGACATCGAAAGAGCGCATGCGGCTCGCGAGCCGTAGGTTGCCGACCCCTTAACTAGAGCGACCGCCCCATGTCCCGCGCCTGAATTGATCCCCTACGTTACCTATACAAAAATATACAAATTCTAGGCTCCGCATGTGATGGCTTTCCCAAAGTTCCGCACACTGCCCCTCTTCCCCCACTCCCCATTGAAATTCATCCGCGATCCACCGTTGAAAACCTCTTCATTTAAGTCCTTATGTGTATGTAGGGCCCACCTTAAGCCTATCAGACGGAGTGCCCCCAATTTGAGTCCCTCGTGTTTCAAGGGCCGGTCCATAGTATATAATGATACATTTTATAATTGAAAGGCTATAGTATTATAATAGTTAGGGCTTCTTATGATACCCCCCCCCCGGGCGATGCACCACTGGCTGAACCTCCCCGTCTTCTTGTGCCTGGCTCCAGGCTTCCATTTGTTTCTACACACGTCACACTATTTCATACATGGTATACAATGTGTTTTAAAGTCTATATAATATAAAAAAGAAACTCTGCAAATTTCTATTCAAATTAAGTTCTCAGCAATTATAATATTTCATTTTTTTCAAATAAATAGGGCTTTGATTTATTTTAAATTACAAAATGCCTAAAACTAAGTCAAACGGAAGTGAAAAAATAATCGAGAAATTTATTTTTTTTAAATAGTACATTAAAATTATCACTTCGTTCTTATGTGGTAACGTATCTTCAGGTCATTACACAGTCATGCGTACTTAAGACAACACAATAACCAATCATTTAAGTATGACTAATGTACGAGACTTAACTAAAGATGATTCGTGCACTTTATGTGCACATCGCCGTGTGATGAATCAAGTTACATCTCGTTATCTCAGTTGAAACAGTGGTCTGCTTTGCTCTATATCCCCCCCCCCACACAATGACATCATCGCGGGACTTTTAATAATAAAACAAGCAGCATCAGGTGGGTGTGTCATCATAGCACGTGCACGAACGGCGATGTGGTGGGCCGGGGGAGGGGCACTAGACAAAACGAAATGTTCACGTCTGCTTGCCGATTTAGCACGCGTCAGACACAAACAGAGCCGTTTCTTAGAGAACTAGGCCTTCGCCAGTGGCTACCCACTCTGAAAAAGCGCCCCCCCCTCCTCCCCCTCCCCCCTTCCCCCCCCCCCTATGATCCTGCACGATAAAAAAAAAAGTTATGCGGATACACTTATGGTTAACAATCACTGTGGATGTATTGATTACTGATTACCAAGCGTTCATTCAATGACATTCGACAGCTGCTTTCCCCCAATTATTTTTTTTTTTTACTATTTTGAATTGGTTGCGCAGTCTAGCGTAAAAATAAATTGGAAAAGAGTAGGGGGGGGGCAGGGGGGAACAGCCCCGTAGCGTGAAAATTCTACAGCAGGGGCCAGGCATTCGGCAGCATGGGCCAGGCCAATAGCAGGGGGGCATGAAATAAATGTTACTAAGTAGAGCAAACAAGCAGAGGGGGCCAGACAAAATGCAGGGGGACCGGCAACCGTGGGCCACCCCCACACGCTACGGGCCTGAGGGGGGGGGAGGTGGGGGAGTCCTCAAGCCGAGATTCGTTAGCGCATTTTAGTGTGATAAATAAATGCAGAAGTGAACAAAGTTTTACTAAAAGTTCAAAATGTTCAGGTATAATGTGATGTATATATTATCAACAAATTTCTGAATCCATCCCTCGCTAATCTATACACTATACAGCCCCGCCCTCCCCCCCACCTTTTTTTTTAAACTATTTGGTTGGTATCTCTCGATACTCTATCGATCAACAAACCTCTATAAACATAACTGGGACCAGGTTTTTGCAGTGCCCTCTCAACGTTGTCCCCACTGAAGCTGACCCTGCAAATGGCCATCAAGGTGGACATAGATATTCGGTGTCACTTTTTGTTCAAGCCCGAAACACGCATCATCGCTCATAACCAGGGCCGTCTTAACGCACGGGCCTCGACCGGGCACTTTTCAGGGGGGGGGGCACGATTATAACCCCTTACTGATTGATTATTTATATATTCATTATTTTTAATTTGGTTATCAGAACGCTAGTTAGTCCCAGGGCCCTTGTTCAGAAGGCCCAGCACACAACCATACCTCCAGCCACTCTACATGAACAGATGACCAGTGTGCTAAACAGATGACCAGTGTGCTAAACAGATGACCAGTGTGCTAAACGGAGTCTCGTTTCGATGCCTATGGGGTGCCACTGAATATGGTTCAATTCAAGAGAAAACCAATTTAAGACACTGATAAAGATCGTGTTGCTCCAGAATTAGAATTTATTTCCAAGCTGCCAACTATTTTTTTTTTGTAAGAACCATTCAGAACATGTATGAAACAATATCTACATTACGATAAATATATAGCGAATTATATTTAAAAAAAAAAAGGGTTATACCCAAATGACAAAGTAAAATTATCCAGAACTTTTATTTGATAGCATTTTATTATATCCAAATTTATCTAAAAAATATCTAAATCTAGATTTTTCAAAAAATATTCAGATTGGCAGCCCTGATCTATTTCTGTAACATGTGGAAGTGTGTCGCCCTCATTCGACTTAAGCTTTACACCCGAATAGGGAAAATAATCGATTTGTAGCCTGTTGCTACCAAAATTTAAAATTGTGTATTTCGGATGACGTCAAACGAATAAAATTTGGAGAGTAGTTCGTGATTTGTATTAAATAACTAATGACGTCATTAGATCATGCAATCCTGTTTTATTTATATCTTATATTGTCATGTTTCTGAAACAACTAATATTAATGATCACCATTGTATTTTTTTTTGTGACGCATTTTTTTTTTTTAATGCAACAACTTAGTACCGATGTTTTCCCACATTTTATTTATGTAGATCATTCGCTTCTTTTAGGTTTGATAAACATGGCTTTTAAAAAGAATCGTGCACATCCAAACAATTAACAATTTAACAAAAAAGAATCACAGAATATCACGTTCACGCGTTAGTGCAGTTGGTTCTCAGATTCTTACGCTTCGCGACACTCTGAGAAAAGTAGTTTTCGTGACCCACATACGAAAAGAAAAAAAAAACTACGATATATGAAAGTAAACAAAGAGAATGTGCATCTTTTGCTTTGAAGGTTGGCACATTAAAAAAAAAAAGATTGTGTAGCACTTAGAGAAATAGACATACGTGTACGTACATATGGTTTTTTTTTACCCATTAATTATAAATTAACATTTTGTTGCCAACCTACCTGGCATTCGTGCGATATCAGCCCACAAATTTTAGACCCAATGGGTTAGCGGATACGAATTCTAAAACAGACACAAAGAAAAAAAAAACCTTTTCAAAACAGTCAACTTCCTTTACACTAATCCCCTCTGGCTCTGTACAGTTTATACTATAGTCTTTATCAACAGTCATGCAAATAATTATTTTTTTTTAAAACTTCAACGTTTTAACATAAGACTGACTATTCAATCCAGTATCATACTTGTAGCTTTCGGAATGTCCCCAAGCAATCAAGTCAGCAACATTTCTCAGAAAGTTCATTTGGGTTAGGGTGTGGTGTGGGTGTGGTGTGAGGGTGGGGAGGATCACCCAATTGTGTATCAACTACTTCCTCCAAGTGAAGTCACAACGCATTTTAGACTTAATGGTCTGAAAATAGACACTAGCGAAAGACTTACCGAGCAGGTATGTTTACTCATTGTTGTCTTTATTGTAAACCCCCCCCCCCACCCTTGTATTTTGATGGCCTTGACTCTTACAGCTACAAGCGACCATTCCATAAGGCGGCAATAAGACCTGTGTTCCAACACGTCCTCCCGTGCGGCCTCGCTGAAAGAGTGTAGTATCAACACACGGCTGCATCTGTCTTAAGTAGCAAAACAGTTAAACGGCTGATTACTTGCATTTTGGGCCTCGTATCGAAAGGGTTGTCTGGTATTAGGGCCTCGTATCGAAAGGGTTGTCTGGTATTAGGGCCTCATGTCGAAATGGTTGTCTGGTATTAGGGCCTCATGTCGAAATGGTTGTCTGGTATTAGGGCCTCGTATCGAAATGGTTGTCTGGTATTATGGCCTCATGTCGAAATGGTTGTCTGGTATTAGGGCCTCGTATCGAAAGGGTTGTCTGGTATTAGGGCCTCGTATCGAAAGAGTTGTCTGGTATTAGGGCCTCATGTCGAATGGGTTGTCTGGTATTAGGGCCTCGTATCGAAAGAGTTGTCTGGTATTAGGGTCTCGTATCGAAAGGGTTGTCTGGTATTAGGGCCTCGTACCGAAAGGGTTGTCTGGTATTAGGGCCTCGTATCGAAAGAGTTGTCTGGTATTAGGGCCTCGTATCGAAAGAGTTGTCTGGTATTAGGGCCTCATGTCGAATGGGTTGTCTTGTATTAGGGCCTCGTATCGAAAGAGTTGTCTGGTATTAGGGCCTCGTATCGAAAGGGTTGTCTGGTATTAGGGCCTCGTACCGAAAGGGTTGTCTGGTATTAGGGCCTCGTATCGAAAGAGTTGTCTGGTATTAGGGCCTCGTATCGAAAGAGTTGTCTGGTATTAGGGCCTCATGTCGAATGGGTTGTCTGGTATTAGGGCCTCGTATCAAAAGGGTTGTCTGGTATTAGGGCAGCGTACCGAAAGGGGTCTGGTATTAGGGCCTCGTATCGAACGGGTTGTCTGGTATTCTTATTCAAAACACTGCACGCCTGGAAGCAGCTAAACTGCTCCCTACTGGGCCCAGAGCATTTATTCAGGGCCTGGATGGAAACATCGAAATTACCAGTCAGCCGTTAGACCGCACTCTACATTCCGCTTTGTGTGTAAGAGAAGGACCGTGCACACATTAAATAACGCATGAGGGAAGGAGTGGGCTCTGTGGTTGAGTTTGTTTATTGCTTTAATAATCCATCCTGTTGGGACGGGGTGGGGTAGTTGATGTTTGTTATGTAACGCAAATAATCAATAACGGTTGAGGAAACATGTCTTTTATAATTAGTGTTAAAAAAGAGGGGAGAGGGGAAAATCATCAGTTTAGTTACTTAATATTATAATGAAGAACGTGGATTGGGGGGGGGGGGGGTATGATCATTTTTGCATTATTTAGCATTACGGTCCCTAAGAAAAAATATTTGCTGTTAACGCATTTTTATGACTTTTTATTTTATGTCATTGTATTAGTATGTGATACATAGTCAAATATAAATTTATAACACTTGTTTATCTATTCAACTAGCATTGGTCTGTGCATATTCAAGTATGCTTTAAATTTTAGCGTGTATGCAGCAGACACTATTATGTCCAGTAGGATTGTTTATCCCCATCTATTTATAGCAACAGGAAGTTTGCCATATTTTGATGAGTAGTTTTCTTTCACTGACCCACATGCAATGCAACTGGGTAATGATGCTAAAAGAACGACAACTCGACTGATAAACACTTTTACCATAAATCAAACTTTCCCATTCATCAGTACAGCCAAAGCCTTTCTTAGGATTTTGGGAGCTCTAGGCAGATACTTTTAGAGATGTTTGGGGGCCGAGGGCAGATACTTTTAGAGATGTTTGGGGCCCCTAGGCAGATACTTTTAGAGATGTTTGGGGGGCTCTAGGCAGATAGTTTTAGAGATGTTTGGGGGGCTCTAGGCAGATAGTTTTAGAGATGTTTGGGGGCTCTAGGCAGATAGTTTTAGAGATGTTTGGGGGCTCTAGGCAGATAGTTTTAGAGATGTTTGGGGGCTCTAGGCAGATAGTTTTAGAGATGTTTGGGGGCTCTAGGCAGATACTTTTAGAGATGTTTGGGGGCTCTAGGCAGATACTTTTAGAGATGTTTGGGGGCTCTAGGCAGATAGTTTTAGAGATGTTTGGGGAATAGGCATATACTTTTAGAGATATTAAGGGGTTCAAGGCAGATACTTCTAGAGATGTTTGGGAGCCCAAGGCAGATACTTCTAGAGATGTTTGGAGCCCTAGGCAGATACTTCTAGAGATGTTTGGGGCCCTAGGCAGATAGGTTTAGAGATGTTTAGGAGCCCAAGGCAGATACTTCAAGTTGTTTAAGGTTCCTAGGAAAAAGTATACCTACATGTCGTGACCGTTTTAAGTAATTAGAATTAATACTTAATGGGCCCATAAAGATGTCAAGTGTCCAACGCATTACTAGGCAGAGGCCCTTTGGGCAACGATAATGGGGGCGGCATTTTTAAAGTCCGCCCCAGACGCCACTAACTGTAGTTACGCCGCTGATTATATTCCATAATTTTTACGCGCATAAACATATACCGGCATCCTATATTATTATAGTGTATACCTCTATTCTTATACTTCAAAGTAATTGAACATTGTCAAAAGGGAACAGTGATATACTGATATATATATATATATATATATATGTATTGGTGTATATCAGTTTTGTAAAGGGACAAAAAACTTCATTGTGCCAAGCAAATATTAATCCGCTACGTAATAAGTGAAAGACCCATTACTGCTGTCGTAACTGTAATAAGTGAAAGACCCATTACTGCTGTCGTAACTGTAATAAGTGAAAGACCCATTACTGCTGTCGTAACTGTAATAAGTGAAAGACCCATTACTGCTGTCGTAACTGCACTGACCCACCCAGACAACACAGGGGGGGGGGGACTTCATTTACAATATTAAAAACCAGATTTATCATTTCTGCAGGCAAAATAATCCTAAAGAAGTTATTGGGTCGACAAGCCTTTAAGCAATCGCATATGTTATATTATTCAATAAATCCCTAAAGTATGCATTCTTTACAATGTTGAAACAGGTTGTGCCCAACTAGATACACATATCTTATCGGGACACGCATAGGACACGAACACATGTACTCTAGTAACTGACTCGCCACGATTTATACCGGAAATAAGATCTCATTTTAAATACCGGTGGTACGAGTTTGAGAATGTTCTCACTATCGCTATTATTTTTTAGATATTACTCAGGTTTGCCTTATAGGCCTTAAAAATCTAACATGAAAAATATATTCCATGTATTATAAATACACATATAAATATCAGCAATTTCGACGAGTATTAGTGGAGTCGATTACCACATCAGACAGGATTCTAGCACGAAGAGTTCATAGGGCGTAACCCGGTCGCCCGGTGGATTATCTAAAAATATAATGTTCACGAATGAAGCAGTTATTCAACCTGTCAAGACCACTAACTCTGTTGCAGCACACAATCAGCCGACCAATCAAAGGATTCCATGCAATTACGTAGCATTGTTATTTACATTAATTGCATCACTATGTGGCCTAATGAAATACACGTGATTTGGCATAACACCGGCTATTTATAGAACAGTCGCGAGTCTGCTATTTTTTTTATGTCAAGACAGACTGGTAATTTCGAGAATGTGTGACCTAGGAACAGCAAGCGGGCTATTATAAGACAACAACGATTGTGGGAGCTGTTTGGGGGGCTGTCAGTAGCACTGATTGATCTGGATTCAATGTGTTGAGTAGCTTCGAAGACAGAATTATAATATATAACTGATATTTATCTATCTATATAATAAGATTAAAGTCAAAAAGGCGTCAACTTCATAAATTAAAAAGGGCTTACTTGTATCCAGAGCCATTCTTATGTTTGTTGATTATTTTTTAGATGGGGGGGGTGAAATAATTGGGTCAAAAGCATATTTATAGGCTTTGATGAAAATTTTAGGGGCCCTGGGGAAAAACACTTTAAAAGCCGCCACATGCAAATATTGGGCCCCTCGGCCCTCATATTTAAAAACTTGACATATAACAACCCCCGATCTCTTTAAATCATTTTATCCGGGGGCCCATGAAAAGTGGCCAGTAAATATTTTAAAAAATCCCCCATGAGACATCCAGTTAGCCTATTCGCTGCTGTGCTTGAATCTTCAAATAAATGGAGTTGATAATCAGCTGGTGTGTACTGTATCAGCAGTTGGGCACACAGTTGTACTTGCCAGAGGCCAAGTAACGGTATATAATAACACATTTATTTCATTCTTGTATTCTTTGCCTGTTTATTTTGCTACGTGTCCACCTTATGTCAACTCGAGGTGGAGCAATTGTGTAACTATGTGTATATAGTCCCCCTAGTGATGTTATGACCAGCCCCGTAGCGTGAAAATTCTATAGCAGGGGCCAGGCAATAGCAGGGGGGCAGGAAATACATTTTACTAAGTAGAACAAATAAGCAGGGGGCGGGCAGACAAAACGTAGGGGGGCCCGCCCCCCCCCGCACGGTATGGGCCTGGTTATGACTAGTAACTTTTTTGATTCCCTAATTATTAGTTAATCATGTAAGAAACAAGATCCTTTGCAAAAAATTTAAGGGCCGGGGGGGGGGGGGGTGTTAGGGAGTAATATTTAGCTATTTGAAACTATTTTTTATTCTTTTTCTACCTGCCTATCAACTTATTGTTGGGGCACAATAAAGAGATTCCAACCAGTGACTTATGATTCATGCAGTCTGTTGCAAATAAGTATTCTGTATGACTCAAGTACAAAGCAATTTTTTTTTATTCATTGCTGGACATGTGTATGATGATAATTAAGCTTTAATCTAACTTCGATACAAATTAGAGAAATCTTGTTAAAAACTGAAGATTAAAGTCTTCAATAATTGATTAAGTTTAATTTATGCCCATTACTGGAGGTAATGAACAGTTAACACTTATTAACAGTACTAAAATTTGTATTTGAGAGCTTTACAGTTTTAGAATATTTGTCTTTAAATATTAATATTAAAAGCTAAACAGAAAAAAGTTATTTTGATCCGCTTTGATAAATAGGATAATTAACAACATGTGACAGTAACAGGACAATTGATACTCAAGTGACGATATGACAACATGCAATCAAGTAGTAAAGAAAACAATCTATGTTTTTTTATTTTTTGTTTATAAATCAAGTAGCACAATGCAATTAATATCATAGAAAAAAAAATTTTGCCATAATCACTAAAGATGTAGGACGATGGCAGACATACGTTGACTTTTGCATTGCTCAGAATGTAACATAAAGATCTAAACAGTGTAATCTGGTCACAACATTCGCATAATGATTTACTGTACCAACAGTAAAAATTCTTGCCAAAAAAAAAAATCATCAGAAAAAAATAAAAGCAAACCAACACCCAATCAATCAATATCTTCCTTTCACCAATCATAATGTGTGGATTATTTAATGAAGCTAGGTTACATCATAGAGGAAACCAGTTAATAAATAAATCATACTTAGTTCAGTTAGCTGCACAGGCATTCATTTCAACTGTCAATGTTGTGTACATGAGCTATAAATAAACAATTTGACTAACATACCATTCCTTAAAGAGGGCCTAAGTTCTAATTATTCACAATTTTTTTTTAGCAAAGCTAATTCTCAGATCCCCCATAATCTAAGAGAAACATTAAATATACAAGGTTCTGAAATAAGTCATGTGATGTGACAAAGTATTTTTACAAAAAAAATAAATAAATAATAATAATAATAAAATCTATTATTCAATAACAGACAAACAGCACTACATATCAACTGTAATGGAGTAAAGAAACAAGGAAAATGGTAAACTTTTCAAGTGAAAGCCTTTCATAAACATATTTACACAAATCTGAAAGGTTGAAGCAAGCAAGCCTATAAAATTAATACAGTTCAGAATGACATTGGGACGGTTCAGGAACCTATAGAATATTCTTTGCAGCTGTGAAATATTAAGTTTTTCAGTTCAAAAGCCTCTTTGTTTCAAACAAGGTATAAATTTTGTTATGGTTATCTATACTGACTATATGAACAAATAGCAGATGAAAACTAATGAGAAGGAAAAAAAAAAATTAAAACATTAATTCTGCTGCCCTAACTTCACCCAGAGGTTATCAGGAAATAAATTAATGAATAAAAATGTGTTCTGAGGAAAAATGAATGTCTAAAAAAAAAAGAAAATACAAGAGTTAGTCGTATTTACAACCAGAATCAACTAGAATGTGCATTAAATACATTATATACAGAGTGAACAAGTCAGCCAGCAGGTTCTACAAACAAGACATTAGTGAATATTTTTAAGATTTATACAGTAACAGCTGTTAGCACTTTTATTTAGCACAGAAAATTAAATGTTGGATTTGTAATTAAGAACATACCATTAGTGTGTATAAAAAATACTGAATATACCTTATTTCCACATAATTAATGTTTGAAATAGTTGTAAACTGTTGATTGAAAAAATATACCAATTAAAAAAAATGTCCCAGTACAATTTATTTTACTAAAGCAGAAAATGAACAAAATTCATGAATGATATACATAGAATGTTATCTCACAGCATGTTACTGGTTTAAATTTTAAAAATGTTTTTATTAATATGATATGTATGTATACAATGTTCAAGATATAAGTAGAATAAAAGATACATTTTTTAACTGCTATCAAATGAATAAAAAAAAAAACCTGCTTTCTTGGACAACATTCTACAATGCAAGAGCAAGTGCCAACTAAAATTGTTAAATAGTAACAGTTTTTAAAAAATACTAAACAGAATTTCAGAAATATATTTTAAAAGTAATTTATGTCAATAAGACGAAATATTACAATAACTTTAAAGAAAATTAATTTATTGATACCTTTTTTTTTATAAATACCATTGACTTAGCTTAGTATGGAGTGTTACATCTTTTAGAATTCAGTTTCTGATAAAAGTTGTTTTATTTTTAATCCAGATCAGAATCAGTTTGTTGATCAAGACTTTTTTTTCAAGTTATGCTCAATACTATTCTAAACAGTGGTAAAAATAAAATCCATTTGGTGATAAAACCTGCTTAACAACTATTGCACTTTTCAATGAATGCAAATAATATAAATAATTTTGAGTACAGTTGCTGTGCCTCTGACAGAGCAACAAATAAAAGTGGGGGATGGTTTAATAAGTAGCGAAATAAAATGGTTTTATATACAAATTTTAAGTGGGTTGAGCAGAATTGTCATCATTGACAAAGCCAAGTTTTATTATTTAATACAACAGAAGAGTTAAGTATACTGCAAGAAAATGTCCAGGTTTCATTAAAAAATAATTAAATTAATAACATGAAGACGTATTAACTAACAATATATCCTGGGAAAAAGACGCACAAACAAATGTCTTAAATTGTGCACAATATATACTGTCCTTAAGCCATAGAAATGGCTTGAAAATTAAAGTTTACTCAAGCTATCAATTTCACCTGTAATGTGTGTAAATCCAGAGAATGAAGTCATTGAAGTCGCAGTCTCAACAATCAACTGTGCACAAAAACTGATGAAAACACTGGATTCAGACAATGAATAAAAAAAATGTTAACTAGTCCTTATAAATGAAAGACAAACAAATAAGATCTTTGCTGAGAACTACATGTTGAATGAAGACACAGATGAAATTCCATCATGGCATGTTACTTCACTTTCATAACGACTACTTAAATACTTTGCGGTTTCTGTCATCTGGTGTAAGAGTCCAAACAAACCTCTGAGATGGTACCTGAAAGCTGCTGCAGTCTTTTTAGCATTATCGCTGATAGGGTCGTTTCATCTACCGAGTCATCGGTATTATCGCTTTGATCGTCATCGACGTGTGGCGTTGGGCCAGCGATTATTTCCGAACGAATGGCATGAAGCATAGCATAAAAGTGGTAAAGATCGCCACTCACCGGAATCGACGGAACAACAGCTTTGTTATTGTTTTCTTCCTGCAGATACGGCACAGGTATTGATTCAACAGGGATATCCCTGAGACGACATGGAATCATAACAGTATCATCCATTAAGTCCACGGCTTGAACGAACCGATTGATGGCAGTCAATAATGATTGCTGTCCATCAGCGGATGGAGAGGAGCGTCTTCTGTTTAAGTTAGCCATTGCAGACAATTTCTCTTCTCGTTGCATAAAGATATCACTAACAGCTGTTACGTAGTGTTTTAATATTTTAAACAACACACTAATACACACTGACTTAAGAAGAGATATTCAACTTAGACTTCCTCTCTCACGTTGCCGGTAGATTGTCAAATTGACAATTGCATATACAAGTAGGACCACTAGATTATTTCACCGAAGGTATTAAATATATTAGTCATAAGATTAAGGAAGAATTAATTTCACGCTTTTGAAATAGTGTTTATTGTAATATGTAATTAGTTTTAAAATGTATATATATAAACTAATTTATATTAAATATCAAAATCTAAAAAAAAATAGCTTTATATTTCTTTTCAATATAAGTTATACTTCACCCCTAAGGAAATAATAGGCTCAACCGAAAATAACATACGAGTAGCGTGGGGGTCACTAGTCTCAGTTCTGATTGGCTAGAAAATATCAGCAGCAAAGGGAGTGACTATCAAGGCCTCTCGCCGCTTGGAGCTGTGGACGCTGTAGTCAAGGTGTCGAAACTCGAAACAAACCCAGACGCAATGAAAACATTGTTTCGCCAAACTTTGATGATGCAATATTTGAAAAGACATTGGACGAAAGGATAATTTAAACGTTTATTATCTTCCATTTATATTGCGTGATATTATAATCCTTAATAAATATTAAATAATGATTTTAATAATAAGATATTTCTGTTTTGTCAGAAATATAAGCTGCTCTACTTACCTTCAGGGCAATGCATTTATTTGTCTTCCTTTAATATAAATGCAATATCTTAACGCTTTGTTATGCGTTAGTTTGCATTAATGCATTAGCACTTGAATAAATGATAATAACTGACGCCAAACTATGAATTGTATAGGCCTACTATTATTCGCTATAACTGGAAATATTAATAAAGTTGATTCTCTATAAAAAAAAAACCAGTAGATGCCAATATCAACAGCGTTTAGTTCAATTATGTTAGACGTAAAAAGTGCCTGTCATCGATCTTAATGGAGCCATGTATGTGAGCGTCTCTGACTTTTAAAATCATCATTGAATGCTGAAGCTGGCAATAAAAAATGTAGACGCCCCCTTTCCAAAAGCAACAAGCCTCAAGCATTTGTTTTCTTCCTTCCCTTTCAAAAAGCCCGGTCCGAAAGGTTTTTGGGCTATCCAGGGCTTGTAAAACAGAGACTTAGAGACAGAGGCGTAGCGAGTGGGGGGGGGCAAGGCAACTTGCGCCCGGGGCATTTTACCTTTTTAATACCTTTTTAGCGCCCCCCCCCAATTCGAAAACCATATAATATTATATGTAAAATATACCATTTGGCGCCCCTGAACCTCGGCGCCCGGGGACATATGTACCCCCGCCCGCCCCTAGCTATGCCTCTGCTTAGAGATGGGGTAGGACTTAAGAAACAGAGACTTAGAGATGGGGTTGGACTTAAGAAACAGAGACTTAGAGATGGAGTTGGACTTAAGAAACAGAGACCTGAGCTGTGGTGCATTGGGAGGGGAACGCGGTTGATCGACGTTCCCTTACCTTTTTTTTTCGGAACCGGAACGCGTTCCACTACTTTTTCATGTCCCGACAACTCCCATTTTTTTTTTGCTCCCACTATGCGCTCCCTTACTCCTTATTTTACCAATACATCACTGGGCCTGAGCTCATATAAATTGTCTGCTGTGCTGCAAATGACAAATGTGCGTAAGCTTGGCTTATCCTCCTCCATGCATACTACATTATATTAAATAAGAAATAAGTATACATTTTTTTTTCCTTTGTGTGTGAGCCAGTCAGAAGTAATGGCGGTGACACCCCCCCCCCCTTTTTTTTTAAATCGGGGGGGGGGGGGAGGAAAGAAAAATATTTAGGAAAATATATGGGCCAGTAAAGGACAATAACTAGTGGAGAAGTAGAACAAATTCAGAACTATACGAAGAACCAAATATAACAGCTGAAATTAAAATGCTTAGATTGAGGTAGGCAGGGCACATAGAAAGAATGAAAACAACATAGGTTCAAAGCAATATATATGGCAACACCCAATGAGAAAAGGCCTAAAAGGCAGACCAAGATGCAAATGGTTTGAGGAAGTGGAGAAAGACCGTAAAGCCATAGGAGTGAGAGAGTGGAGGAAGAAGAAGACCATGGATCGGGAAAAGTGGAGAAAAGTAGTATGGCAGATTAAAAAAAAAAGTAAAGTTCCCTTAACCCCCAAAAGGGCCATCGTGGCAGATGAAGTGTAGAATTCATCTGTTTCTATAACCTCGACATATGAAGGGATTGTGCCGAGTATGGCCGACTAGGGCACTAAATGGGCTGTAGGGCCAAAGGAAGAAGAAGAAGGGGGATAGTGGGCTGTCACCGATTTGTAAGAAAACAAAATTCTACGTATAATAACAGAGGCGAAGGGGGGTCCAAATTCGTAAGTTCCCCCGGGCCTTGAGGGGGCCCCCAAATTTTGTTTATATCATCTCATGTCATGGTTTATACTGTCAAAATGCAGGGGCCCCCGAAGAGGTCAAGCCCCCGTGCCCCCAAATCCCAAAGGTTCGGCACTGTATAATAAAAATTGTTCCATCAATCCGCTTCGAAAGTCATTATGTGTATCTTCCATTTTTCCCTTTCAAATCACACTAGTTGCTAAATATAAACCAACTTGAACATAAACGTAAACACCATCATAGATGCAAGTTTGATAAGTCACTTTCAAGTATCTTTTTTTTTTTGCTGGTATCACGAAATGTTGGTCACATACGACTCCCCTAATTCCCCTAATTAAATTCCCCCTCCCACCACCATGGGCACTTAATCCTGATACATTTACTACTATGATTTAAACATTTTTATTTCTCTCTACACAAACCCATCCAGAACGCGGCTTTCATAGACATAATTTCATAATAATTTGTGAATGTAATTATCGTAATTTGGCTACTTTTAATTAGAAACTCATGTTTTGTTTCTTAAGATACAGAATGAGATAAGTTTTGAATATTCCTTCCGTATTAAATCATTCGCAAAGAAAAGAAATTTGTCAAAACCTTTTTTTCCCCCTCAATTTACATGAATAGCTCATGCCAGGAGGGGGGAAATTAAAAAAAATTCGAGCCATTTTGGGCTGTTAAATTTGACAGACGGACAGGAGTGGAGAAGAAATTTGACAGGAGATCGGGAACCTAGTGAAGACGAATGAAATGTTTATATGAACTAGGATGAATTAAATGCACTTAAAATCAAATTAGCGGGCCGGATAAAATAGCCGTACCTGGAAACAGGAACATAGTTTGCCCATGTCTGGCTTAGGCTATAGAATGATCCATGTTTTGAATTTAGGACAACCGTATCGTGGGGGGAAAAGTTGTATTACAGGAACATTCGACAGAAATTTTTCTTTGCTGGTTTATTAGTTTTGTTTAGGGTATTTGACTAGTTCATTTATAAACTAGTTTATTTAAGAATCATGACAGTTTTTTTAAATTTATTTACTGTCTGGTGTATATTTAGTTTGATGTACACTGTGTGTGGGTGGGGTGACTTAGACGTGGTGTACTTCATTTAAAGAACACCGTGTGTCTCAAACAGTAAAAGGTAAATAAGATCGGTCGATCGTCCTAGTAGTAAATAAACACACACACACACTCACACACACACATTAAACACACACTCACACACACATTAAACACACACTCATACACGCATTAAACACACACTCACACACACATTAAACACACACTCACACACACACAGTAAACACACACTCATACACGCATTAAACACACACTCATACACGCATTAAACACACACTCACACACGCATTAAACACACACTCATACACGCATTAAACACACACTCACACACACATTAAACACACACTCATACACGCATTACACACACACTTACACACGCATTAAACACACACTCATACACGCATTAAACACACACTCACACACGCATTAAACACACACTCATACACGCATTAAACACACACTCACACACACATTAAACACACACTCATACACGCATTAAACACACACTCACACACGCATTAAACACACACTCATACACGCATTAAACACACACTCATACACGCATTAAACACACACTCATACACGCATTAAACACATACTCACACACGCATTAAACACACACTCATACACGCATTAAACACACACTCACACACGCATTAAACACACACTCATACACGCATTAAACACACACTCATACACGCATTAAACACACACTCACACACGCATTAAACACACACTCATACACGCATTAAACACACACTCATACACGCATTAAAAACACACTCACACACACATTAAACACACACTCATACACGCATTAAACACACACTCACACACACATTAAACATACACGCATTAAACACACACTCACACACACATTAAACACACACTCATACACGCATTAAACACACACTCACACACGCATTAAACACACACTCATACACGCATTAAACACACACTCACACACGCATTAAACACACACTCATACACGCATTAAACACACACTCATACACGCATTAAACACACACTCATACACGCATTAAACACACACTCATACACGCATTAAACACACACTCACACACGCATTAAACACACACTCATACACGCATTAAACACACACTCACACACGCATTAAACACACACTCATACACGCATTAAACACACACTCATACACGCATTAAACACACACTCACACACGCATTAAGCACACACTCATACACGCATTAAACACACACTCATACACGCATTAAACACACACTCACACACACATTAAACACACACTCATACACGCATTAAACACACACTCACACACACATTAAACATACACGCATTAAACACACACTCACACACACATTAAACACACACTCATACACGCATTAAACACACACTCACACACGCATTAAACACACACTCATACACGCATTAAACACACACTCACACACATTAAACACACACTCATACACGCATTACACACACACTCACACACGCATTAAACACACACTCATACACGCATTAAACACACACTCACACACGCATTAAACACACACTCATACACGCATTAAACACACACACACGCATTAAACACACACTCACACACGCATTAAACACACACTCATACACACATTCAACAAACACAAACATTACACACACATAAACTGCAAAGAGCTAAAATTGTCATTCTTTATAAAGATCTCTTTGAATTCAATTGTTGTTGTTTATTATACTGTAGTGAGGGTTGTACATCTTTTAGTGTGTCTAACGACGTGGTGGGCAAATATTTTTAAAACGCGGACCTGAATGGGGGGGGGGGGGCTCTTACATTGGCCGGATGGTCTGACCAAGAGCTGGTGAACGGTATGTTCATATGAACTATAAACGTCATGGATGCAGTGGTGTAACGAGGGAGGGGGGGTGAGGTGGGAGGGGGAGGTCCGCTAAGGGCGGCACACTTTGCCAGTAAGGGAAGGTATTTTTTAGAGTCCGCATCGGGCCCCGCTTATGTCAGTTGGACCCCCTACGTTAATGGATAATTGTGATAGCGGAAGGAGAGCGGAGCGTTGGCCAGATTAGAAAGCATAACGGGCTTTGAGTTTGACCAATTTCTGTGCTAACTGCTACAAAGGGACGCTTTGCATTTTTAGTATCTTGCATATTGGATTAGTATATTGTGATAGTGGATTCAGTATCTTGTGATAGTGGATTAGTATATTGTGATAGTGGATTAGTATATTGTGATAGTGGATTAGTATCTTGTGATATTGGATTACTTTATCCGATTTACCAGTGCATTTACCGCCAATCAATTAAGACAACCCCCCCCCCGGGGAACCCCCCCCCCTCCGCCGGGTGGTCCAAACAACAACAACAACAACATAATGTGCTGAAATTTGTAAGAGAATGATACAAGAATTTGAGCACAAGCGTGCCTCATTGAGTGTCTTGGGCCCAAGAGGAATGTACTCACTGCCGCCCCCCCTCCCCCGCTCCCTCCCATTTTTTTTTCTGCTATCTAGACGTTAAACATTCAAATAGATCAAAGGAGGACTCAGAAAAACGGTTAAACGCGCGGGGTCTACCCCCCCTCCCCTTTTTTTAGGCGCCAACTCTCAGGGCTGTCCTCATAGTCGCCACCCGATAAGGACGCCACTGCATAACCTCAACACATCGGCACATGGTCCTTCAGAGAGTTCAAAGTTTTCTTAAACTAAACGTAAATATGGAAAAAAAAAACGAAACTCAAAAGAAAGGTGGATAGGGGAGGGGAGGGGGGGTTGGTTCAGGGGGGAGGGGGTGTTTGGTTCGCAGAGGTGGGATTAGTTTAGATTGGGGTGGGGGAGAGGAAGGTTGGTTCAGACAGGGGGAGGGGGTATTTTCTTTCTGCTGTACAATCCACCGTCACCTGTTTGTTTGTAAACATTTCGGTGTTTACACCCCCTCCTTCACATCATGTTTCATTCATAAGTAAAAAGATGCACAGTACTACATGGCCTATGTGCTTTGTTGGTATGTGTATGTGCGCATGCCATCCCTCCCCCCCAACACCCTTTTATATACACACACGTGTAATTGATGTGTAAAATACATAAATAAATTCACAGCGTCATGGAAGTGAGTGCAGTTGATTTATTCACAGATCTAACGTCCATTGCCTTAGGCACAGGAAGTTGGTTTTGTTTTTCTAAACTTGTTTCTTTACTGCTAAATGCATGAATTTTAAAGCTGTCAAACTGCTACTCACATGTGTTACAGAAATCAGTAACTGTTCACCATTTACTTTCATTCATGTCTGTAGGCAACTTAATTTTTTTTTTTGGCCTTCCTACTATTTGACTTGAACACCTGCTGCTAATTGCTTTCTGTTACCATGACTCTCCCATACTTGATAGAAAGAAACAAAAATAACGTTTAGTTGATTCAAAGTTAAATCACTCATTGAATTAGTCAATCTGTTGATTAAAATGTTAAATCACTCATTGAATTAGTCAATCTGTTGACCAAAATGTTAAATCACTCATTGAATTAATCAATCTGTTGACCAAAATGTTAAATCACTCATTGAATTAGTCAATCAATCTGTTGACCAAAATATTAAATCACTCAATGAATTAGTCAATCTGTTGACCAAATGTTAAATCACTCATTGAATTATTCAGTCAATCTGTTGACCAATCATTCCGCGAGCCTGTCCGGTTTTGACATAGCTATAAAAAAAACTTTATATCTATGGTATGTGTTTTGATTTTTTTTTTTTAAATAAATAAACTGTTACATTTAAAGCGCCCAGGCTTATTGTTATTTGTATTATTTAAAAAGAAAAGACATTGAAAAGAAAATAGCTACACGTTTAAAGTAGACATGTGTTTACTTAACAATTCGTTATTGATTTTTTATTTTTTACTGAACAGTTTGTTAAAAATCTTTTTTTTTGTTAATAATTGTGGCAGGTGGTGGATAGATCGAGAGAGATTGGGTAGGAGGGAAGGTTTGTATGCAGAGACGGTCATGTGTTTTTGGGGGACCCTAGACAGAGACCCCCACACACAGATATTTTTAGGAACCAATACAGAGACTACCAGATATCTTTGGGGGTTCTAGACAGAGACCCTCCCCCCCACACATATATTAAGGGTAATGGGAAGAGACTTCCAGAGATATTTGGGGAACCTAAAGCAGAGACTCTGACAGATATTTTGAGGCCCTGGGAAAAAGGTACGAGTTGGGTCCCTCTTAGCAACAGATTTAAATGAAAAAAGTGGGGGGGGGGAGGACCGGGGAGGCTAGGTGGCCGCAAAGTTTGCTGGAATAAAAAAGGTTTTATTGAATCAGTTGAATGACTATGTGTGAAAGAATTATAGTGGTGTATCCCATAGTAGTCCGTACCTAACTAATGTGGCGCCCTGTGCGAGTTACATTTTTTTCGGCGCACTCCTTCCAATCTGAAAAAAAAAATGCACCAACATTTAACAGCGCACTTTCGGTGCCCCCTTCCTAGTTCGGCACCCTGTGGCGGCCGCCCAACCCGAAGTACCCCTCCCATATGTCACACTGCTGGTAATACAAATAACTGTAAACATTCGTTTTAGATCTAACAAGAAACCTTACACAACAGATACGATTTAAACAACAACAAAGAAAAACAAGCAATTAAGCCTGTTCCATTCTGGACACAGGACGTGTTAGCGCATTTTCATGTCTTTAAATAAGCAAAGGTGTATTATAGTTGTAATAAAGTATCTGTTGTATTGTGTACTGCACTGAGTTCTGATTTATATGTTAGTCTCAAAGTTAACGTAACATATTAACAAAGTATAAATCGTGCATTTTTAACATAAAATTAATTCATGTGTTTCACAAAATTTTTGAAAATTATTTTAAAACTATCAAGTTTTACTAAAAAAAAATTAGAAATAAAATAAAATAAATATTTGTAAATTTTGGAAATGTTTATAAATTCTATTGTGTAATGCATATACGGGAAGTAAGTCATGTTGAATAACTGTTACAAAAATAAATAATGATTACGCCCCTTTGATTAGCTTTTATTTTTTTATATTTAAAAAACTCTTATATTTTGGCCCTGAGAGGTCAGATCGCGAAATGGAAAAAAAGTAATTTCTTGGAAGGCCAAGACCTACAAAATAATATATACATCATGGGTCTAGGACTTATGGTTGCTGAGATATAGGGCGGTCCATTATTAATATAGCTTATATAGTAAAAAACGGTACTTTATAAGGCCCCTTTTACGGCCCTGAGAGGTCAGATCGCGAAATGGAAAAAGTCATTTCTTGGCAGGCCAAGACCTACAAAATGATATATACATCATGGGTCTAGGACTTATGGTTGTTGAGATCTAGGGTGATGACCATAAAGTGTGAATCTCGCCCCGTGTCACGTCATTGTCACGTGGTGATTATAACAAAAAAAAATATTTCTTGTTTAAGTATAAAATAAAATTTTTTCAGTGCGATGATTTTGCGTATTTAACTGGCAGGGGAGAGATAATGTACACAGTACTCAACCAGAGGCGTACCTAGGGTGGGGGAGGGGGGGTCCAAATTCGGAAGTCCCCCCTGGTCCCCAGCTTGAGGGGGGCCCCCAAAATGTTTTTTTTACATTAAATGTTAAGTACATTATCTCATGTATTGGTGTCGAATGTCAAAATGCCCCCAAAGAGGCCAAGCCCCCCCCCCCCACCCCGGGACCCCAAATCCCTAGGTTCGGCACTGCCCAACCTTTGACAGTACATCATCATCTGTACGTTTAAGTTTTCTCTCATTAATGAAATGAGCGCTATGAATAATAGAGTTAGGAAGCAGTGAATGAATAATATTGGTTTCACTTTCTTTTCTTTTTTTGTAATGCGAAAACAAAATATAAAAACAACAACAATGGAATGTCCAGAGGAAAAATTGTTGAACAGCTACATTAACAGCTACATTAACAGCTACTTTAACAAATGCACACAAACACGATCCCAAACACTCAGAAAACATACACAAACAAATCAATTCACACATTCCTAACATCACCGTGCACAACACATTCAAACACAGACACACATTAATACACAGACACACCAAGCACACACACACACACACACATACAGAGTAACACAGACACAAACATACAGACAAAGATATTCTGGCAAACATAAACAAGTATAGATTTAAAACTTCATTGAGGCTTGTGTGTGCGTGTGTGCATCCATTGGGGGCCCAAGGGATCAAAAGAAAGAAATGGGCCCTTAAAATAAATGGACGCATCATAAAAAGGGTGTAATGTTAAGCGTTGCCGGGGCCCACTCACACTTCGGCGCACCGGGCGCTGGATACCGTTTTATCAACCCCCCCCCCCCGAGGCCAAATACACAGATACATAATTTACGTTATAAAGTTACAAAAAAGACTGTCAAACTGTCTTTTTTCACTGTGTGAGCCCCGCCCCCCCCCCCTTTCAGCACTTTTTTGCTGACTGCGCCACTGGTGATCGGCCCACATATTATAATCTATGGATCGGCCTTTCTTTAAAACGGGCCTAAGAACGCGCGTCGTGGACAAACTGAATTGTTTTGAGAGTATCGCATTATCTTGATCGTATGTTCCTAACTGGGTCACAACTACTTCTAACTGGGTCAATGAACTCACGCGTAAGTTTTTTTTTTCTTCAAAGTCGTATGTTGGCTGATATGAACTACTTCTCACATATGGTCGATGTGACCTCATTAAAAGCCAGGGGGGGGGGTCGCCACGCACGAGACCAGATAGAGCCACATTCTGTTGTTGTTGTTGTTGTTTCTCATATACAAGTACTAAAAAAAGTACCATAATAAGACTTAAGAAGCCACAACAAAATCCATTGAACAATATCGTTATGAAAATAAAAAATGCACGTAACATAATAAGGAAAAAATATTTTTAAAAAAATATAATTATTCAATGCTAGTTGCCCTAAGCTCAGCTAGATGCCACAAGAGGCTTTACGAACAGAAATTAAACACGATTTTTTTTTTTAAAGATGTAAATTGTAGAAACAAAATGGTGACAAATGTTTCCATAGTAACCAAATGCACATGCGTAATCTTCAGCTAATCATAACAGGAAACATGATTCAGAGTATAAATAAGGTTGGCTTGAGTATCGTTTTTACTATCTTCATTGAGCAATTAGAGCTAATGGTGTGTGAATAGATAAACTGTGACCGCGCAGAATGGGAAATAACCAATGGCAGAACGATTGTATAGTAAAAACGCTGCTTAAAACAAAAATGACAACACACATAGCCTGACTGCAGCAGGGCCGCCCCGTAGCGTGAAAATTCTACAGCAGGGGCCAGGCATTCTACAGCAGGGGCCAGGCAATAGCATGGGGGGGGGCAGGAAATGAATTTTACAAGTAGAGCAAACAAGCAGAGGGGGCCAGACAAAACGCAGGGGGTTGAGGGTGGTCCCCCTAGCTCGCCCCGCACGCTACGGGCCTGTAGCAACGATGGGGAGAGGGTGATACACCAAACACATGCCAGGCGCCTCTGTCCCCAGGTGCCTAGTCGTGTACAGAGATCCGTTAAAGAATGACGGCTGTCGGTGAGTGGGCGTGATCAGAGGGTCCCAGTTAGTGGTTGATTTGGGGGGGGGGGAGTAAAGTAAGCTGGCGGTCTCCATCATGACTACAGAACTGCCAGCCTTTTAATAAGATGCACTTCACCGAAAACATTTATATTCTTAAGATTAATAATCGCACTAAAAATAAATTCACATTTTTAGAAAAAAATGTTCAACGGTGGTCTAATGCATCTGTCAGGACCACATGCGGCTATAAGGACCACATGCATCTGTCAGGACCACATGCGGCTATAAGGACCACATGCATCTGTCAGGACCACATGCGGCTATTAGGACCACAAAATCTGTCAGGACCACATGCGGCTATTAGGACCACATGCATCTGTCAGGACCACATGCGATTATAAGGACCACATGCGGCTGGCTATTGGTTGTTTAGTACATCTCGCATTGCAAAGTTAAGGAATTTATTCCGCCAATACACGATGTTTCTCAACTTTTCTCTAGCACAGAAACTGGAATGGGGCTCTCGTCAGAACCGTTCTCAAGTACAATTAAACTAGATGGGTGCCTAGGGCCTAATAAGGGGCCCCCTATTGTATCTTTTATGCTGCCAGCCACATGGAAAATCAGTCTGGGCACTTTTCATGACCCAGTTTGACAATATTTGCAAGCGCCAGACTTTACAGCATTTGTAGGTATCTTTGCCCAGGCCCCTAACACAAACGTAGGGGCTAGGGCCCCTAATGTTCTTTTGCTTAGGGCCCCCCAAAAAACGTAAGAATGGCCCTGCTCTCATTGACCTCATGACAGGGATAAAATATGTACAATCTTCTTACTGACCCAATCAATATTGAACTTTTGCTTGGCTTTTAAAAGACATAAAACATATTAGTATGATTACATGTAAATATAATGTTTCTTTCTTTATCATATTATTAGACTACATTCGACTTGATTTAGCTTAATGTATGCACCAGGCTTACACCAAATATTGATCACCTTATGACACATTTGAATTCTGTATAAATAGTGTTATGCTTGCAGAATATAAATGAAGCAGAATAAAATGGGTTTATTTTGTCTTTGTTAGCCAAATTGTTTCATTTGGTAATGTTTTCCTTTTTTTTTTTAAAAGTATGATTTAGAAAATAGATGGCAACATGTGTGCAGATGAATTGGTTAGTTGTGAGTACATCAGACACATTGATAGTAACTTGAATAATAAAATAACATGAAATATTTTAATATAATGATGTTGAAAATGCCAGACTGACTGAGAAGCAGATGGCATATCTGCAGTAGGGTGTCCCGAAATATTGATGAAATTTTTTTTTTTTTTATTTTTGGTGGGACACCCTCCCAAAAGTTTCTTATAGTTACCAATATCATCCACTGAAATTATTAGGAAATTTGAACAATATTTACTGGTGCCTCAGAGCATCCAAAAATTTGGTTTGGATGGGCCCATTTTCAGCATTGAATTATTGCTTATTATTGTTTCTTCTTAGTATTTTTACCATTTAATTACTATACCCTTAATATATAATAACTGAAACTTTTCTGTTTTTTGATTTTCAGATATTAAAGATGGCAAATAAAAGTTCTGTATCAAGAAAAAACAGTTATGTTTGGTTAATAGGATATCCTAAGGAAGCTATACTTGGTGCACGTCTTCCTTCCGGCCGTGATGCTATGAGAACTTTCTTCTTCTATCATAAATCAAGTAAAATAACAGTTGGTGAAAGTGCCAGGTTGACATTTGAAGCCGTGCAGTCATTCTGGTTAAAGTCGAGATTACCCATAAGAAAGCAACAACATTTTATCGAGAAGATCAAAGATCTTTACAATGAACACAGGCAGCTGGTGAAGAATCGTAAAAGAAATAGCGATTCAGATGGGTTAAAGCAAAAACAGTACAGTATAAAACTTGATCAGCTGTTGTTCACTGGGATGGCAAACTTATTCCTGGTCTCTGTCACACAACTACATCCATATCTGATAGATTAGCAATTTTATTGTCTTCCCTCGGATGGCCCAGTGGTGTAGATACTCGACTGTCGACCTGAGAGTCCTGGGTTCAATCCTCGGTGAGGCGAATGGAATTTTTCCAGGTGAAATTTGGTGCAAAGTCGTCCCACAAGGCCACCCAGCTTTAAATGGGTACCTGACATAAGTTGGGGAAGTAAAGGCGGCTGGGCGTTGTGCTAACCACACAATCCCTTCAAATACCGTGGTTATAGAAACAGATGAATTCTACACTTCACCTGCCCCGAAGGCCCGTTAGGGCTAAGAAGGGAACTTTACTTTTTACTCAATGACGGCAACGTAAAACTTCTCGGTGTGCCGAAATTACAGAGTGGTTCAAGCAGCAGCAAATGCCGTGGTGGATAATTTAAAGTCTTGGTCTTGTGAATCACAAATTATCGGTATGTGCTTCGACACAACTGCAGCAAATACGGGCAAAGTAAAAGGTGCCTGCAAACTTCTTGAGGTGGCACTTGGACGCAATCTTCTTTGGTTGGCATGTCGTCATCATATGTTTGAAGTATTGCTAGCTGACGTGTTCACTGCATGTCTGGGACCTTCCACTGGGCCAGAGATTGCCATATTTAAACTGCTTAGAGACAATTGGTCAAAGATACATCATGAATCGAAACACATTTTTCCACTGATAGTGGTCTCAGACACAGTAAAAGCGTTTATCTCTAAAGAACTTCAGCAAAAACAGCTTCGGGAAGATTACCGAGAACTTATTGCTCTTGCTGCACGTGCTGTTGGACTTGATGTTTCAGAACCGATTCGTAAACCTGGTGCTATTCATAGAGCAAGGTGGATGGCTAAAGCCATTTATTCTCTTAAAATGCAACTACTGTTGGATGGTAATGAAAACGTCTTGCAGCTAACAGATCAACAATTACAAGGAATTCAACGCTTCAATCATTTTGTTCTCAAAGTTTACATTCAATCGTGGTTCACTTGCTGTTCAGCTGTTGATGCAGCTGTTAATGACATTTCCTTGATAAACAGACTACATGACTATGAAGAAGTTCATCTCTGCAAAATTGGGCTAATGATGATAAAACGCCATTCCTGGTACCTTAGCAACGAAATGGTAACATTGTGTCTCTTTTCAGATCTTGTATCTTTGGAAAACAAAGCAGCTCTCGTCACAGCCATGATCTCAGAAAGGGGTCCTCATCTACTAACAACATTGCCAGACAGTATCACCGATTTACAGATCTCTCGTGAATTTTTCACCACGACTAGAATCAACTGCAGCTTCCTCGACATCCCAGTCAAAGATTGGCCCCATAATAACAACTACAATGATGCCTTACGTTTGACTAAGAACTTGAAATGTGTTAATGACAGTGCTGAAAGGGGTGTGGCATTGATACAGAAATTCAGTGCAGCTGCAGTAGATGAGGAGCAAAAGCAATTTTTGCTTCAAGTTGTTGAAAAACATAGGCAAGACTTTGCGAGTTGTAATCGTGAAGATTTGGAGCAAATATAATGAGTGATTTCGTGATTAAGTCTTTGGATTAACATGGATTAAGACTTTTTAATTGCTAATTAAGATTTAAATTCTTATGAATGTTGAAAATATAGACAGGACTTTCTGAAATGGTATCATTGTATCATTCTTTATTTATGTTCGATATTAATAATGATTAAAACACGACGGTTTCAAAATGTGTTATCAGTGGTTGATATGGAGGATTTTTTCACTCATCTGAGGCACCTCTAAATCATCTTCAATTTTCTTGAAATTTTGTATACATTGTTATTTTGCATAGAAGACACTTTTTAGGTGGTGTCCCGTTTGGAAATACGACTTTCAATTTTTTGGGACACCCTAATCGGCAGTCATTATTAGATATATATATATATATATTAATGTGATAAAGACACAGTGGTGTGTTGTCCAATTTATGTTGTCGTTAATTATCTATTTAATTCTCTCTCCTCACTATTCATGTTTTAAGAGTATATTTCATAACATAACTGTAGCTTTGAATATTCTAATTAAATTGAGCAATATGATAATACTATTAATATTAATGCAACAAAAACATTTTTTTTTCATCTGTATAATCATCTTTAACAATAACATGTAGCATTTGCCTATGCATAAGGTTATAATTATAAATCAGTTCTAAAGATTTAAGATTAAGGTAGTCATTTTTCGGATGGTCGTGTGTTAAAGCGCTCACGTGTTGATCTGAAGGTAGCAGGTTCGATCTCCGGTGAGGACCAAGGAAATTGTTCAGGTCTTAGCTCAAGTTCTCGATATATCTCCCGTGGTGCCTCCATGGCCATTGCACTATCGGCTATGGCGGGGATGAAAAAGAAGGGCACCGTAAAAAAAACGTTCCATTAGTGGTTTATAGGATCTAAGAGATTTCATCTCATCCTTACAGGGACATCACTCATCAAAGTCTAAGAAATCTGAGTTTTTTTTCTATAAAACTTTAGTAAATAAAATGTGAAAAAAAAAAAAAAACAACATAAATTATCCATGGTTGTAAATGTCGGGCCAATTTACAAGAATAAGAACAAAAAAAAAATTGAATATTTCAGAACAAGCAACAACAACACACAAACACAAAAAGACAACCACAATTATCCTATAAATAATAAAAAAGACATTCTTTTTAATCGGTTTAATTTATTCCACTTGTACAGTGTTTTATTTTGTTTGTTTTTTGTTAAATGTATAGAACAAGCAAAAAAAAAAAAAAAGTTCTAATTATAATCTAAACTAAAGGTATCACTTCTACACACCGGTTGTCTTCAACTTAACCCGACCCAGTGCTTTCATTATTTCTACTCAATGACACTGCAATGCTTGATAGACTCTTACTAAGTGTTGATGTAAACCTAAGCTGAAGTTAGCAATGTAATGTTTGATGATGTATAAACTTTGATTAGCAATGCACCAAAGGAAAACTAACTATGGGCACCAGAACAGTTCTAGTTAGTGGTCAAGGGCCATAACTTCTAAGGAGGGGAGATCACCAGAGGGAGGTTTTTTTTCTTTTTTTTTCTGGAGAGTTGTTGTCTAGGATTATTAAGGACTCAAGATTAGCCAGTAGAGACCTTAAAAGTATTTTAACTTGGCCTAACCCCCCCCCCCCCAACTCAAAGAAAAGAAAAATAGGCAAGAAGAGCTCTGCAAAGTACAATAAGAACCCGTCATAAATCTGAGCACACTATTCATGATACTATTTAGCAAGATCTTCTTAAACTGTTTATGAAACATCTACAGGAATAATAGCGGTGTGGGTTCTGTGTTAAATGAAAGTAAAGAATTAATACAACAGTATTCCAGTTTAAAATCGTCAAAGGTAAACAACAGTAATAAAAATCATGAAAAAATCGGATCTGCCTGAAACAAAAAATAACCTACTGATCAAACCTAAGAGAATATAACTCTATGCAAAGGTTTTGCAGGGTACAGCTAGTATATTTATATTATATATATATATATATATATATATTTTAAAACATATATCAGGCTAGTGGCCAAATTGGGGGGGGGGGGGGGGAAAGTCTTAGAGCTGCTGTTGTCTTTTCTATGAGTATTTTAAGGCTACCACTTTTGTTCGCTAAATTTTGACAAATTGTTTACTGTGCACCTGTACATGTAAACCCTGAGTGTGGCTCCCATCCACTTCACATATAGGCTCCCCCCGCCCCAGATATACATATAAGATAGATGAGTTCAAAGAGGTTACAAAAACACAGCCGTATAAACGCTGTAATAAAATGTTTGAACAGTAGAAAATTTCTTTGGTTCCGAATTAATAAAACTAATGCAGCATTTCTAAATCATAGAAATAAATAATTGACTTTTTTTTTTAAAAGGGGTTACAATATTGCAAAGAAGTACACTTTTGAGAAATACAACAAGAACTGCATTGAAAATATATATCATTATAATAATAAATAAGCTGGTCTAGTAAGCCGACCTTACGATATAAATATATTACAGTACATAAATAATTGCATACAAACGAATAAGATGAAGGCTACAAAAATAAATTAACAGTTTTTTTATGATTGCCTTAAGAGCTACACCTACTCCCCTGAATTTATACTTTGCCGTCTTTAAGTTTGATGCTGCAAAACTTAAACACAATGTAATTAAATTTCAGGGTACAAGAGCTGCAAGGCAAACATGAACAAACACCAGAGTGAAAGTTATTGGGCTTATTCCAAGATTTAATGAAAAATAAAATTTGAGCCCATAAATTATGAACAGAATACACTTACCACCAAAGCAGTGGGATATTGAAAGTCGTGTAAGTAACGTGGGGTAGATAAAATATTTTAACTTTTTTTTTTTCCTTCAGCTGATTTAAAAAAAAAAAAATGATGGTGCCAATGCTGAGCACATGTATCAGATACATGCATTTTGAATTATGTTCTTTACATCATCAGTCTGCTTTCCTTCATGTTGAAAAAACAAAACAACAGCCAAAGGTAGCATAACTAACATATATATCTTTACACATGAGAAAACATAGGGCAAAATACAGTTATGAAATAAACTTACTAATGTTCTACAGGTAGACATTCAAAAATCCGGATCCTTTAGTATTCTTGTTAGAATATCATTGAGCACATTTTCAAATTTGTTTAGTTTTACAGGTATTAACATTGAATAGAAATTCTGTAGAGCCATCTGTACTGTATTTTTATTTAGTTGGCGAGCAATAAAATTTTGTTTTCTTTTCACATCCCCCCCCCCTTTAAAATACAGTAAATGTGCTAATTTTCCTTGGAATACATACGGAATATATAAATCTTTGATTATCCAGTATATTAAAAAATATTTTACACATCAAGTACTGAGGGTTGCCGGGTTTTTTTTTAACTGTCTACCTGTTTTAGTTTACCAAGGGGGGACAACAGGTGTGTAAAAACTAATCTCATCTTTTTTTCAACACAATTGTCTCCCCCTGTTATCTAGAGCTCAAATATTGTTACTATATCCCTACAGATCTTAAAGAACACAACAGATAAGTCATTGCCCGTAATAATGACTTGTCTCCAGACTTGTCGCCTATAAAACTAAACTGAGTATGCCCATATGCCAGAGGGATTCAAACTCTAATATAAAAAAAAACATTTAAAATTAGCACCATGATTGAAAAAAACAAAACAGGACCACATTTTTTAAACAGCAATTGTTAAAATCCTATGTAAACAGCAAACGTGATTCACTCTTAATTCGTGGGGTGAAGTTGCTTACCCAATCAATGTTGTTGCTTTATAAAGTCGGTGGACAATACATTTTTTCCAGTAAACTGTAACTGCGCAATTTCATAAAGAAAAAAATTAAGCCTTAATATGACAAAAAAGGATATTAAAGTGTAAAATACGAACAAAGTATGAGGGCATACACCTTGTTAAATACAGATAATTTGTTTATACATTCAATAATTTGGGACTGTAAAATTCAGCATCAACTTCACAACCAGCTCAAGCAATTGTAGAGCTTTTCTCCTGCAGTCACTTGGCTACGTATTATGTTATGTTATTATGACATATTAGGCACTAGTTCTTCATAATCATCCGCTTGACTTTTGCTGTTAATGAAATGCGGATCTCAGCAGAGATGTGACATATCACAGTTATTTAAAAAAAAAACGAGAAGTATTTGAACCTAACTACAGTCTGAACACACGGTCTAAGCATGCAAGTATATGATGAAGCTTTATTAGAAAATACTTTTAAAAAAAAAAACAGTAAAAACAACTATGTGCTGTGGAGCCTAGGTTGATTTCCCTGATTTCATGGCTTCGTCATAGGCTTTCTTTAACCTTTTCTTCAGTTCACCAGGAAACTTATCGTAGCAGTTCTTGCAAACAGGTTTCTGGTCAAATTCAAAAAACTTGGTTCTGAGTGGAAAGTGAAAAAAAAATTAAAATGTTTTTGAGCTGCTTTGTAATATGATATATAATTTTAAAAAGTGAAATCATTTTAAAATGCAACCATAATATATAATAGGGGGTTTTTGTTCACTCAAAAATTATTTAGTGTTGGAAACAAAATGACTAAGATTCAGCGAAGAGTCTATGGAAATATTTAATTAATAATAATGAGAAATATGAAACAAAAAAAAAAAAGGAAAAGACAAAGAAATCGGATACATGTCATGAACTTTTTATAAAATAAATTTATTTAGCATTCATAACTCAAAAATTAATTAAAAGAAATTAAAACAGAACTTAACATCATAGATATTAGAGAAAAACAAAAACCTATGCAACAATAAGAAAACTTGTTCATAGTTTGTTTATTTACATTCCCTTTTTTCATTGGTACGTAAAGAAGATTGCATGAACTATTTATACATAAAAAAATTATGATATAAAAAAGTTAGTCGGTCACAGGAAGATACATTTTTAATTTATATTAATTGAGTAATTAGCAGACTTACTTTTGACTCATTTTCTTGTCACATATGGAACAAGCGAAATGGTTGACACACCAGGCCTTGTTGAATGCACTAAATACTGAAATCAAAGCCGATAGTCATGGTCAAACTTTTTTTTTAAGGAGCTAAATTATTTACTAAAAAGTTTTTTTAATTGTTTTATTAATTATATTCTCTGAAAAAAAAAAAATTCCTCACAGAATAAAAAAAAAATTGACTAAAAAAATAATAAGTGTTGCCTCAAAGGAATAAAACAAAAACATAAGCCTGACTAATCCTGTTTAGATCATCTCATATAATCCCTTAATGATTCTCAGATTTAGTGGTGTTAAAAAAAAAAAACCAATGGTAAATAACTTGCTTATTAAGAGATAGATGTTTAACAAAAGACTATAATTTAAAATATTAATCACCAATTAGTTTTGTAAACGTATTGATAACTGTTTTTTGTGATTTTATAGAATCTTAATAAGATTTCTACTTAAGTCTTACGTCATGGTAATAGAATAATCTTAAACTTACCATCGCCGTTGATGATGTTATTACAAACAAAGCAAATGTTACCGAACAGCTGAAAGAAAAAAAAAATTTCCATTGAACATATTTATGACAAAGTTTTCATCTCAAAATTTTTCAGTTAGAAATTCCAACAAGAATATAATTGTATTTTTTTCTCAATTCTACAATTGTCAAAAGTAATCTACAAAATTATTCAAGGACAAAGCCAAACAATGACAACCAACCTGATGATAATGAATCTCGTAATATGCCAAGCCTTTCTTCTCATAATGCCGAAAAATAAAAATGGTTTCTCACACTTGGCACAAACAAAATGCTGTGAATGGGGAAAACACATCAGTAAGAAATAAAAATTATGTAAAAATAAATATTGCAACCTTAAAAAAATTATGTAAAAATAAATATTGCAACCTTAGCATCTGAGGCAATTCTGAAAGAAAACATTCTATTTAGCTCATTGGAGCAGATGAGGTGTAGAATTCATCTGATTCAGTTACCACGGCATAAAGAGAGATTGTGAGGCTAGAACAGTACCCAGTAGCCTTTTCTTCCTCTACTTATGTCAGGAACCCATAGCTGGGTGGACTTGGAACTTTCAGCAGGACCTGAACAAATCCAGAGGTTCTCAATGCTAAGGTTCGTCCCCCCTTAGGAAGTACATATAAATAATGTTGAAATGTGATGAGCTCACCTCGACATGCCAAGTTTTCCCTAGAGCATGAACCACCCTCTCAAAATGGGGCGTTCAGAAGCGCCACAGATGGGTATACCCATCTTGTCATGGCAACGAAGGCAGTAAAGTTCTGCATCTTTCTCACGAGCATCTTCCTTCAGTTCAATGCTGCATTAAAAGATAAATAAGATTAAATGTAATTTTGATTCAGTGAAAGAATAAAAAAAAAAATATACTGACTGTTATTACATCAGTACATGAGTAATTGGGATAAATAAGCAAGTGTTGGATAGCAAACTGGCTAATTTTTTCAACCTGGCATGGAAACAATTTTGAATAAATATGAGATAATGACAGAAAAAATGTTATTAAGTGAATTTGACATGTGTGGAGTCCATGGGAAGATGTGGGGGCATAATTATATCTATTGTATGCTTAGATACTGGGAAACTTACAAATCTAAATTTATAGGTTTCGGAACTTGTTCTGATTCCACCATTCAAGTTCTGATTTATTGTTTTTCCTAAAACTTAATAAAAAATAAAAAATAGTGCATGCTAATTCATTTTCATTCCAATAACTAAAAATATTTAAGCAATAGAAAAAAAAATGATATATTTGGAATCAGCTTGAAAAACTTATTGATCCTAAAAATTGTATTTTATCTCTGATAATGAAAAATATTTTTTTTACAATTTTGTAAACTGGCATAGTCTTATGAAACAAAAGCGGGAGAAAATGAATTTTAAACTTTGAAGACTCACTCTCAACAGTTATTGGTGTCGCTTAAACCTTCTTTTGCACTTTTATTCACAGAATAAATAACCATTTTAGAAGAGTCTAGCACAACATGAATGCATCTGATCTGTTTTAATTGGGATCTACATGGTTTGGATTGATTCTGGGACACGCATCGCTTTTTCTGTTTTCTTCGAAAAATGACTGTTGAACCAATTTACAATGAGAACATAGTGAAGAAACGTAACTGAAAATAATGTATAGTTTCACTGATTGACACAACAAATTAGAATAAAAGTTGTGCCCTATTTACTCACCCACAAGAATGGCAGTTGAAATGGTAAGGATGGTAGGGCTCTCCCTTCCACTTCAAATGGCCGCCGTCTATGATTGAGCTGAAACAGATTTTTAAAAATGGGATAAGTCTTTGTAAAAAAAAAATTTGCAGAGCTATCACTAAAATATCTTAAGTTCAAAGTAAAACTCACTGGCACTTTAAACACACATATTTCCCCAGGCCTTTGGCTTTTTCCATTGCATTGCAGTCTTTACAGAGGGCTCTGAGATAAATATAAACAAAGTATAAACAAAAACAAAGTCAGAAATGCATAGAGATGAATTTTTTTTTTTATTTCTAAAGATTAACGTAAAACATACAACGGATAGCTTAATATCGAAATGTTAGAGGTATACTGATGTAGGGTGCAAACTTTTTTTTTTTTAAAATCTACAGCGAGTTCAGATTGACTGTTTCTATGGTTGATCTATTTATGATATCCGGCAAGAGTAGACGTGTACAGTAACCATTTAAAAAAAAGGAAAAAAATCTGCATTTAATATCAGATAATTGCAATCATGGAAAATAATAAATGACATGAGGGTTTAAGGGGGCTACCATATTATTTTTTTTTAAATAGATTTAGTGGTTAAACTGTACCATGTCATCTTCTGAGAAATGTTCTGGAGAATATGCTTAATCATGAACACAAAATTCCTTAAAAATCTATGGCACATTTAAATAAAAAAAAAAGTTTCATTGACCAACATTTGATAAAAAAGATTTACCTTCCCTGATTTTTAACGAAACCCTCGTCGGCCAATATTTTAGCACAGCAGAAACAACGAAAACACTCTGGGTGCCAGGAAGCATTCATGGCTTTTATAACTCGCCACTGATAAATTCTCCTGGATAATGGAAACGAAAACATTGGGGGGTTCATGTCCACAGCGGTTGGTATGAGTACTGTGTCTATAATGTTTTTTTCACAACTAAATAAATTACATGCTCTTCTTTTAAAAAACAAACAAAAAAGGACTTGATATAAAAACTGACCACATTTTCCACAACTTGGTGCAAACAATACACAAAGTCATGTTCACAGTATTTCCTGCCTTCAAACTGTAGAAGTAAATCAGTAATAAATAAGTTACTTCTCTGCTGTCTAGCAGGCACATTTTTTACAAGTGCTGTAATTCTTTGACTGGGCACACAATTTATAAAGCTGAGCTTAAAGATGATATCAACAGTTTTGGGTAAGAAAACTATTATAAATGTGTGATATAATGAACATAGGAATAATTGACTGATTTGAGTCAATAAAATGTATGTTTAATTTGTGTTTATTAAAAAAGCAAACTAAATATATGAGAATACGGTCACAAATATTTTAAAATGTGAAAATTTTAATTCACCATATTCAAATAAGTAAAAAAAAATTACCTCAAAGAATCTTCCTTCTGGAAAAAGGCTGAAAGCACTGTGCACACCTGTGGTGAGCATTGTGAGCCATTAAAATTCAAATGATAAGGTCATAGGCTCAAGTATTATATAATGCACAATTTTTTTTTTAAAATACCACATCCCCAACCCCGTTAAAACAATCTATATAAAAATGAAACAATGTTTGTTTGTATGTGGCTGTAACTTTTCTAGCCAACAGAAAACTAATCAAACAAGGAGTTACCAAACTTTGAACAAATATGTCATACTTATTTAGATGATTAGTTTTATTTTAAATTTTCAGGGATTTAGCTAATTTTCATTTTGAAAGCGAAATCAGCAGCCTCTTTAACATTTATTTTAGAGATAACCTTTGGACTGATGACATCTTAAATGTGCATGGGAGAAGGTTATTCTAAGGGGGCATAAAAGAATGAAGAAAATATGTTAATTTAACTGGGATTAGAATGATTTTCAAAGGGTTTTTTAGTAAGATGTTTCATCAAAGGACATCAATTACACCCACGCATCCCTAAATAAAAGATTTTATGACTAAAAACATGCATCCCCCCATCACTTATATAGCATGTGAACAGTGTCATAAAAATGATCAGGTTTATATGTATCCTCTTAAAGTGTGCATTATAGCGGGGTAACACAATGGATACAGTGCCCATTAATTTATCGAAATAATAGCAAGTCATCTAAATCAACGGACAAGTATTCTGAGCCACATTCTAAGCCACATAAATTGGGCTCTAAAACCCATGGCAGTTCTAGAACAGTGTGGCTGATTTGTTGATAAGTTCCACACAAACACACGAGGGCAATAAAGTTTCCAATCACTTTTATTTTATTTGCCGTCAAGTTTCAGACCCTTTTTAAAACCATTTATAACTTTGAATAATATAAAATTTGAAGTTATTTTTTTTCAAATATAAAACAATGATTAGGATATTATTTAAGTTGCTAACTGTAAAACTAAAAATATTTTTTTTTCTATTTAGCATACGTGAAAAAAAAGTATTTTTGAAAATGTTTGAAAGATTTATTTTCAACTTGTATTTTTTTTCTTTAATATTTTTTTTTCAAGGAAATACTAACAGGCCTTGATGTAAGAGATGTAAATTTTTATATGGCAGCCATCACAGGATAAACACAAGTTGGGGGAAATAATAAGGAATCTGTTCTCACACAAAGATATACACAAGTTTAAAAAAAAAAGGGAAAAAAAAAAAAAAAAAGGAGTCTGTCCTTACACAAAGCAGTATGTGTGCCAGAGTCCACTGGAATTGACAATCTGTCCAACCATCTTGAACCTTTTCCATTGCAACGTTGGCAGACGGCGTTGCCCAGAGACACAGGGCACTGAAAGCATACAAAAATATCCCAGGTTAGACCTTTCAGCATTTGTGATTACAGCTTCAGGATTATAAAATAAATAATCATAAGCATTAATAAACATAAGTTTGTCATGAAAGATGTTGCATGGGTGATCTTTGAAGCTCAATAATAAAACTTGTCTGCTGCAAAGGAAAAGTTATTCAGAATTCAAATTTACGACAAGCATTTTCAACGACATTTTATCAGGTTTTTAATTATTCACATTATTTTCAATAAACACGTATAGAAAAAAATATAAATGAACAAGCTTTCTTTTTTTTTTAAATTTGGCTCACCCAATGATTTAAAATAAAAAACCAAAGAATAAGCACTATTTAGTCAATTATATAAGACTATTGTATTAAAATGGTAATGAGAAATTAGTAATTACATCATTTATAAAATGATATATAAGATCATTTCAGTTATATTTTCTTTCACAAGCACATTTCTGGTCAAAGTTTCATGAAGAGAGGAGGGTCGAGCCAGCAGATTGCTCCATGGCTCAAGGGTGGCTACTAGGCACAATGTGTCTTATAATTTTTTATCTATAAAAACTATAAAAACTTTGTCACATTTAAACTCAAAAACTGGTTCGTTCTTTGTGTAATTGGAGAGCCTAAAGCAGAGAATTTCAGAAATATTTTGGGGGCTATGAGCAAAAGTAGCTGGCAGGCCCCTCTTAAAATCAGATTTAATACTTCGATGTGTATTCTCAAGGCAGTAGCCTAGCTTGTCTATCCGTAAGAATGTCTTTGCTTATCTAAATATAAATATCTAATATACAATTGTTATATTTTTAATAACATTTCACACTAATGTGTGTAAATTAGAAGGCTGTACATGTATTAGGGATCCTGACACTGCTAAGTTAGTGGCTGGGATTTTCTCTTAGTGGCCCTGTCTGAACAAGTTGTGACAGCCTTGGATTGCTTTTGGTTACATCACATGTGACACGGGGGTTGGGATTAAGGTCAGCCAATTGTACTTTAACAAAGTACATTTAAAAACAACAACAAGACAACAACACCATCTACAACAGCTTTCACAAATATGTGCAAAACACCTGCTGCCCTTTTTTTGTTGTATACAATACACAGGCATTTGAATTATACATTTAGCAAGGTAACAGTACAGGAACAAGCATATGAATGATGAATGAAACTAGCATGCTGTGGGTAGCTTAACCCATCACAGATATATCACAATAACCTGCTCATATGTTTTGAGTATGCTGGAATGACAGGGATTTTTCAGCCTTTTGATATTCTCTATATCTGTGCTGTGATATTTGTCTATGTTGTCATAACAATGAAAAGTATTATGATAAAATGAAAGTAATCAAAACTGAATCAATATCTTGGCTTGAGTTTTAAAAAAAAAACATATTCAAAATAATTGGTAATTTTGGTCATTGGTGAATTAGCCAAATGAACTATTTTCTGCACAACTATAAATATACTAGACACAACAAAACACTCATTATTTTATTAAAACTAACACTTTATTTTTTTATCCAACAGTTAAAAGCAGCTTTTTTTTTTTTGTCTTCTTGTCTTTTTTTGTCAATAAAAAATAAATGCACTTTTTTTTAAAAAAGAAGAATGCACACATCAAGTGAGAGGTATAAAATAAAACAAAAATCACTGATAAACTTACAGATGTGTGTACAGCACAACCTGATAATGTCACGCTTTCTAATTACCATCATCAGATGTATACACAGCTGGGGTGAGGAGGCAGTAGTGTAGCGAGGGACGGGCATCATGCCCCTGGAACTATTCACAAAGGGGCGCCACTAAAATGTATTGTGCGCCGGCGCGAGCTTAAGCTCACTATGCCACTGGGGTGAGGGCTTAGGTAGAGATTCAGGGATGATCAAGGCCCCTAGCTTTATATATCAGGATATTTAAGGGCCATTAGGTTGTAAGTAGCTGTGGGGGGGGCTCATTGCTATCACTTGGATTTGCTTATCCACAAGGGCCCCTACACACACATTTAAAAAAAAAAACTCTACACATTGATGATGAGCTACCAAACCCCCAACAGATGATAATAATAATAAATATAAAGGCAGCTGTGATTCAGTGTAAGGTGTGTAGCCCCCACTCCTGGCTGCAGTACCAACCTGATGTCTTCTTCTAAGTTCACTATACTGGTCTCGTGACCGGTGTCCTCCTCCACGGCCACCCTGCGTCTCTGAAACAGGGACTTTGGGTTCCGCGTCCAGAGGCCGGAGACTGAATAGATTCCGCCTCGGACCAGCCGCTGTTGCCATGGTTTATAAACACAAAATATACTCCGTATGAAAAGACTTTCATCCAGCAAGGCCTCACGTGCTCCGTAAACCACTAGCGCGGAATAGTTTGTTGTTTGTATCCACTGTTCATTTTATGGATAACGATCTTTCATTTAAAAAGTCTAGTTCATGACATTAAGAATTAAAGAGATTTGGATGTCCTAATGCACCCGCCAATGCTAAATTCACGGGTACATCAAAGAAAACCACACACGCACACCTCGTTATTAGAGATAATCTAAAAAGAGTCGTGAAAGCTGATTATTGTCAGGTCAAGCCAAACATGGTTTCAACCATGTCACACAATAAGATAAACAATATGACAACTATGTCCAAGTTACGAGACACGTGTCAAGTGTAGATTAGAGCACAGACTTTAGGGCATTTCAACACCGGGACAGCCAATCAATGTTATCAATGATCATTAAAGTATGGTGGCTCTAAGAGTGGCTGAAGGTGATGAGTTTAAATAAATCCAAATATACAGTGTTCTAAGTAAATGAGTGAATTACTGTAAATAATTAACGAGTCCACGGGAAAAAGACGGGAAATAGTCACAAAACAGAAAAATAAGTCCCTCCCCCTATATCTTGATGGAACCCTTCCCAAACTTGCAGCAATAAACTATCATAAGATCAGACTAGAAGCATTAAAACAATTGGGCATATCAATGGAGGGGAGAGAGAGAGAAAAACCAACTAGCATAATGCCATATTCGGCAGAACTGTTCATAGCAATAGGCAAACTAGGTGACAGCGGAGGGCTCACCCAAGGCAAAAAACAAACCCCCCCCCCCCTTTAGGTATTGACTCATTTTTAAATCTCATGGAAATAAGACCCAAAGGTACTATTTTCCTAAGGTCCCTCCCCAAACATTTATGCAAGTTTCTGTCTAGGGCCCCGCCCTCCACAAACACCTGACAACGTATCTGACTGCAAGTACCCTAGTCATATCCATGACTTAATGTTCAAAACCAGTAACCCCCTGACGTTAGGCGTTTGCCATGCTTCAACCAGGTCTCTATCTGCCATTTAACCGTGTCATGCGGTCAGCTTGTTTTAAGCATACCTCTTACCAGGGAGGGTAGCTAACACCAATATGCCTGGGACCCATTTCAACCAGGTCTCTGTCTGCCATTTAACCGTGTCATGCAGTCATTTTGTTTTAAGTATACGTCTACCAGGAGCTATCGCCAATATGCCTGGGACCCAGGCATCGATCTTCGGTGAGCACCGGGGGGAGGGGGAATTTGGTGAAGTAAAGTCTGCTGGGCGTTTTGGTTGTGGTAACCACACAATCCCTTTAAAGAACGTGGCTACAGGAACAAGGGAATCCCACACTTCGTCTGTCCTGATGGGAACTTAAATTTTACTATAGCTACTTGGCCCTCTTTTTTGTTCTCCTCCCCCTCCCCCACAAGGGACTCTTCTTTCAAATTATGTATGCTCTTTCAACCATTCTACACTTTTACATCTGCTGGCACATTCATCACCAACAGCAGATTTTATTTACCGCTTCAACTCACGACCATCCAGCCCAACGCCATTTTGTATGTCAATGCCACACTGGACATTTTTTTTTTTACAGGGAGGGCGGGAAATAAAATGTTTTTGCTAAGCCAAGTGACTACGCGAGAACACACCAACACGCGCATGTGCGAACACATACACACACACACAAACACACGAGGTAAATATGTGGGAAGGTGCTTCTTTTTTTTATATTTTAAATACTACGACTGTCTCATGGTACTTATTAATGTGCGCGCCAACCGACCGTGACACCTGACAGCAGGAGACGAGAAATGTGTTGACAATAAAGAGATGTACACAAGTAGGACATACATTATGTACACACTTGTATTATGGCAGACAAGTGACGTGATTTATACAGTGTTAAGCTCATATTAGCGGGACTGGGACAAAAAAAACACTTTGCGTAACAATAGCTGCACTAGTTGTCCACAATCATCCATTTCTTTTATAATATATATCAATATTTTTCTGAGTGCTTAAGGTCT